>JARLTE010000013.1:8192760-8195260 GCA_030578095.1 Auricularia cornea | reverse complement strand
CTAGGGCTAGGTGCGCCTGTCTGCTAATCCCGATTACCGCAAGGGAAAGGGACTAGTGGGCCGCACAATGCAGTGACGGTTAATTGACCTTCCTTGGAGGTCTGAGGGGACTAGGAGCACACGCTTTGACTTTTTGTGTTTTGATTTATGTGCTGACAATACAATCTGCAGTGTTGAATTTGCTTGATTTTGCCCGATAGATAACGTGTCTGTTCACCATTCTGTAGAGGCGCCAGCACTTCTGTGTGCACAGGACGCAAGTCTTGATGGCGTAGCTCCTGGTGGCAGAGCGAAGGTGTAGAATTTCTGCACTCACTAGAGTAATCGTCAGAGCTCGTCATATTCCTTAACCTTCTGCTGCGCCCCATTAGCAGCTTGGAGAAACCATGATGTGTACATCTCAATGCCTGTGTTTTAGTTAAGTAGGGCCTGCGAAGAAGGCCTTATAAGCGCAATGTAAGGATAGAGTGTATCCACGGCCATAGGACTCTGAAAGCACTGCATCCCGTCTGATCTGCAAAGTTAACCAGAGTACCGCCCAGTTAGTACCACGGTGGGGGACCACGCGGGAATCCTGGGTGCTGTGGTTTTGCTGTGTGTATTTTTTGACCACTTTGGTGGTCATGAACTCTAATTTTTTGCACCCTCTAGCTGTGTTGTCTTTGTGACCTGCTGGTTGTCTATCTATTTTTCCTCACTAACTGAAAAAGTCGATTTTTGAGTGCAGGAAGCGAAAATTTGGTTAAGACATGTCGGCTTTTCGCTTTACACCCCGGAAGTGCGCCGGAATACTCCGGACCCCTAAAGGGGGGTTTTGCTACTGTAAGAAAAAGCACTCTGGTGTGCAGGATGGGTGGAAAATGCAGATTTGTGCCGTTTTTGAGGTAATAAAATTCGACCTGAACACTTGAAAGTGAGCCATTTGAGTGAGATAAGGTGGGTGAGTGAGTGTGGTGTAGGGTGGTGGGGTTGGGGTGGGTGTGCAGGTGGGGGAGCTGGCCCAGTAAACTTAGGGCAGACTCCCACCTGTGCAGGATGCTGGGGGGTTTCCTCCCCCCCCGGCATCTAGGGTGGAAGGGGAGGAGAGTGGGGGAGGAGGGGGGAAAGGGGAGTTGAGGGGTGGTCCTCTGGGGAGGGGAAGGGGAAGGGGAAGGGGAAAATGGGTGGAGAAGGAAAATAAAGAAAATAAAGTGTAAGTATGTAAGTATGTAGAACCATTTGTAAAGCGTAGACAGTATTAGATGAATGCTATTGATGTTGCTGGCCCATGTCTCAGCTAAGGATGGGTTAGCAGCAGCTGCCGACTTAAGGGCAGGTCGTTTTTGATAGAGATCTGTTCTCTCTTGTGAATAAAAAGAAAAAGCAGGGTGGTGTGTTACTGTCCTGTAACGCCAGAAGTGTTTATTTAGTCCCTATAAAGTGCCTAGGGCCCATGTGGAGAGCTTGGGTTAAGGTTCTCGATTTTTAGAGCGAGTTTTTAATGTCCAAGCTCTCTACTTAAGGGCAGGTCATTCTGGATAGAGCTCTGCTTCTCTCTTGTTCAAAAAATCGGGATGGTATCCTCGTTGCACCAGAAGTGCCTGTTCAGGGATTTCAGAGTGTTTAGATCACATCTGGTGAGGTTGGGTTAAGATTCTGGCTTTTCAGAGCGAGTTGAACATGTTGGTGGCTTAGCTAGCCAGTCACTCAGTCAGGGGTTTCTCCTAAACCTAGTGTGGGTGGCTAACTAGGGTCCCAAGAGAAACCCCCATAGAGATGCCAGAGTGGTGAGGTAGATGTTGGGGCAAGGTCTTTTGTTTTTGAAGCAAGATGAATGACCAGTCAGGGGTGACTCCTGTTCCACCCCTCATGGTCCACTCCTCCTCCTAACCTAACCTAAGTATGCTCCACAAACATGTCTCTTGGTCATAGGATGATTCCCAAATAGTGTTGAAGTCAAGATGAGGAGATGCATTGAGAAAGGGGTGACTTTGAGAGAAAGGGGTCACCCCAGGTCTTACCCACTCCACAGGAGGAAAAAATACACCTCACCCTCCCATCCTGTCCAGAGTAGCCATATGTATCAAGGGGCCTTCCAGGAAAGTGCATGGTCTCATGGGAGAGTGCTTGTCTGATGAGTTCAGCCCAAGGTTAGGTTAAGGTTAGGTTAGTGCCTGTTACTCCTGACACACACACCCCAGCACCTTGCAAACCACACCAGGACATGCATATGGGTTAGGGGCAACCCCTTTATGAGTGTGGGGTGAGGGGGTAAAGGGGTCCGATTTGTAGTTAGCTGTTTCTGGGAAAATGGCCGGAATCCGAACTTGTTCGATTTATTGCTGCACTGCCGCCGCGTTACAAAATTATTCAACAACCGTCGTAACACCTCCTATGGTCCCGCACACTAACCTGATTTTCTGGGATTTTTAGGGCGAGGTTTGTCACATGCCCCCTAGGTCGATTTTGGCTAAGTCCGCGTCGGCTTTTCGCTTTACACCCCGGAAGTGCGCCGGAAGAC
>JARLTE010000013.1:8180260-8185260 GCA_030578095.1 Auricularia cornea | reverse complement strand
GTTAAGGGTGGGGCCCCCCTGGCGAAGACATGAGCCTGGGTGGCCTTGCCTGCATTAATTTCTCTTGCAAAAAAACCAAGTAAAGCTATGCAGTCTTGTGCGCCTCTGGCGTGCACAGAAAAACTCAACGGGGCTTACTCTTGTCTGACCTGACCCTCGTTGCCCACTTTTTGTAATGAAATTCCGATTTAGTGACGTGTTAAAGTGAAAAAAAAAAAGGTTTGCATGTGGCACGGCTCAGCCATGCGAACTGCCAGCGCCTCCTGGTCTCCTTAGACAGGTTCGGCTGAGACTTTGGCTGCGGAATTACTTCCCTGGCCTGTGTTAAAGCCTCAATTATCTGCAACACTATTGTCTGCTGCCAGACGATGTGTAATGCAGGACCAAATTGCCTGGAGGGGAGGGCCTTGAACCAGCGCTTGGCTGAGGGGTCCGTTAAGTGACACCACCATGCATTCCCTGGGTGTGGGCCATTACAGCCGCTGCACCATTGTGATTGAATAAAAGAGTAATGGGTGAGTGTACAGTTTGTTATTCTCCGCGCTTGTGCTCCCTGTCCCCTATGATGAAACCTATTCCGTTTAATTCGCAGTTTCCACCAGAGCTTGTGTTGCGGTACGCGAGTGTTACCTGCCCATGAACCCATCTAGGGCTAGGTGCGCCTGTCTGCTAATCCCGATTACCGCAAGGGAAAGGGACTAGTGGGCCGCACAATGCAGTGACGGTTAATTGACCTTCCTTGGAGGTCTGAGGGGACTAGGAGCACACGCTTTGACTTTTTGTGTTTTGATTTATGTGCTGACAATACAATCTGCAGTGTTGAATTTGCTTGATTTTGCCCGATAGATAACGTGTCTGTTCACCATTCTGTAGAGGCGCCAGCACTTCTGTGTGCACAGGACGCAAGTCTTGATGGCGTAGCTCCTGGTGGCAGAGCGAAGGTGTAGAATTTCTGCACTCACTAGAGTAATCGTCAGAGCTCGTCATATTCCTTAACCTTCTGCTGCGCCCCATTAGCAGCTTGGAGAAACCATGATGTGTACATCTCAATGCCTGTGTTTTAGTTAAGTAGGGCCTGCGAAGAAGGCCTTATAAGCGCAATGTAAGGATAGAGTGTATCCACGGCCATAGGACTCTGAAAGCACTGCATCCCGTCTGATCTGCAAAGTTAACCAGAGTACCGCCCAGTTAGTACCACGGTGGGGGACCACGCGGGAATCCTGGGTGCTGTGGTTTTGCTGTGTGTATTTTTTGACCACTTTGGTGGTCATGAACTCTAATTTTTTGCACCCTCTAGCTGTGTTGTCTTTGTGACCTGCTGGTTGTCTATCTATTTTTCCTCACTAACTGAAAAAGTCGATTTTTGAGTGCAGGAAGCGAAAATTTGGTTAAGACATGTCGGCTTTTCGCTTTACACCCCGGAAGTGCGCCGGAATACTCCGGACCCCTAAAGGGGGGTTTTGCTACTGTAAGAAAAAGCACTCTGGTGTGCAGGATGGGTGGAAAATGCAGATTTGTGCCGTTTTTGAGGTAATAAAATTCGACCTGAACACTTGAAAGTGAGCCATTTGAGTGAGATAAGGTGGGTGAGTGAGTGTGGTGTAGGGTGGTGGGGTTGGGGTGGGTGTGCAGGTGGGGGAGCTGGCCCAGTAAACTTAGGGCAGACTCCCACCTGTGCAGGATGCTGGGGGGTTTCCTCCCCCCCCGGCATCTAGGGTGGAAGGGGAGGAGAGTGGGGGAGGAGGGGGGAAAGGGGAGTTGAGGGGTGGTCCTCTGGGGAGGGGAAGGGGAAGGGGAAGGGGAAAATGGGTGGAGAAGGAAAATAAAGAAAATAAAGTGTAAGTATGTAAGTATGTAGAACCATTTGTAAAGCGTAGACAGTATTAGATGAATGCTATTGATGTTGCTGGCCCATGTCTCAGCTAAGGATGGGTTAGCAGCAGCTGCCGACTTAAGGGCAGGTCGTTTTTGATAGAGATCTGTTCTCTCTTGTGAATAAAAAGAAAAAGCAGGGTGGTGTTACTGTCCTGTAACGCCAGAAGTGTTTATTTAGTCCCTATAAAGTGCCTAGGGCCCATGTGGAGAGCTTGGGTTAAGGTTCTCGATTTTTAGAGCGAGTTTTTAATGTCCAAGCTCTCTACTTAAGGGCAGGTCATTCTGGATAGAGCTCTGCTTCTCTCTTGTTCAAAAAATCGGGATGGTATCCTCGTTGCACCAGAAGTGCCTGTTCAGGGATTTCAGAGTGTTTAGATCACATCTGGTGAGGTTGGGTTAAGATTCTGGCTTTTCAGAGCGAGTTGAACATGTTGGTGGCTTAGCTAGCCAGTCACTCAGTCAGGGGTTTCTCCTAAACCTAGTGTGGGTGGCTAACTAGGGTCCCAAGAGAAACCCCCATAGAGATGCCAGAGTGGTGAGGTAGATGTTGGGGCAAGGTCTTTTGTTTTTGAAGCAAGATGAATGACCAGTCAGGGGTGACTCCTGTTCCACCCCTCATGGTCCACTCCTCCTCCTAACCTAACCTAAGTATGCTCCACAAACATGTCTCTTGGTCATAGGATGATTCCCAAATAGTGTTGAAGTCAAGATGAGGAGATGCATTGAGAAAGGGGTGACTTTGAGAGAAAGGGGTCACCCCAGGTCTTACCCACTCCACAGGAGGAAAAAATACACCTCACCCTCCCATCCTGTCCAGAGTAGCCATATGTATCAAGGGGCCTTCCAGGAAAGTGCATGGTCTCATGGGAGAGTGCTTGTCTGATGAGTTCAGCCCAAGGTTAGGTTAAGGTTAGGTTAGTGCCTGTTACTCCTGACACACACACCCCAGCACCTTGCAAACCACACCAGGACATGCATATGGGTTAGGGGCAACCCCTTTATGAGTGTGGGGTGAGGGGGTAAAGGGGTCCGATTTGTAGTTAGCTGTTTCTGGGAAAATGGCCGGAATCCGAACTTGTTCGATTTATTGCTGCACTGCCGCCGCGTTACAAAATTATTCAACAACCGTCGTAACACCTCCTATGGTCCCGCACACTAACCTGATTTTCTGGGATTTTTAGGGCGAGGTTTGTCACATGCCCCCTAGGTCGATTTTGGCTAAGTCCGCGTCGGCTTTTCGCTTTACACCCCGGAAGTGCGCCGGAAGACTCCGGTACCCTAAAGAGGGGTTTTGCTACTGCATGAGGGAAGGCATAAGAGACGGACACAAAGGTGTTGACGGTCTAGTCTTTTCTCATAAAAAAAAGGGTATTCCGAGGAAAACATTTAATGTTGGACTTGGAATAATATGCTTGGTCCATTGAGGCTCTCCATGAATGGGTGAAGCTGGGCCGGGCATGAAGGTAAAGGGGATAGTTGTGAGCATTTTTTAGTGTTTGCAATTTCTGGAGTAAGTCGAGGCCCGTGCATTTGCAACGTGGTCTTGCGATGTTGAAGATTGCGGATTAATTGCCGATGGCCAAACCTGACGCTTTTAGCCGATCGAAGCTACAACTCGGCCAGGTGCCTTTCGGGGCGCCGACCTTGGTTAGTCTTCATCTAAGTTCTGGATCTGTGTTCTTTCAAGGACACTGTGAAGTGAACTGGATTGTGTGAGACCGGGGGACAAGGTGCTTGATGCTGTTGACCTAGACGACGTGAGTACTTTTCTGAAAGGAAATCTCGACTGGAGATGCGGCAAGAGCGTCTAGTAAGAAAAAGACGACCTTGAGTAATGAAACACCCAGCTGAGGCTTGGGCTCTTTAGAGTCTGAGCTGAGGTTAGTGCGGATAAAACCGCACTTCGGACGAATAGTTACCTGGTTGATCCTGCCAGTAGTCATATGCTTGTCTCAAAGATTAAGCCATGCATGTCTAAGTATAAACAAATTTATACTGTGAAACTGCGAATGGCTCATTAAATCAGTTATAGTTTATTTGATGGTACCTTGCTACATGGATAACTGTGGTAATTCTAGAGCTAATACATGCATCAAAGCCCCGACTTCTGGAAGGGGTGTATTTATTAGATAAAAAACCAACGCGGTTCGCCGCTCCCTTGGTGATTCATAATAACTTCTCGAATCGCATGGCCTTGCGCCGGCGATGCTTCATTCAAATATCTGCCCTATCAACTTTCGATGGTAGGATAGAGGCCTACCATGGTTTCAACGGGTAACGGGGAATAAGGGTTCGATTCCGGAGAGGGAGCCTGAGAAACGGCTACCACATCCAAGGAAGGCAGCAGGCGCGCAAATTACCCAATCCCGACACGGGGAGGTAGTGACAATAAATAACAATATAGGGCTCTTTTGGGTCTTATAATTGGAATGAGTACAATTTAAATCCCTTAACGAGGAACAATTGGAGGGCAAGTCTGGTGCCAGCAGCCGCGGTAATTCCAGCTCCAATAGCGTATATTAAAGTTGTTGCAGTTAAAAAGCTCGTAGTTGAACTTCAGACCTGGCCGGGCGGTCCGCCGCAAGGTGTGTACTGTCTGGCTGGGCCTTACCTCTTGGTGAGCCGGCATGCCCTTTACTGGGTGTGTCGGGGAACCAGGACTTTTACCTTGAGAAAATTAGAGTGTTCAAAGCAGGCCTATGCCTGAATACGTTAGCATGGAATAATAAAATAGGACGTGCGGTTCTATTTTGTTGGTTTCTAGAGTCGCCGTAATGATTAATAGGGATAGTTGGGGGCATTCGTATTCCGTTGCTAGAGGTGAAATTCTTGGATTTACGGAAGACGAACTTCTGCGAAAGCATTTGCCAAGGATGTTTTCATTAATCAAGAACGAAGGTTAGGGGATCGAAAACGATCAGATACCGTTGTAGTCTTAACAGTAAACTATGCCGACTAGGGATCGGGCGACGTCTTTTTTATGTGTCGCTCGGCACCTTACGAGAAATCAAAGTCTTTGGGTTCTGGGGGGAGTATGGTCGCAAGGCTGAAACTTAAAGGAATTGACGGAAGGGCACCACCAGGAGTGGAGCCTGCGGCTTAATTTGACTCAACACGGGGAAACA
>JARLTE010000013.1:7800000-8179760 GCA_030578095.1 Auricularia cornea | reverse complement strand
CGAGCGAGTTCTGAACGGATTCGCTCAGTTCAAAGTGCGTCCTGACCGCAGCGGCGGCGCGAGTCAAGCTAGGTCAACTCCGGCGTGATGCCAAGAGATCCCTTCCGATGAAGTCCGATTTCCCCCCGCGCGGCACCCAGCGCATCCGCCCCAAGTTTGGGACAGTTCGACAGCGTCGACGGTTTTCCGATTTGGCATTTTTGCCTTGTTTATGGACGAAATGGACCCTGGATGGTCCCACGGCACCGTGCGTGAAGACGGGAATGCGATCGGATGCGAGATCGGCAAGTTACGGCCGGTTCGGCAACATCGCGTCGGCAGAGGCACGCGACGGACAGGAAGCTTGCGTGCCTGGACCCAACACACTCTCGGAAGAGGGGAAGACAGCCGGCTTGGCAGATCCAAGATTCCCGGGCCTGATGGCGAACAGAAGCGCTGCCCTCGCCAGAACGACAACCGTTCCGGGAATGAACAGAGCAAGCTTCTGCAGAGAGAAAGATCAAACACGGGGGAGGGCAATCAGGCACCATCTCTGGGCATTATTTGCAGGCTGGACCCTGACCGTTTGATGCCGGGAGAGCGGAGGGAACGTGCGTAGCGACTGGATCGAATCGGGAAGGTGTGCTGGAACATCGGCAGCGAGAACGACACCTGCGATCATCACGCACAGCCCCGATTTCGACCGCAATGCATGCATCCCGATGCTGGGGCTCGGTTGACATGCAATGTTGCGTGCCTCGGCAGGGTAGAGAGTCGGCTGCATGCCGAAATGTACCGAAAAGCGCTCCGACGGAAAGCGATTTGTGGATCAGATCGCAGCACAGCCCTCCGATCGCATCGTGCGTGTTCCCATCGCATAGCCCCGATTTCCAGCTGCCTGGGCATATATGCATGTCCATACCTCCGGTCGAACCCCGGCTGGCTGCGGGGCGAGGGCTCTGGGAGCCGGGGCTCTTTGGCGGGATTTGGGTGATTTGTGGATCAGATCGCAGCACAGCCCTCCGATCGCATCATGCGTGTTCCCATCGCATAGCCCCGATTTCCAGCTGCCTGGGCATATATGCATGTCCATACCTCCGGTCGAACCCCGGCTGGCTGCGGGGCGAGGGCTCTGGGAGCCGGGGCTCTTTGGGGGGATTGGAGTGATTAAAAGGATCACCACGCGCAGTGGTGCGTTTGCGCAGCCCCACCTCGGGACTCGTTTGCCATGTGGGGAAGCCCGAAATCGATTTTTTGGAAATTTTTTCGAGCCGGCCGGGGTAAAACGCACCAGGGCATCAACAAATGATGAGAGACGCGTCCCTCGGGAGGGGCATATTAATAGGTGCCGCTGGTTTAAACCCCCGGGCTTGATGCACCATCCGAGCGAGTTCTGAACGGATTCGCTCAGTTCAAAGTGCGTCCTGACCGCAGCGGCGGCGCGAGTCAAGCTAGGTCAACTCCGGCGTGATGCCAAGAGATCCCTTCCGATGAAGTCCGATTTCCCCCCGCGCGGCACCCAGCGCATCCGCCCCAAGTTTGGGACAGTTCGACAGCGTCGACGGTTTTCCGATTTGGCATTTTTGCCTTGTTTATGGACGAAATGGACCCTGGATGGTCCCACGGCACCGTGCGTGAAGACGGGAATGCGATCGGATGCGAGATCGGCAAGTTACGGCCGGTTCGGCAACATCGCGTCGGCAGAGGCACACGACGGACAGGAAGCTTGCGTGCCTGGACCCAACACACTCTCGGAAGAGGGGAAGACAGCCGGCTTGGCAGATCCAAGATTCCCGGGCCTGATGGCGAACAGAAGCGCTGCCCTCGCCAGAACGACAACCGTTCCGGGAATGAACAGAGCAAGCTTCTGCAGAGAGAAAGATCAAACACGGGGGAGGGCAATCAGGCACCATCTCTGGGCATCATTTGCAGGCTGGACCCTGACCGTTTGATGCCGGGAGAGCGGAGGGAACGTGCGTAGCGACTGGATCGAATCGGGAAGGTGTGCTGGAACATCGGCAGCGAGAACGACACCTGCGATCATCACGCACAGCCCCGATTTCGACCGCAATGCATGCATCCCGATGCTGGGGCTCGGTTGACATGCAATGTTGCGTGCCTCGGCAGGGTAGAGAGTCGGCTGCATGCCGAAATGTACCGAAAAGCGCTCCGACGGAAAGCGATTTGTGGATCAGATCGCAGCACAGCCCTCCGATCGCATCGTGCGTGTTCCCATCGCATAGCCCCGATTTCCAGCTGCCTGGGCATATATGCATGTCCATACCTCCGGTCGAACCCCGGCTGGCTGCGGGGCGAGGGCTCTGGGAGCCGGGGCTCTTTGGCGGGATTTGGGTGATTTGTGGATCAGATCGCAGCACAGCCCTCCGATCGCATCATGCGTGTTCCCATCGCATAGCCCCGATTTCCAGCTGCCTGGGCATATATGCATGTCCATACCTCCGGTCGAACCCCGGCTGGCTGCGGGGCGAGGGCTCTGGGAGCCGGGGCTCTTTGGGGGGATTGGAGTGATTAAAAGGATCACCACGCGCAGTGGTGCGTTTGCGCAGCCCCACCTCGGGACTCGTTTGCCATGTGGGGAAGCCCGAAATCGATTTTTTGGAAATTTTTTCGAGCCGGCCGGGGTAAAACGCACCAGGGCATCAACAAATGATGAGAGACGCGTCCCTCGGGAGGGGCATATTAATAGGTGCCGCTGGTTTAAACCCCCGGGCTTGATGCACCATCCGAGCGAGTTCTGAACGGATTCGCTCAGTTCAAAGTGCGTCCTGACCGCAGCGGCGGCGCGAGTCAAGCTAGGTCAACTCCGGCGTGATGCCAAGAGATCCCTTCCGATGAAGTCCGATTTCCCCCCGCGCGGCACCCAGCGCATCCGCCCCAAGTTTGGGACAGTTCGACAGCGTCGACGGTTTTCCGATTTGGCATTTTTGCCTTGTTTATGGACGAAATGGACCCTGGATGGTCCCACGGCACCGTGCGTGAAGACGGGAATGCGATCGGATGCGAGATCGGCAAGTTACGGCCGGTTCGGCAACATCGCGTCGGCAGAGGCACGCGACGGACAGGAAGCTTGCGTGCCTGGACCCAACACACTCTCGGAAGAGGGGAAGACAGCCGGCTTGGCAGATCCAAGATTCCCGGGCCTGATGGCGAACAGAAGCGCTGCCCTCGCCAGAACGACAACCGTTCCGGGAATGAACAGAGCAAGCTTCTGCAGAGAGAAAGATCAAACACGGGGGAGGGCAATCAGGCACCATCTCTGGGCATCATTTGCAGGCTGGACCCTGACCGTTTGATGCCGGGAGAGCGGAGGGAACGTGCGTAGCGACTGGATCGAATCGGGAAGGTGTGCTGGAACATCGGCAGCGAGAACGACACCTGCGATCATCACGCACAGCCCCGATTTCGACCGCAATGCATGCATCCCGATGCTGGGGCTCGGTTGACATGCAATGTTGCGTGCCTCGGCAGGGTAGAGAGTCGGCTGCATGCCGAAATGTACCGAAAAGCGCTCCGACGGAAAGCGATTTGTGGATCAGATCGCAGCACAGCCCTCCGATCGCATCGTGCGTGTTCCCATCGCATAGCCCCGATTTCCAGCTGCCTGGGCATATATGCATGTCCATACCTCCGGTCGAACCCCGGCTGGCTGCGGGGCGAGGGCTCTGGGAGCCGGGGCTCTTTGGCGGGATTTGGGTGATTTGTGGATCAGATCGCAGCACAGCCCTCCGATCGCATCATGCGTGTTCCCATCGCATAGCCCCGATTTCCAGCTGCCTGGGCATATATGCATGTCCATACCTCCGGTCGAACCCCGGCTGGCTGCGGGGCGAGGGCTCTGGGAGCCGGGGCTCTTTGGCGGGATTTGGGTGATTTGTGGATCAGATCGCAGCACAGCCCTCCGATCGCATCATGCGTGTTCCCATCGCATAGCCCCGATTTCTAGCTGCCTGGGCATATATGCATGTCTATACCTCCGGTCGAACCCCGGCTGGCTGCGGGGCGAGGGCTCTGGGAGCCGGGGCTCTTTGGGGGGATTGGAGTGATTAAAAGGATCACCACGCGCAGTGGTGCGTTTGCGCAGCCCCGCCTCGGGACTCGTTTGCCATGTGGGGAAGCCCGAAATCGATTTTTTGGAAATTTTTTCGAGCCGGCCGGGGTAAAACGCACCAGGGCATCAACAAATGATGAGAGACGCGTCCCTCGGGAGGGGCATATTAATAGGCGGGATTTGGGTGATTTGTGGATCAGATCGCAGCACAGCCCTCCGATCGCATCATGCGTGTTCCCATCGCATAGCCCCGATTTCCAGCTGCCTGGGCATATATGCATGTCCATACCTCCGGTCGAACCCCGGCTGGCTGCGGGGCGAGGGCTCTGGGAGCCGGGGCTCTTTGGGGGGATTGGAGTGATTAAAAGGATCACCACGCGCAGTGGTGCGTTTGCGCAGCCCCGCCTCGGGACTCGTTTGCCATGTGGGGAAGCCCGAAATCGATTTTTTGGAAATTTTTTCGAGCCGGCCGGGGTAAAACGCACCAGGGCATCAACAAATGATGAGAGACGCGTCCCTCGGGAGGGGCATATTAATAGGTGCCGCTGGTTTAAACCCCCGGGCTTGATGCACCATCCGAGCGAGTTCTGAACGGATTCGCTCAGTTCAAAGTGCGTCCTGACCGCAGCGGCGGCGCGAGTCAAGCTAGGTCAACTCCGGCGTGATGCCAAGAGATCCCTTCCGATGAAGTCCGATTTCCCCCCGCGCGGCACCCAGCGCATCCGCCCCAAGTTTGGGACAGTTCGACAGCGTCGACGGTTTTCCGATTTGGCATTTTTGCCTTGTTTATGGACGAAATGGACCCTGGATGGTCCCACGGCACCGTGCGTGAAGACGGGAATGCGATCGGATGCGAGATCGGCAAGTTACGGCCGGTTCGGCAACATCGCGTCGGCAGAGGCACGCGACGGACAGGAAGCTTGCGTGCCTGGACCCAACACACTCTCGGAAGAGGGGAAGACAGCCGGCTTGGCAGATCCAAGATTCCCGGGCCTGATGGCGAACAGAAGCGCTGCCCTCGCCAGAACGACAACCGTTCCGGGAATGAACAGAGCAAGCTTCTGCAGAGAGAAAGATCAAACACGGGGGAGGGCAATCAGGCACCATCTCTGGGCATCATTTGCAGGCTGGACCCTGACCGTTTGATGCCGGGAGAGCGGAGGGAACGTGCGTAGCGACTGGATCGAATCGGGAAGGTGTGCTGGAACATCGGCAGCGAGAACGACACCTGCGATCATCACGCACAGCCCCGATTTCGACCGCAATGCATGCATCCCGATGCTGGGGCTCGGTTGACATGCAATGTTGCGTGCCTCGGCAGGGTAGAGAGTCGGCTGCATGCCGAAATGTACCGAAAAGCGCTCCGACGGAAAGCGATTTGTGGATCAGATCGCAGCACAGCCCTCCGATCGCATCGTGCGTGTTCCCATCGCATAGCCCCGATTTCCAGCTGCCTGGGCATATATGCATGTCCATACCTCCGGTCGAACCCCGGCTGGCTGCGGGGCGAGGGCTCTGGGAGCCGGGGCTCTTTGGCGGGATTTGGGTGATTTGTGGATCAGATCGCAGCACAGCCCTCCGATCGCATCATGCGTGTTCCCATCGCATAGCCCCGATTTCTAGCTGCCTGGGCATATATGCATGTCTATACCTCCGGTCGAACCCCGGCTGGCTGCGGGGCGAGGGCTCTGGGAGCCGGGGCTCTTTGGGGGGATTGGAGTGATTAAAAGGATCACCACGCGCAGTGGTGCGTTTGCGCAGCCCCGCCTCGGGACTCGTTTGCCATGTGGGGAAGCCCGAAATCGATTTTTTTGAAATTTTTTCGAGCCGGCCGGGGTAAAACGCACCAGGGCATCAACAAATGATGAGAGACGCGTCCCTCGGGAGGGGCATATTAATAGGTGCCGCTGGTTTAAACCCCCGGGCTTGATGCACCATCCGAGCGAGTTCTGAACGGATTCGCTCAGTTCAAAGTGCGTCCTGACCGCAGCGGCGGCGCGAGTCAAGCTAGGTCAACTCCGGCGTGATGCCAAGAGATCCCTTCCGATGAAGTCCGATTTCCCCCCGCGCGGCACCCAGCGCATCCGCCCCAAGTTTGGGACAGTTCGACAGCGTCGACGGTTTTCCGATTTGGCATTTTTGCCTTGTTTATGGACGAAATGGACCCTGGATGGTCCCACGGCACCGTGCGTGAAGACGGGAATGCGATCGGATGCGAGATCGGCAAGTTACGGCCGGTTCGGCAACATCGCGTCGGCAGAGGCACGCGACGGACAGGAAGCTTGCGTGCCTGGACCCAACACACTCTCGGAAGAGGGGAAGACAGCCGGCTTGGCAGATCCAAGATTCCCGGGCCTGATGGCGAACAGAAGCGCTGCCCTCGCCAGAACGACAACCGTTCCGGGAATGAACAGAGCAAGCTTCTGCAGAGAGAAAGATCAAACACGGGGGAGGGCAATCAGGCACCATCTCTGGGCATCATTTGCAGGCTGGACCCTGACCGTTTGATGCCGGGAGAGCGGAGGGAACGTGCGTAGCGACTGGATCGAATCGGGAAGGTGTGCTGGAACATCGGCAGCGAGAACGACACCTGCGATCATCACGCACAGCCCCGATTTCGACCGCAATGCATGCATCCCGATGCTGGGGCTCGGTTGACATGCAATGTTGCGTGCCTCGGCAGGGTAGAGAGTCGGCTGCATGCCGAAATGTACCGAAAAGCGCTCCGACGGAAAGCGATTTGTGGATCAGATCGCAGCACAGCCCTCCGATCGCATCGTGCGTGTTCCCATCGCATAGCCCCGATTTCCAGCTGCCTGGGCATATATGCATGTCCATACCTCCGGTCGAACCCCGGCTGGCTGCGGGGCGAGGGCTCTGGGAGCCGGGGCTCTTTGGCGGGATTTGGGTGATTTGTGGATCAGATCGCAGCACAGCCCTCCGATCGCATCATGCGTGTTCCCATCGCATAGCCCCGATTTCCAGCTGCCTGGGCATATATGCATGTCCATACCTCCGGTCGAACCCCGGCTGGCTGCGGGGCGAGGGCTCTGGGAGCCGGGGCTCTTTGGCGGGATTTGGGTGATTTGTGGATCAGATCGCAGCACAGCCCTCCGATCGCATCATGCGTGTTCCCATCGCATAGCCCCGATTTCTAGCTGCCTGGGCATATATGCATGTCTATACCTCCGGTCGAACCCCGGCTGGCTGCGGGGCGAGGGCTCTGGGAGCCGGGGCTCTTTGGGGGGATTGGAGTGATTAAAAGGATCACCACGCGCAGTGGTGCGTTTGCGCAGCCCCGCCTCGGGACTCGTTTGCCATGTGGGGAAGCCCGAAATCGATTTTTTTGAAATTTTTTCGAGCCGGCCGGGGTAAAACGCACCAGGGCATCAACAAATGATGAGAGACGCGTCCCTCGGGAGGGGCATATTAATAGGTGCCGCTGGTTTAAACCCCCGGGCTTGATGCACCATCCGAGCGAGTTCTGAACGGATTCGCTCAGTTCAAAGTGCGTCCTGACCGCAGCGGCGGCGCGAGTCAAGCTAGGTCAACTCCGGCGTGATGCCAAGAGATCCCTTCCGATGAAGTCCGATTTCCCCCCGCGCGGCACCCAGCGCATCCGCCCCAAGTTTGGGACAGTTCGACAGCGTCGACGGTTTTCCGATTTGGCATTTTTGCCTTGTTTATGGACGAAATGGACCCTGGATGGTCCCACGGCACCGTGCGTGAAGACGGGAATGCGATCGGATGCGAGATCGGCAAGTTACGGCCGGTTCGGCAACATCGCGTCGGCAGAGGCACGCGACGGACAGGAAGCTTGCGTGCCTGGACCCAACACACTCTCGGAAGAGGGGAAGACAGCCGGCTTGGCAGATCCAAGATTCCCGGGCCTGATGGCGAACAGAAGCGCTGCCCTCGCCAGAACGACAACCGTTCCGGGAATGAACAGAGCAAGCTTCTGCAGAGAGAAAGATCAAACACGGGGGAGGGCAATCAGGCACCATCTCTGGGCATCATTTGCAGGCTGGACCCTGACCGTTTGATGCCGGGAGAGCGGAGGGAACGTGCGTAGCGACTGGATCGAATCGGGAAGGTGTGCTGGAACATCGGCAGCGAGAACGACACCTGCGATCATCACGCACAGCCCCGATTTCGACCGCAATGCATGCATCCCGATGCTGGGGCTCGGTTGACATGCAATGTTGCGTGCCTCGGCAGGGTAGAGAGTCGGCTGCATGCCGAAATGTACCGAAAAGCGCTCCGACGGAAAGCGATTTGTGGATCAGATCGCAGCACAGCCCTCCGATCGCATCGTGCGTGTTCCCATCGCATAGCCCCGATTTCCAGCTGCCTGGGCATATATGCATGTCCATACCTCCGGTCGAACCCCGGCTGGCTGCGGGGCGAGGGCTCTGGGAGCCGGGGCTCTTTGGCGGGATTTGGGTGATTTGTGGATCAGATCGCAGCACAGCCCTCCGATCGCATCATGCGTGTTCCCATCGCATAGCCCCGATTTCCAGCTGCCTGGGCATATATGCATGTCCATACCTCCGGTCGAACCCCGGCTGGCTGCGGGGCGAGGGCTCTGGGAGCCGGGGCTCTTTGGCGGGATTTGGGTGATTTGTGGATCAGATCGCAGCACAGCCCTCCGATCGCATCATGCGTGTTCCCATCGCATAGCCCCGATTTCCAGCTGCCTGGGCATATATGCATGTCTATACCTCCGGTCGAACCCCGGCTGGCTGCGGGGCGAGGGCTCTGGGAGCCGGGGCTCTTTGGGGGGATTGGAGTGATTAAAAGGATCACCACGCGCAGTGGTGCGTTTGCGCAGCCCCGCCTCGGGACTCGTTTGCCATGTGGGGAAGCCCGAAATCGATTTTTTTGAAATTTTTTCGAGCCGGCCGGGGTAAAACGCACCAGGGCATCAACAAATGATGAGAGACGCGTCCCTCGGGAGGGGCATATTAATAGGTGCCGCTGGTTTAAACCCCCGGGCTTGATGCACCATCCGAGCGAGTTCTGAACGGATTCGCTCAGTTCAAAGTGCGTCCTGACCGCAGCGGCGGCGCGAGTCAAGCTAGGTCAACTCCGGCGTGATGCCAAGAGATCCCTTCCGATGAAGTCCGATTTCCCCCCGCGCGGCACCCAGCGCATCCGCCCCAAGTTTGGGACAGTTCGACAGCGTCGACGGTTTTCCGATTTGGCATTTTTGCCTTGTTTATGGACGAAATGGACCCTGGATGGTCCCACGGCACCGTGCGTGAAGACGGGAATGCGATCGGATGCGAGATCGGCAAGTTACGGCCGGTTCGGCAACATCGCGTCGGCAGAGGCACGCGACGGACAGGAAGCTTGCGTGCCTGGACCCAACACACTCTCGGAAGAGGGGAAGACAGCCGGCTTGGCAGATCCAAGATTCCCGGGCCTGATGGCGAACAGAAGCGCTGCCCTCGCCAGAACGACAACCGTTCCGGGAATGAACAGAGCAAGCTTCTGCAGAGAGAAAGATCAAACACGGGGGAGGGCAATCAGGCACCATCTCTGGGCATCATTTGCAGGCTGGACCCTGACCGTTTGATGCCGGGAGAGCGGAGGGAACGTGCGTAGCGACTGGATCGAATCGGGAAGGTGTGCTGGAACATCGGCAGCGAGAACGACACCTGCGATCATCACGCACAGCCCCGATTTCGACCGCAATGCATGCATCCCGATGCTGGGGCTCGGTTGACATGCAATGTTGCGTGCCTCGGCAGGGTAGAGAGTCGGCTGCATGCCGAAATGTACCGAAAAGCGCTCCGACGGAAAGCGATTTGTGGATCAGATCGCAGCACAGCCCTCCGATCGCATCGTGCGTGTTCCCATCGCATAGCCCCGATTTCCAGCTGCCTGGGCATATATGCATGTCCATACCTCCGGTCGAACCCCGGCTGGCTGCGGGGCGAGGGCTCTGGGAGCCGGGGCTCTTTGGCAGGATTTGGGTGATTTGTGGATCAGATCGCAGCACAGCCCTCCGATCGCATCATGCGTGTTCCCATCGCATAGCCCCGATTTCCAGCTGCCTGGGCATATATGCATGTCCATACCTCCGGTCGAACCCCGGCTGGCTGCGGGGCGAGGGCTCTGGGAGCCGGGGCTCTTTGGCGGGATTTGGGTGATTTGTGGATCAGATCGCAGCACAGCCCTCCGATCGCATCATGCGTGTTCCCATCGCATAGCCCCGATTTCCAGCTGCCTGGGCATATATGCATGTCTATACCTCCGGTCGAACCCCGGCTGGCTGCGGGGCGAGGGCTCTGGGAGCCGGGGCTCTTTGGGGGGATTGGAGTGATTAAAAGGATCACCACGCGCAGTGGTGCGTTTGCGCAGCCCCGCCTCGGGACTCGTTTGCCATGTGGGGAAGCCCGAAATCGATTTTTTGGAAATTTTTTCGAGCCGGCCGGGGTAAAACGCACCAGGGCATCAACAAATGATGAGAGACGCGTCCCTCGGGAGGGGCATATTAATAGGTGCCGCTGGTTTAAACCCCCGGGCTTGATGCACCATCCGAGCGAGTTCTGAACGGATTCGCTCAGTTCAAAGTGCGTCCTGACCGCAGCGGCGGCGCGCGTCAAGCTAGGTCAACTCCGGCGTGATGCCAAGAGATCCCTTCCGATGAAGTCCGATTTCCCCCCGCGCGGCACCCAGCGCATCCGCCCCCAAGTTTGGGACAGTTCGACAGCGTCGACGGTTTTCCGATTTGGCATTTTTGCCTTGTTTATGGACGAAATGGACCCTGGATGGTCCCACGGCACCGTGCGTGAAGACGGGAATGCGATCGGATGCGAGATCGGCAAGTTACGGCCGGTTCGGCAACATCGCGTCGGCAGAGGCACGCGACGGACAGGAAGCTTGCGTGCCTGGACCCAACACACTCTCGGAAGAGGGGAAGACAGCCGGCTTGGCAGATCCAAGATTCCCGGGCCTGATGGCGAACAGAAGCGCTGCCCTCGCCAGAACGACAACCGTTCCGGGAATGAACAGAGCAAGCTTCTGCAGAGAGAAAGATCAAACCAGGGGGAGGGCAATCAGGCACCATCTCTGGGCATCATTTGCAGGCTGGACCCTGACCGTTTGATGCCGGGAGAGCGGAGGGAACGTGCGTAGCGACTGGATCGAATCGGGAAGGTGTGCTGGAACATCGGCAGCGAGAACGACACCTGCGATCATCACGCACAGCCCCGATTTCGACCGCAATGCATGCATCCCGATGCTGGGGCTCGGTTGACATGCAATGTTGCGTGCCTCGGCAGGGTAGAGAGTCGGCTGCATGCCGAAATGTACCGAAAAGCGCTCCGACGGAAAGCGATTTGTGGATCAGATCGCAGCACAGCCCTCCGATCGCATCGTGCGTGTTCCCATCGCATAGCCCCGATTTCCAGCTGCCTGGGCATATATGCATGTCCATACCTCCGGTCGAACCCCGGCTGGCTGCGGGGCGAGGGCTCTGGGAGCCGGGGCTCTTTGGCGGGATTTGGGTGATTTGTGGATCAGATCGCAGCACAGCCCTCCGATCGCATCATGCGTGTTCCCATCGCATAGCCCCGATTTCCAGCTGCCTGGGCATATATGCATGTCTATACCTCCGGTCGAACCCCGGCTGGCTGCGGGGCGAGGGCTCTGGGAGCCGGGGCTCTTTGGGGGGATTGGAGTGATTAAAAGGATCACCACGCGCAGTGGTGCGTTTGCGCAGCCCCGCCTCGGGACTCGTTTGCCATGTGGGGAAGCCCGAAATCGATTTTTTGGAAATTTTTTCGAGCCGGCCGGGGTAAAACGCACCAGGGCATCAACAAATGATGAGAGACGCGTCCCTCGGGAGGGGCATATTAATAGGTGCCGCTGGTTTAAACCCCCGGGCTTGATGCACCATCCGAGCGAGTTCTGAACGGATTCGCTCAGTTCAAAGTGCGTCCTGACCGCAGCGGCGGCGCGAGTCAAGCTAGGTCAACTCCGGCGTGATGCCAAGAGATCCCTTCCGATGAAGTCCGATTTCCCCCCGCGCGGCACCCAGCGCATCCGCCCCAAGTTTGGGACAGTTCGACAGCGTCGACGGTTTTCCGATTTGGCATTTTTGCCTTGTTTATGGACGAAATGGACCCTGGATGGTCCCACGGCACCGTGCGTGAAGACGGGAATGCGATTGGATGCGAGATCGGCAAGTTACGGCCGGTTCGGCAACATCGCGTCGGCAGAGGCACGCGACGGACAGGAAGCTTGCGTGCCTGGACCCAACACACTCTCGGAAGAGGGGAAGACAGCCGGCTTGGCAGATCCAAGATTCCCGGGCCTGATGGCGAACAGAAGCGCTGCCCTCGCCAGAACGACAACCGTTCCGGGAATGAACAGAGCAAGCTTCTGCAGAGAGAAAGATCAAACACGGGGGAGGGCAATCAGGCACCATCTCTGGGCATCATTTGCAGGCTGGACCCCGACCGTTTGATGCCGGGAGAGCGGAGGGAACGTGCGTAGCGACTGGATCGAATCGGGAAGGTGTGCTGGAACATCGGCAGCGAGAACGACACCTGCGATCATCACGCACAGCCCCGATTTCGACCGCAATGCATGCATCCCGATGCTGGGGCTCGGTTGACATGCAATGTTGCGTGCCTCGGCAGGGTAGAGAGTCGGCTGCATGCCGAAATGTACCGAAAAGCGCTCCGACGGAAAGCGATTTGTGGATCAGATCGCAGCACAGCCCTCCGATCGCATCGTGCGTGTTCCCATCGCATAGCCCCGATTTCCAGCTGCCTGGGCATATATGCATGTCCATACCTCCGGTCGAACCCCGGCTGGCTGCGGGGCGAGGGCTCTGGGAGCCGGGGCTCTTTGGCGGGATTTGGGTGATTTGTGGATCAGATCGCAGCACAGCCCTCCGATCGCATCATGCGTGTTCCCATCGCATAGCCCCGATTTCCAGCTGCCTGGGCATATATGCATGTCCATACCTCCGGTCGAACCCCGGCTGGCTGCGGGGCGAGGGCTCTGGGAGCCGGGGCTCTTTGGGGGGATTGGAGTGATTAAAAGGATCACCACGCGCAGTGGTGCGTTTGCGCAGCCCCGCCTCGGGACTCGTTTGCCATGTGGGGAAGCCCGAAATCGATTTTTTGGAAATTTTTTCGAGCCGGCCGGGGTAAAACGCACCAGGGCATCAACAAATGATGAGAGACGCGTCCCTCGGGAGGGGCATATTAATAGGTGCCGCTGGTTTAAACCCCCGGGCTTGATGCACCATCCGAGCGAGTTCTGAACGGATTCGCTCAGTTCAAAGTGCGTCCTGACCGCAGCGGCGGCGCGAGTCAAGCTAGGTCAACTCCGGCGTGATGCCAAGAGATCCCTTCCGATGAAGTCCGATTTCCCCCCGCGCGGCACCCAGCGCATCCGCCCCAAGTTTGGGACAGTTCGACAGCGTCGACGGTTTTCCGATTTGGCATTTTTGCCTTGTTTATGGACGAAATGGACCCTGGATGGTCCCACGGCACCGTGCGTGAAGACGGGAATGCGATCGGATGCGAGATCGGCAAGTTACGGCCGGTTCGGCAACATCGCGTCGGCAGAGGCACGCGACGGACAGGAAGCTTGCGTGCCTGGACCCAACACACTCTCGGAAGAGGGGAAGACAGCCGGCTTGGCAGATCCAAGATTCCCGGGCCTGATGGCGAACAGAAGCGCTGCCCTCGCCAGAACGACAACCGTTCCGGGAATGAACAGAGCAAGCTTCTGCAGAGAGAAAGATCAAACACGGGGGAGGGCAATCAGGCACCATCTCTGGGCATCATTTGCAGGCTGGACCCTGACCGTTTGATGCCGGGAGAGCGGAGGGAACGTGCGTAGCGACTGGATCGAATCGGGAAGGTGTGCTGGAACATCGGCAGCGAGAACGACACCTGCGATCATCACGCACAGCCCCGATTTCGACCGCAATGCATGCATCCCGATGCTGGGGCTCGGTTGACATGCAATGTTGCGTGCCTCGGCAGGGTAGAGAGTCGGCTGCATGCCGAAATGTACCGAAAAGCGCTCCGACGGAAAGCGATTTGTGGATCAGATCGCAGCACAGCCCTCCGATCGCATCGTGCGTGTTCCCATCGCATAGCCCCGATTTCCAGCTGCCTGGGCATATATGCATGTCCATACCTCCGGTCGAACCCCGGCTGGCTGCGGGGCGAGGGCTCTGGGAGCCGGGGCTCTTTGGCGGGATTTGGGTGATTTGTGGATCAGATCGCAGCACAGCCCTCCGATCGCATCATGCGTGTTCCCATCGCATAGCCCCGATTTCCAGCTGCCTGGGCATATATGCATGTCCATACCTCCGGTCGAACCCCGGCTGGCTGCGGGGCGAGGGCTCTGGGAGCCGGGGCTCTTTGGGGGGATTGGAGTGATTAAAAGGATCACCACGCGCAGTGGTGCGTTTGCGCAGCCCCGCCTCGGGACTCGTTTGCCATGTGGGGAAGCCCGAAATCGATTTTTTGGAAATTTTTTCGAGCCGGCCGGGGTAAAACGCACCAGGGCATCAACAAATGATGAGAGACGCGTCCCTCGGGAGGGGCATATTAATAGGTGCCGCTGGTTTAAACCCCCGGGCTTGATGCACCATCCGAGCGAGTTCTGAACGGATTCGCTCAGTTCAAAGTGCGTCCTGACCGCAGCGGCGGCGCGAGTCAAGCTAGGTCAACTCCGGCGTGATGCCAAGAGATCCCTTCCGATGAAGTCCGATTTCCCCCCGCGCGGCACCCAGCGCATCCGCCCCAAGTTTGGGACAGTTCGACAGCGTCGACGGTTTTCCGATTTGGCATTTTTGCCTTGTTTATGGACGAAATGGACCCTGGATGGTCCCACGGCACCGTGCGTGAAGACGGGAATGCGATCGGATGCGAGATCGGCAAGTTACGGCCGGTTCGGCAACATCGCGTCGGCAGAGGCACGCGACGGACAGGAAGCTTGCGTGCCTGGACCCAACACACTCTCGGAAGAGGGGAAGACAGCCGGCTTGGCAGATCCAAGATTCCCGGGCCTGATGGCGAACAGAAGCGCTGCCCTCGCCAGAACGACAACCGTTCCGGGAATGAACAGAGCAAGCTTCTGCAGAGAGAAAGATCAAACACGGGGGAGGGCAATCAGGCACCATCTCTGGGCATCATTTGCAGGCTGGACCCTGACCGTTTGATGCCGGGAGAGCGGAGGGAACGTGCGTAGCGACTGGATCGAATCGGGAAGGTGTGCTGGAACATCGGCAGCGAGAACGACACCTGCGATCATCACGCACAGCCCCGATTTCGACCGCAATGCATGCATCCCGATGCTGGGGCTCGGTTGACATGCAATGTTGCGTGCCTCGGCAGGGTAGAGAGTCGGCTGCATGCCGAAATGTACCGAAAAGCGCTCCGACGGAAAGCGATTTGTGGATCAGATCGCAGCACAGCCCTCCGATCGCATCGTGCGTGTTCCCATCGCATAGCCCCGATTTCCAGCTGCCTGGGCATATATGCATGTCCATACCTCCGGTCGAACCCCGGCTGGCTGCGGGGCGAGGGCTCTGGGAGCCGGGGCTCTTTGGCGGGATTTGGGTGATTTGTGGATCAGATCGCAGCACAGCCCTCCGATCGCATCATGCGTGTTCCCATCGCATAGCCCCGATTTCTAGCTGCCTGGGCATATATGCATGTCTATACCTCCGGTCGAACCCCGGCTGGCTGCGGGGCGAGGGCTCTGGGAGCCGGGGCTCTTTGGGGGGATTGGAGTGATTAAAAGGATCACCACGCGCAGTGGTGCGTTTGCGCAGCCCCGCCTCGGGACTCGTTTGCCATGTGGGGAAGCCCGAAATCGATTTTTTTGAAATTTTTTCGAGCCGGCCGGGGTAAAACGCACCAGGGCATCAACAAATGATGAGAGACGCGTCCCTCGGGAGGGGCATATTAATAGGTGCCGCTGGTTTAAACCCCCGGGCTTGATGCACCATCCGAGCGAGTTCTGAACGGATTCGCTCAGTTCAAAGTGCGTCCTGACCGCAGCGGCGGCGCGAGTCAAGCTAGGTCAACTCCGGCGTGATGCCAAGAGATCCCTTCCGATGAAGTCCGATTTCCCCCCGCGCGGCACCCAGCGCATCCGCCCCAAGTTTGGGACAGTTCGACAGCGTCGACGGTTTTCCGATTTGGCATTTTTGCCTTGTTTATGGACGAAATGGACCCTGGATGGTCCCACGGCACCGTGCGTGAAGACGGGAATGCGATCGGATGCGAGATCGGCAAGTTACGGCCGGTTCGGCAACATCGCGTCGGCAGAGGCACGCGACGGACAGGAAGCTTGCGTGCCTGGACCCAACACACTCTCGGAAGAGGGGAAGACAGCCGGCTTGGCAGATCCAAGATTCCCGGGCCTGATGGCGAACAGAAGCGCTGCCCTCGCCAGAACGACAACCGTTCCGGGAATGAACAGAGCAAGCTTCTGCAGAGAGAAAGATCAAACACGGGGGAGGGCAATCAGGCACCATCTCTGGGCATCATTTGCAGGCTGGACCCTGACCGTTTGATGCCGGGAGAGCGGAGGGAACGTGCGTAGCGACTGGATCGAATCGGGAAGGTGTGCTGGAACATCGGCAGCGAGAACGACACCTGCGATCATCACGCACAGCCCCGATTTCGACCGCAATGCATGCATCCCGATGCTGGGGCTCGGTTGACATGCAATGTTGCGTGCCTCGGCAGGGTAGAGAGTCGGCTGCATGCCGAAATGTACCGAAAAGCGCTCCGACGGAAAGCGATTTGTGGATCAGATCGCAGCACAGCCCTCCGATCGCATCGTGCGTGTTCCCATCGCATAGCCCCGATTTCCAGCTGCCTGGGCATATATGCATGTCCATACCTCCGGTCGAACCCCGGCTGGCTGCGGGGCGAGGGCTCTGGGAGCCGGGGCTCTTTGGCGGGATTTGGGTGATTTGTGGATCAGATCGCAGCACAGCCCTCCGATCGCATCATGCGTGTTCCCATCGCATAGCCCCGATTTCCAGCTGCCTGGGCATATATGCATGTCCATACCTCCGGTCGAACCCCGGCTGGCTGCGGGGCGAGGGCTCTGGGAGCCGGGGCTCTTTGGCGGGATTTGGGTGATTTGTGGATCAGATCGCAGCACAGCCCTCCGATCGCATCATGCGTGTTCCCATCGCATAGCCCCGATTTCTAGCTGCCTGGGCATATATGCATGTCTATACCTCCGGTCGAACCCCGGCTGGCTGCGGGGCGAGGGCTCTGGGAGCCGGGGCTCTTTGGGGGGATTGGAGTGATTAAAAGGATCACCACGCGCAGTGGTGCGTTTGCGCAGCCCCGCCTCGGGACTCGTTTGCCATGTGGGGAAGCCCGAAATCGATTTTTTTGAAATTTTTTCGAGCCGGCCGGGGTAAAACGCACCAGGGCATCAACAAATGATGAGAGACGCGTCCCTCGGGAGGGGCATATTAATAGGTGCCGCTGGTTTAAACCCCCGGGCTTGATGCACCATCCGAGCGAGTTCTGAACGGATTCGCTCAGTTCAAAGTGCGTCCTGACCGCAGCGGCGGCGCGAGTCAAGCTAGGTCAACTCCGGCGTGATGCCAAGAGATCCCTTCCGATGAAGTCCGATTTCCCCCCGCGCGGCACCCAGCGCATCCGCCCCAAGTTTGGGACAGTTCGACAGCGTCGACGGTTTTCCGATTTGGCATTTTTGCCTTGTTTATGGACGAAATGGACCCTGGATGGTCCCACGGCACCGTGCGTGAAGACGGGAATGCGATCGGATGCGAGATCGGCAAGTTACGGCCGGTTCGGCAACATCGCGTCGGCAGAGGCACGCGACGGACAGGAAGCTTGCGTGCCTGGACCCAACACACTCTCGGAAGAGGGGAAGACAGCCGGCTTGGCAGATCCAAGATTCCCGGGCCTGATGGCGAACAGAAGCGCTGCCCTCGCCAGAACGACAACCGTTCCGGGAATGAACAGAGCAAGCTTCTGCAGAGAGAAAGATCAAACACGGGGGAGGGCAATCAGGCACCATCTCTGGGCATCATTTGCAGGCTGGACCCTGACCGTTTGATGCCGGGAGAGCGGAGGGAACGTGCGTAGCGACTGGATCGAATCGGGAAGGTGTGCTGGAACATCGGCAGCGAGAACGACACCTGCGATCATCACGCACAGCCCCGATTTCGACCGCAATGCATGCATCCCGATGCTGGGGCTCGGTTGACATGCAATGTTGCGTGCCTCGGCAGGGTAGAGAGTCGGCTGCATGCCGAAATGTACCGAAAAGCGCTCCGACGGAAAGCGATTTGTGGATCAGATCGCAGCACAGCCCTCCGATCGCATCGTGCGTGTTCCCATCGCATAGCCCCGATTTCCAGCTGCCTGGGCATATATGCATGTCCATACCTCCGGTCGAACCCCGGCTGGCTGCGGGGCGAGGGCTCTGGGAGCCGGGGCTCTTTGGCGGGATTTGGGTGATTTGTGGATCAGATCGCAGCACAGCCCTCCGATCGCATCATGCGTGTTCCCATCGCATAGCCCCGATTTCCAGCTGCCTGGGCATATATGCATGTCCATACCTCCGGTCGAACCCCGGCTGGCTGCGGGGCGAGGGCTCTGGGAGCCGGGGCTCTTTGGCGGGATTTGGGTGATTTGTGGATCAGATCGCAGCACAGCCCTCCGATCGCATCATGCGTGTTCCCATCGCATAGCCCCGATTTCTAGCTGCCTGGGCATATATGCATGTCTATACCTCCGGTCGAACCCCGGCTGGCTGCGGGGCGAGGGCTCTGGGAGCCGGGGCTCTTTGGGGGGATTGGAGTGATTAAAAGGATCACCACGCGCAGTGGTGCGTTTGCGCAGCCCCGCCTCGGGACTCGTTTGCCATGTGGGGAAGCCCGAAATCGATTTTTTTGAAATTTTTTCGAGCCGGCCGGGGTAAAACGCACCAGGGCATCAACAAATGATGAGAGACGCGTCCCTCGGGAGGGGCATATTAATAGGTGCCGCTGGTTTAAACCCCCGGGCTTGATGCACCATCCGAGCGAGTTCTGAACGGATTCGCTCAGTTCAAAGTGCGTCCTGACCGCAGCGGCGGCGCGAGTCAAGCTAGGTCAACTCCGGCGTGATGCCAAGAGATCCCTTCCGATGAAGTCCGATTTCCCCCCGCGCGGCACCCAGCGCATCCGCCCCAAGTTTGGGACAGTTCGACAGCGTCGACGGTTTTCCGATTTGGCATTTTTGCCTTGTTTATGGACGAAATGGACCCTGGATGGTCCCACGGCACCGTGCGTGAAGACGGGAATGCGATCGGATGCGAGATCGGCAAGTTACGGCCGGTTCGGCAACATCGCGTCGGCAGAGGCACGCGACGGACAGGAAGCTTGCGTGCCTGGACCCAACACACTCTCGGAAGAGGGGAAGACAGCCGGCTTGGCAGATCCAAGATTCCCGGGCCTGATGGCGAACAGAAGCGCTGCCCTCGCCAGAACGACAACCGTTCCGGGAATGAACAGAGCAAGCTTCTGCAGAGAGAAAGATCAAACACGGGGGAGGGCAATCAGGCACCATCTCTGGGCATCATTTGCAGGCTGGACCCTGACCGTTTGATGCCGGGAGAGCGGAGGGAACGTGCGTAGCGACTGGATCGAATCGGGAAGGTGTGCTGGAACATCGGCAGCGAGAACGACACCTGCGATCATCACGCACAGCCCCGATTTCGACCGCAATGCATGCATCCCGATGCTGGGGCTCGGTTGACATGCAATGTTGCGTGCCTCGGCAGGGTAGAGAGTCGGCTGCATGCCGAAATGTACCGAAAAGCGCTCCGACGGAAAGCGATTTGTGGATCAGATCGCAGCACAGCCCTCCGATCGCATCGTGCGTGTTCCCATCGCATAGCCCCGATTTCCAGCTGCCTGGGCATATATGCATGTCCATACCTCCGGTCGAACCCCGGCTGGCTGCGGGGCGAGGGCTCTGGGAGCCGGGGCTCTTTGGCGGGATTTGGGTGATTTGTGGATCAGATCGCAGCACAGCCCTCCGATCGCATCATGCGTGTTCCCATCGCATAGCCCCGATTTCCAGCTGCCTGGGCATATATGCATGTCCATACCTCCGGTCGAACCCCGGCTGGCTGCGGGGCGAGGGCTCTGGGAGCCGGGGCTCTTTGGCGGGATTTGGGTGATTTGTGGATCAGATCGCAGCACAGCCCTCCGATCGCATCATGCGTGTTCCCATCGCATAGCCCCGATTTCCAGCTGCCTGGGCATATATGCATGTCTATACCTCCGGTCGAACCCCGGCTGGCTGCGGGGCGAGGGCTCTGGGAGCCGGGGCTCTTTGGGGGGATTGGAGTGATTAAAAGGATCACCACGCGCAGTGGTGCGTTTGCGCAGCCCCGCCTCGGGACTCGTTTGCCATGTGGGGAAGCCCGAAATCGATTTTTTTGAAATTTTTTCGAGCCGGCCGGGGTAAAACGCACCAGGGCATCAACAAATGATGAGAGACGCGTCCCTCGGGAGGGGCATATTAATAGGTGCCGCTGGTTTAAACCCCCGGGCTTGATGCACCATCCGAGCGAGTTCTGAACGGATTCGCTCAGTTCAAAGTGCGTCCTGACCGCAGCGGCGGCGCGAGTCAAGCTAGGTCAACTCCGGCGTGATGCCAAGAGATCCCTTCCGATGAAGTCCGATTTCCCCCCGCGCGGCACCCAGCGCATCCGCCCCAAGTTTGGGACAGTTCGACAGCGTCGACGGTTTTCCGATTTGGCATTTTTGCCTTGTTTATGGACGAAATGGACCCTGGATGGTCCCACGGCACCGTGCGTGAAGACGGGAATGCGATCGGATGCGAGATCGGCAAGTTACGGCCGGTTCGGCAACATCGCGTCGGCAGAGGCACGCGACGGACAGGAAGCTTGCGTGCCTGGACCCAACACACTCTCGGAAGAGGGGAAGACAGCCGGCTTGGCAGATCCAAGATTCCCGGGCCTGATGGCGAACAGAAGCGCTGCCCTCGCCAGAACGACAACCGTTCCGGGAATGAACAGAGCAAGCTTCTGCAGAGAGAAAGATCAAACACGGGGGAGGGCAATCAGGCACCATCTCTGGGCATCATTTGCAGGCTGGACCCTGACCGTTTGATGCCGGGAGAGCGGAGGGAACGTGCGTAGCGACTGGATCGAATCGGGAAGGTGTGCTGGAACATCGGCAGCGAGAACGACACCTGCGATCATCACGCACAGCCCCGATTTCGACCGCAATGCATGCATCCCGATGCTGGGGCTCGGTTGACATGCAATGTTGCGTGCCTCGGCAGGGTAGAGAGTCGGCTGCATGCCGAAATGTACCGAAAAGCGCTCCGACGGAAAGCGATTTGTGGATCAGATCGCAGCACAGCCCTCCGATCGCATCGTGCGTGTTCCCATCGCATAGCCCCGATTTCCAGCTGCCTGGGCATATATGCATGTCCATACCTCCGGTCGAACCCCGGCTGGCTGCGGGGCGAGGGCTCTGGGAGCCGGGGCTCTTTGGCAGGATTTGGGTGATTTGTGGATCAGATCGCAGCACAGCCCTCCGATCGCATCATGCGTGTTCCCATCGCATAGCCCCGATTTCCAGCTGCCTGGGCATATATGCATGTCCATACCTCCGGTCGAACCCCGGCTGGCTGCGGGGCGAGGGCTCTGGGAGCCGGGGCTCTTTGGCGGGATTTGGGTGATTTGTGGATCAGATCGCAGCACAGCCCTCCGATCGCATCATGCGTGTTCCCATCGCATAGCCCCGATTTCCAGCTGCCTGGGCATATATGCATGTCTATACCTCCGGTCGAACCCCGGCTGGCTGCGGGGCGAGGGCTCTGGGAGCCGGGGCTCTTTGGGGGGATTGGAGTGATTAAAAGGATCACCACGCGCAGTGGTGCGTTTGCGCAGCCCCGCCTCGGGACTCGTTTGCCATGTGGGGAAGCCCGAAATCGATTTTTTGGAAATTTTTTCGAGCCGGCCGGGGTAAAACGCACCAGGGCATCAACAAATGATGAGAGACGCGTCCCTCGGGAGGGGCATATTAATAGGTGCCGCTGGTTTAAACCCCCGGGCTTGATGCACCATCCGAGCGAGTTCTGAACGGATTCGCTCAGTTCAAAGTGCGTCCTGACCGCAGCGGCGGCGCGCGTCAAGCTAGGTCAACTCCGGCGTGATGCCAAGAGATCCCTTCCGATGAAGTCCGATTTCCCCCCGCGCGGCACCCAGCGCATCCGCCCCAAGTTTGGGACAGTTCGACAGCGTCGACGGTTTTCCGATTTGGCATTTTTGCCTTGTTTATGGACGAAATGGACCCTGGATGGTCCCACGGCACCGTGCGTGAAGACGGGAATGCGATCGGATGCGAGATCGGCAAGTTACGGCCGGTTCGGCAACATCGCGTCGGCAGAGGCACGCGACGGACAGGAAGCTTGCGTGCCTGGACCCAACACACTCTCGGAAGAGGGGAAGACAGCCGGCTTGGCAGATCCAAGATTCCCGGGCCTGATGGCGAACAGAAGCGCTGCCCTCGCCAGAACGACAACCGTTCCGGGAATGAACAGAGCAAGCTTCTGCAGAGAGAAAGATCAAACACGGGGGAGGGCAATCAGGCACCATCTCTGGGCATCATTTGCAGGCTGGACCCTGACCGTTTGATGCCGGGAGAGCGGAGGGAACGTGCGTAGCGACTGGATCGAATCGGGAAGGTGTGCTGGAACATCGGCAGCGAGAACGACACCTGCGATCATCACGCACAGCCCCGATTTCGACCGCAATGCATGCATCCCGATGCTGGGGCTCGGTTGACATGCAATGTTGCGTGCCTCGGCAGGGTAGAGAGTCGGCTGCATGCCGAAATGTACCGAAAAGCGCTCCGACGGAAAGCGATTTGTGGATCAGATCGCAGCACAGCCCTCCGATCGCATCGTGCGTGTTCCCATCGCATAGCCCCGATTTCCAGCTGCCTGGGCATATATGCATGTCCATACCTCCGGTCGAACCCCGGCTGGCTGCGGGGCGAGGGCTCTGGGAGCCGGGGCTCTTTGGCGGGATTTGGGTGATTTGTGGATCAGATCGCAGCACAGCCCTCCGATCGCATCATGCGTGTTCCCATCGCATAGCCCCGATTTCCAGCTGCCTGGGCATATATGCATGTCCATACCTCCGGTCGAACCCCGGCTGGCTGCGGGGCGAGGGCTCTGGGAGCCGGGGCTCTTTGGCGGGATTTGGGTGATTTGTGGATCAGATCGCAGCACAGCCCTCCGATCGCATCATGCGTGTTCCCATCGCATAGCCCCGATTTCCAGCTGCCTGGGCATATATGCATGTCTATACCTCCGGTCGAACCCCGGCTGGCTGCGGGGCGAGGGCTCTGGGAGCCGGGGCTCTTTGGGGGGATTGGAGTGATTAAAAGGATCACCACGCGCAGTGGTGCGTTTGCGCAGCCCCGCCTCGGGACTCGTTTGCCATGTGGGGAAGCCCGAAATCGATTTTTTTGAAATTTTTTCGAGCCGGCCGGGGTAAAACGCACCAGGGCATCAACAAATGATGAGAGACGCGTCCCTCGGGAGGGGCATATTAATAGGTGCCGCTGGTTTAAACCCCCGGGCTTGATGCACCATCCGAGCGAGTTCTGAACGGATTCGCTCAGTTCAAAGTGCGTCCTGACCGCAGCGGCGGCGCGAGTCAAGCTAGGTCAACTCCGGCGTGATGCCAAGAGATCCCTTCCGATGAAGTCCGATTTCCCCCCGCGCGGCACCCAGCGCATCCGCCCCAAGTTTGGGACAGTTCGACAGCGTCGACGGTTTTCCGATTTGGCATTTTTGCCTTGTTTATGGACGAAATGGACCCTGGATGGTCCCACGGCACCGTGCGTGAAGACGGGAATGCGATCGGATGCGAGATCGGCAAGTTACGGCCGGTTCGGCAACATCGCGTCGGCAGAGGCACGCGACGGACAGGAAGCTTGCGTGCCTGGACCCAACACACTCTCGGAAGAGGGGAAGACAGCCGGCTTGGCAGATCCAAGATTCCCGGGCCTGATGGCGAACAGAAGCGCTGCCCTCGCCAGAACGACAACCGTTCCGGGAATGAACAGAGCAAGCTTCTGCAGAGAGAAAGATCAAACACGGGGGAGGGCAATCAGGCACCATCTCTGGGCATCATTTGCAGGCTGGACCCTGACCGTTTGATGCCGGGAGAGCGGAGGGAACGTGCGTAGCGACTGGATCGAATCGGGAAGGTGTGCTGGAACATCGGCAGCGAGAACGACACCTGCGATCATCACGCACAGCCCCGATTTCGACCGCAATGCATGCATCCCGATGCTGGGGCTCGGTTGACATGCAATGTTGCGTGCCTCGGCAGGGTAGAGAGTCGGCTGCATGCCGAAATGTACCGAAAAGCGCTCCGACGGAAAGCGATTTGTGGATCAGATCGCAGCACAGCCCTCCGATCGCATCGTGCGTGTTCCCATCGCATAGCCCCGATTTCCAGCTGCCTGGGCATATATGCATGTCCATACCTCCGGTCGAACCCCGGCTGGCTGCGGGGCGAGGGCTCTGGGAGCCGGGGCTCTTTGGCGGGATTTGGGTGATTTGTGGATCAGATCGCAGCACAGCCCTCCGATCGCATCATGCGTGTTCCCATCGCATAGCCCCGATTTCCAGCTGCCTGGGCATATATGCATGTCCATACCTCCGGTCGAACCCCGGCTGGCTGCGGGGCGAGGGCTCTGGGAGCCGGGGCTCTTTGGCGGGATTTGGGTGATTTGTGGATCAGATCGCAGCACAGCCCTCCGATCGCATCATGCGTGTTCCCATCGCATAGCCCCGATTTCTAGCTGCCTGGGCATATATGCATGTCTATACCTCCGGTCGAACCCCGGCTGGCTGCGGGGCGAGGGCTCTGGGAGCCGGGGCTCTTTGGGGGGATTGGAGTGATTAAAAGGATCACCACGCGCAGTGGTGCGTTTGCGCAGCCCCGCCTCGGGACTCGTTTGCCATGTGGGGAAGCCCGAAATCGATTTTTTGGAAATTTTTTCGAGCCGGCCGGGGTAAAACGCACCAGGGCATCAACAAATGATGAGAGACGCGTCCCTCGGGAGGGGCATATTAATAGGTGCCGCTGGTTTAAACCCCCGGGCTTGATGCACCATCCGAGCGAGTTCTGAACGGATTCGCTCAGTTCAAAGTGCGTCCTGACCGCAGCGGCGGCGCGAGTCAAGCTAGGTCAACTCCGGCGTGATGCCAAGAGATCCCTTCCGATGAAGTCCGATTTCCCCCCGCGCGGCACCCAGCGCATCCGCCCCAAGTTTGGGACAGTTCGACAGCGTCGACGGTTTTCCGATTTGGCATTTTTGCCTTGTTTATGGACGAAATGGACCCTGGATGGTCCCACGGCACTGTGCGTGAAGACGGGAATGCGATCGGATGCGAGATCGGCAAGTTACGGCCGGTTCGGCAACATCGCGTCGGCAGAGGCACGCGACGGACAGGAAGCTTGCGTGCCTGGACCCAACACACTCTCGGAAGAGGGGAAGACAGCCGGCTTGGCAGATCCAAGATTCCCGGGCCTGATGGCGAACAGAAGCGCTGCCCTCGCCAGAACGACAACCGTTCCGGGAATGAACAGAGCAAGCTTCTGCAGAGAGAAAGATCAAACACGGGGGAGGGCAATCAGGCACCATCTCTGGGCATCATTTGCAGGCTGGACCCTGACCGTTTGATGCCGGGAGAGCGGAGGGAACGTGCGTAGCGACTGGATCGAATCGGGAAGGTGTGCTGGAACATCGGCAGCGAGAACGACACCTGCGATCATCACGCACAGCCCCGATTTCGACCGCAATGCATGCATCCCGATGCTGGGGCTCGGTTGACATGCAATGTTGCGTGCCTCGGCAGGGTAGAGAGTCGGCTGCATGCCGAAATGTACCGAAAAGCGCTCCGACGGAAAGCGATTTGTGGATCAGATCGCAGCACAGCCCTCCGATCGCATCGTGCGTGTTCCCATCGCATAGCCCCGATTTCCAGCTGCCTGGGCATATATGCATGTCCATACCTCCGGTCGAACCCCGGCTGGCTGCGGGGCGAGGGCTCTGGGAGCCGGGGCTCTTTGGCGGGATTTGGGTGATTTGTGGATCAGATCGCAGCACAGCCCTCCGATCGCATCATGCGTGTTCCCATCGCATAGCCCCGATTTCTAGCTGCCTGGGCATATATGCATGTCTATACCTCCGGTCGAACCCCGGCTGGCTGCGGGGCGAGGGCTCTGGGAGCCGGGGCTCTTTGGGGGGATTGGAGTGATTAAAAGGATCACCACGCGCAGTGGTGCGTTTGCGCAGCCCCGCCTCGGGACTCGTTTGCCATGTGGGGAAGCCCGAAATCGATTTTTTGGAAATTTTTTCGAGCCGGCCGGGGTAAAACGCACCAGGGCATCAACAAATGATGAGAGACGCGTCCCTCGGGAGGGGCATATTAATAGGTGCCGCTGGTTTAAACCCCCGGGCTTGATGCACCATCCGAGCGAGTTCTGAACGGATTCGCTCAGTTCAAAGTGCGTCCTGACCGCAGCGGCGGCGCGCGTCAAGCTAGGTCAACTCCGGCGTGATGCCAAGAGATCCCTTCCGATGAAGTCCGATTTCCCCCCGCGCGGCACCCAGCGCATCCGCCCCCAAGTTTGGGACAGTTCGACAGCGTCGACGGTTTTCCGATTTGGCATTTTTGCCTTGTTTATGGACGAAATGGACCCTGGATGGTCCCACGGCACCGTGCGTGAAGACGGGAATGCGATCGGATGCGAGATCGGCAAGTTACGGCCGGTTCGGCAACATCGCGTCGGCAGAGGCACGCGACGGACAGGAAGCTTGCGTGCCTGGACCCAACACACTCTCGGAAGAGGGGAAGACAGCCGGCTTGGCAGATCCAAGATTCCCGGGCCTGATGGCGAACAGAAGCGCTGCCCTCGCCAGAACGACAACCGTTCCGGGAATGAACAGAGCAAGCTTCTGCAGAGAGAAAGATCAAACCAGGGGGAGGGCAATCAGGCACCATCTCTGGGCATCATTTGCAGGCTGGACCCTGACCGTTTGATGCCGGGAGAGCGGAGGGAACGTGCGTAGCGACTGGATCGAATCGGGAAGGTGTGCTGGAACATCGGCAGCGAGAACGACACCTGCGATCATCACGCACAGCCCCGATTTCGACCGCAATGCATGCATCCCGATGCTGGGGCTCGGTTGACATGCAATGTTGCGTGCCTCGGCAGGGTAGAGAGTCGGCTGCATGCCGAAATGTACCGAAAAGCGCTCCGACGGAAAGCGATTTGTGGATCAGATCGCAGCACAGCCCTCCGATCGCATCGTGCGTGTTCCCATCGCATAGCCCCGATTTCCAGCTGCCTGGGCATATATGCATGTCCATACCTCCGGTCGAACCCCGGCTGGCTGCGGGGCGAGGGCTCTGGGAGCCGGGGCTCTTTGGCGGGATTTGGGTGATTTGTGGATCAGATCGCAGCACAGCCCTCCGATCGCATCATGCGTGTTCCCATCGCATAGCCCCGATTTCTAGCTGCCTGGGCATATATGCATGTCTATACCTCCGGTCGAACCCCGGCTGGCTGCGGGGCGAGGGCTCTGGGAGCCGGGGCTCTTTGGGGGGATTGGAGTGATTAAAAGGATCACCACGCGCAGTGGTGCGTTTGCGCAGCCCCGCCTCGGGACTCGTTTGCCATGTGGGGAAGCCCGAAATCGATTTTTTTGAAATTTTTTCGAGCCGGCCGGGGTAAAACGCACCAGGGCATCAACAAATGATGAGAGACGCGTCCCTCGGGAGGGGCATATTAATAGGTGCCGCTGGTTTAAACCCCCGGGCTTGATGCACCATCCGAGCGAGTTCTGAACGGATTCGCTCAGTTCAAAGTGCGTCCTGACCGCAGCGGCGGCGCGAGTCAAGCTAGGTCAACTCCGGCGTGATGCCAAGAGATCCCTTCCGATGAAGTCCGATTTCCCCCCGCGCGGCACCCAGCGCATCCGCCCCAAGTTTGGGACAGTTCGACAGCGTCGACGGTTTTCCGATTTGGCATTTTTGCCTTGTTTATGGACGAAATGGACCCTGGATGGTCCCACGGCACCGTGCGTGAAGACGGGAATGCGATTGGATGCGAGATCGGCAAGTTACGGCCGGTTCGGCAACATCGCGTCGGCAGAGGCACGCGACGGACAGGAAGCTTGCGTGCCTGGACCCAACACACTCTCGGAAGAGGGGAAGACAGCCGGCTTGGCAGATCCAAGATTCCCGGGCCTGATGGCGAACAGAAGCGCTGCCCTCGCCAGAACGACAACCGTTCCGGGAATGAACAGAGCAAGCTTCTGCAGAGAGAAAGATCAAACACGGGGGAGGGCAATCAGGCACCATCTCTGGGCATCATTTGCAGGCTGGACCCCGACCGTTTGATGCCGGGAGAGCGGAGGGAACGTGCGTAGCGACTGGATCGAATCGGGAAGGTGTGCTGGAACATCGGCAGCGAGAACGACACCTGCGATCATCACGCACAGCCCCGATTTCGACCGCAATGCATGCATCCCGATGCTGGGGCTCGGTTGACATGCAATGTTGCGTGCCTCGGCAGGGTAGAGAGTCGGCTGCATGCCGAAATGTACCGAAAAGCGCTCCGACGGAAAGCGATTTGTGGATCAGATCGCAGCACAGCCCTCCGATCGCATCGTGCGTGTTCCCATCGCATAGCCCCGATTTCCAGCTGCCTGGGCATATATGCATGTCCATACCTCCGGTCGAACCCCGGCTGGCTGCGGGGCGAGGGCTCTGGGAGCCGGGGCTCTTTGGCGGGATTTGGGTGATTTGTGGATCAGATCGCAGCACAGCCCTCCGATCGCATCATGCGTGTTCCCATCGCATAGCCCCGATTTCTAGCTGCCTGGGCATATATGCATGTCTATACCTCCGGTCGAACCCCGGCTGGCTGCGGGGCGAGGGCTCTGGGAGCCGGGGCTCTTTGGGGGGATTGGAGTGATTAAAAGGATCACCACGCGCAGTGGTGCGTTTGCGCAGCCCCGCCTCGGGACTCGTTTGCCATGTGGGGAAGCCCGAAATCGATTTTTTTGAAATTTTTTCGAGCCGGCCGGGGTAAAACGCACCAGGGCATCAACAAATGATGAGAGACGCGTCCCTCGGGAGGGGCATATTAATAGGTGCCGCTGGTTTAAACCCCCGGGCTTGATGCACCATCCGAGCGAGTTCTGAACGGATTCGCTCAGTTCAAAGTGCGTCCTGACCGCAGCGGCGGCGCGAGTCAAGCTAGGTCAACTCCGGCGTGATGCCAAGAGATCCCTTCCGATGAAGTCCGATTTCCCCCCGCGCGGCACCCAGCGCATCCGCCCCAAGTTTGGGACAGTTCGACAGCGTCGACGGTTTTCCGATTTGGCATTTTTGCCTTGTTTATGGACGAAATGGACCCTGGATGGTCCCACGGCACCGTGCGTGAAGACGGGAATGCGATTGGATGCGAGATCGGCAAGTTACGGCCGGTTCGGCAACATCGCGTCGGCAGAGGCACGCGACGGACAGGAAGCTTGCGTGCCTGGACCCAACACACTCTCGGAAGAGGGGAAGACAGCCGGCTTGGCAGATCCAAGATTCCCGGGCCTGATGGCGAACAGAAGCGCTGCCCTCGCCAGAACGACAACCGTTCCGGGAATGAACAGAGCAAGCTTCTGCAGAGAGAAAGATCAAACACGGGGGAGGGCAATCAGGCACCATCTCTGGGCATCATTTGCAGGCTGGACCCCGACCGTTTGATGCCGGGAGAGCGGAGGGAACGTGCGTAGCGACTGGATCGAATCGGGAAGGTGTGCTGGAACATCGGCAGCGAGAACGACACCTGCGATCATCACGCACAGCCCCGATTTCGACCGCAATGCATGCATCCCGATGCTGGGGCTCGGTTGACATGCAATGTTGCGTGCCTCGGCAGGGTAGAGAGTCGGCTGCATGCCGAAATGTACCGAAAAGCGCTCCGACGGAAAGCGATTTGTGGATCAGATCGCAGCACAGCCCTCCGATCGCATCGTGCGTGTTCCCATCGCATAGCCCCGATTTCCAGCTGCCTGGGCATATATGCATGTCCATACCTCCGGTCGAACCCCGGCTGGCTGCGGGGCGAGGGCTCTGGGAGCCGGGGCTCTTTGGCGGGATTTGGGTGATTTGTGGATCAGATCGCAGCACAGCCCTCCGATCGCATCATGCGTGTTCCCATCGCATAGCCCCGATTTCTAGCTGCCTGGGCATATATGCATGTCTATACCTCCGGTCGAACCCCGGCTGGCTGCGGGGCGAGGGCTCTGGGAGCCGGGGCTCTTTGGGGGGATTGGAGTGATTAAAAGGATCACCACGCGCAGTGGTGCGTTTGCGCAGCCCCGCCTCGGGACTCGTTTGCCATGTGGGGAAGCCCGAAATCGATTTTTTTGAAATTTTTTCGAGCCGGCCGGGGTAAAACGCACCAGGGCATCAACAAATGATGAGAGACGCGTCCCTCGGGAGGGGCATATTAATAGGTGCCGCTGGTTTAAACCCCCGGGCTTGATGCACCATCCGAGCGAGTTCTGAACGGATTCGCTCAGTTCAAAGTGCGTCCTGACCGCAGCGGCGGCGCGAGTCAAGCTAGGTCAACTCCGGCGTGATGCCAAGAGATCCCTTCCGATGAAGTCCGATTTCCCCCCGCGCGGCACCCAGCGCATCCGCCCCAAGTTTGGGACAGTTCGACAGCGTCGACGGTTTTCCGATTTGGCATTTTTGCCTTGTTTATGGACGAAATGGACCCTGGATGGTCCCACGGCACCGTGCGTGAAGACGGGAATGCGATTGGATGCGAGATCGGCAAGTTACGGCCGGTTCGGCAACATCGCGTCGGCAGAGGCACGCGACGGACAGGAAGCTTGCGTGCCTGGACCCAACACACTCTCGGAAGAGGGGAAGACAGCCGGCTTGGCAGATCCAAGATTCCCGGGCCTGATGGCGAACAGAAGCGCTGCCCTCGCCAGAACGACAACCGTTCCGGGAATGAACAGAGCAAGCTTCTGCAGAGAGAAAGATCAAACACGGGGGAGGGCAATCAGGCACCATCTCTGGGCATCATTTGCAGGCTGGACCCTGACCGTTTGATGCCGGGAGAGCGGAGGGAACGTGCGTAGCGACTGGATCGAATCGGGAAGGTGTGCTGGAACATCGGCAGCGAGAACGACACCTGCGATCATCACGCACAGCCCCGATTTCGACCGCAATGCATGCATCCCGATGCTGGGGCTCGGTTGACATGCAATGTTGCGTGCCTCGGCAGGGTAGAGAGTCGGCTGCATGCCGAAATGTACCGAAAAGCGCTCCGACGGAAAGCGATTTGTGGATCAGATCGCAGCACAGCCCTCCGATCGCATCGTGCGTGTTCCCATCGCATAGCCCCGATTTCCAGCTGCCTGGGCATATATGCATGTCCATACCTCCGGTCGAACCCCGGCTGGCTGCGGGGCGAGGGCTCTGGGAGCCGGGGCTCTTTGGCGGGATTTGGGTGATTTGTGGATCAGATCGCAGCACAGCCCTCCGATCGCATCATGCGTGTTCCCATCGCATAGCCCCGATTTCTAGCTGCCTGGGCATATATGCATGTCCATACCTCCGGTCGAACCCCGGCTGGCTGCGGGGCGAGGGCTCTGGGAGCCGGGGCTCTTTGGCGGGATTTGGGTGATTTGTGGATCAGATCGCAGCACAGCCCTCCGATCGCATCATGCGTGTTCCCATCGCATAGCCCCGATTTCTAGCTGCCTGGGCATATATGCATGTCTATACCTCCGGTCGAACCCCGGCTGGCTGCGGGGCGAGGGCTCTGGGAGCCGGGGCTCTTTGGGGGGATTGGAGTGATTAAAAGGATCACCACGCGCAGTGGTGCGTTTGCGCAGCCCCGCCTCGGGACTCGTTTGCCATGTGGGGAAGCCCGAAATCGATTTTTTTGAAATTTTTTCGAGCCGGCCGGGGTAAAACGCACCAGGGCATCAACAAATGATGAGAGACGCGTCCCTCGGGAGGGGCATATTAATAGGTGCCGCTGGTTTAAACCCCCGGGCTTGATGCACCATCCGAGCGAGTTCTGAACGGATTCGCTCAGTTCAAAGTGCGTCCTGACCGCAGCGGCGGCGCGAGTCAAGCTAGGTCAACTCCGGCGTGATGCCAAGAGATCCCTTCCGATGAAGTCCGATTTCCCCCCGCGCGGCACCCAGCGCATCCGCCCCAAGTTTGGGACAGTTCGACAGCGTCGACGGTTTTCCGATTTGGCATTTTTGCCTTGTTTATGGACGAAATGGACCCTGGATGGTCCCACGGCACCGTGCGTGAAGACGGGAATGCGATCGGATGCGAGATCGGCAAGTTACGGCCGGTTCGGCAACATCGCGTCGGCAGAGGCACGCAACGGACAGGAAGCTTGCGTGCCTGGACCCAACACACTCTCGGAAGAGGGGAAGACAGCCGGCTTGGCAGATCCAAGATTCCCGGGCCTGATGGCGAACAGAAGCGCTGCCCTCGCCAGAACGACAACCGTTCCGGGAATGAACAGAGCAAGCTTCTGCAGAGAGAAAGATCAAACACGGGGGAGGGCAATCAGGCACCATCTCTGGGCATCATTTGCAGGCTGGACCCTGACCGTTTGATGCCGGGAGAGCGGAGGGAACGTGCGTAGCGACTGGATCGAATCGGGAAGGTGTGCTGGAACATCGGCAGCGAGAACGACACCTGCGATCATCACGCACAGCCCCGATTTCGACCGCAATGCATGCATCCCGATGCTGGGGCTCGGTTGACATGCAATGTTGCGTGCCTCGGCAGGGTAGAGAGTCGGCTGCATGCCGAAATGTACCGAAAAGCGCTCCGACGGAAAGCGATTTGTGGATCAGATCGCAGCACAGCCCTCCGATCGCATCGTGCGTGTTCCCATCGCATAGCCCCGATTTCCAGCTGCCTGGGCATATATGCATGTCCATACCTCCGGTCGAACCCCGGCTGGCTGCGGGGCGAGGGCTCTGGGAGCCGGGGCTCTTTGGCGGGATTTGGGTGATTTGTGGATCAGATCGCAGCACAGCCCTCCGATCGCATCATGCGTGTTCCCATCGCATCATGCGTGTTCCCATCGCATAGCCCCGATTTCTAGCTGCCTGGGCATATATGCATGTCTATACCTCCGGTCGAACCCCGGCTGGCTGCGGGGCGAGGGCTCTGGGAGCCGGGGCTCTTTGGGGGGATTGGAGTGATTAAAAGGATCACCACGCGCAGTGGTGCGTTTGCGCAGCCCCGCCTCGGGACTCGTTTGCCATGTGGGGAAGCCCGAAATCGATTTTTTTGAAATTTTTTCGAGCCGGCCGGGGTAAAACGCACCAGGGCATCAACAAATGATGAGAGACGCGTCCCTCGGGAGGGGCATATTAATAGGTGCCGCTGGTTTAAACCCCCGGGCTTGATGCACCATCCGAGCGAGTTCTGAACGGATTCGCTCAGTTCAAAGTGCGTCCTGACCGCAGCGGCGGCGCGAGTCAAGCTAGGTCAACTCCGGCGTGATGCCAAGAGATCCCTTCCGATGAAGTCCGATTTCCCCCCGCGCGGCACCCAGCGCATCCGCCCCAAGTTTGGGACAGTTCGACAGCGTCGACGGTTTTCCGATTTGGCATTTTTGCCTTGTTTATGGACGAAATGGACCCTGGATGGTCCCACGGCACCGTGCGTGAAGACGGGAATGCGATCGGATGCGAGATCGGCAAGTTACGGCCGGTTCGGCAACATCGCGTCGGCAGAGGCACGCGACGGACAGGAAGCTTGCGTGCCTGGACCCAACACACTCTCGGAAGAGGGGAAGACAGCCGGCTTGGCAGATCCAAGATTCCCGGGCCTGATGGCGAACAGAAGCGCTGCCCTCGCCAGAACGACAACCGTTCCGGGAATGAACAGAGCAAGCTTCTGCAGAGAGAAAGATCAAACACGGGGGAGGGCAATCAGGCACCATCTCTGGGCATCATTTGCAGGCTGGACCCTGACCGTTTGATGCCGGGAGAGCGGAGGGAACGTGCGTAGCGACTGGATCGAATCGGGAAGGTGTGCTGGAACATCGGCAGCGAGAACGACACCTGCGATCATCACGCACAGCCCCGATTTCGACCGCAATGCATGCATCCCGATGCTGGGGCTCGGTTGACATGCAATGTTGCGTGCCTCGGCAGGGTAGAGAGTCGGCTGCATGCCGAAATGTACCGAAAAGCGCTCCGACGGAAAGCGATTTGTGGATCAGATCGCAGCACAGCCCTCCGATCGCATCGTGCGTGTTCCCATCGCATAGCCCCGATTTCCAGCTGCCTGGGCATATATGCATGTCCATACCTCCGGTCGAACCCCGGCTGGCTGCGGGGCGAGGGCTCTGGGAGCCGGGGCTCTTTGGCGGGATTTGGGTGATTTGTGGATCAGATCGCAGCACAGCCCTCCGATCGCATCATGCGTGTTCCCATCGCATAGCCCCGATTTCCAGCTGCCTGGGCATATATGCATGTCCATACCTCCGGTCGAACCCCGGCTGGCTGCGGGGCGAGGGCTCTGGGAGCCGGGGCTCTTTGGCGGGATTTGGGTGATTTGTGGATCAGATCGCAGCACAGCCCTCCGATCGCATCATGCGTGTTCCCATCGCATAGCCCCGATTTCTAGCTGCCTGGGCATATATGCATGTCTATACCTCCGGTCGAACCCCGGCTGGCTGCGGGGCGAGGGCTCTGGGAGCCGGGGCTCTTTGGGGGGATTGGAGTGATTAAAAGGATCACCACGCGCAGTGGTGCGTTTGCGCAGCCCCGCCTCGGGACTCGTTTGCCATGTGGGGAAGCCCGAAATCGATTTTTTGGAAATTTTTTCGAGCCGGCCGGGGTAAAACGCACCAGGGCATCAACAAATGATGAGAGACGCGTCCCTCGGGAGGGGCATATTAATAGGTGCCGCTGGTTTAAACCCCCGGGCTTGATGCACCATCCGAGCGAGTTCTGAACGGATTCGCTCAGTTCAAAGTGCGTCCTGACCGCAGCGGCGGCGCGAGTCAAGCTAGGTCAACTCCGGCGTGATGCCAAGAGATCCCTTCCGATGAAGTCCGATTTCCCCCCGCGCGGCACCCAGCGCATCCGCCCCAAGTTTGGGACAGTTCGACAGCGTCGACGGTTTTCCGATTTGGCATTTTTGCCTTGTTTATGGACGAAATGGACCCTGGATGGTCCCACGGCACCGTGCGTGAAGACGGGAATGCGATCGGATGCGAGATCGGCAAGTTACGGCCGGTTCGGCAACATCGCGTCGGCAGAGGCACGCGACGGACAGGAAGCTTGCGTGCCTGGACCCAACACACTCTCGGAAGAGGGGAAGACAGCCGGCTTGGCAGATCCAAGATTCCCGGGCCTGATGGCGAACAGAAGCGCTGCCCTCGCCAGAACGACAACCGTTCCGGGAATGAACAGAGCAAGCTTCTGCAGAGAGAAAGATCAAACACGGGGGAGGGCAATCAGGCACCATCTCTGGGCATCATTTGCAGGCTGGACCCTGACCGTTTGATGCCGGGAGAGCGGAGGGAACGTGCGTAGCGACTGGATCGAATCGGGAAGGTGTGCTGGAACATCGGCAGCGAGAACGACACCTGCGATCATCACGCACAGCCCCGATTTCGACCGCAATGCATGCATCCCGATGCTGGGGCTCGGTTGACATGCAATGTTGCGTGCCTCGGCAGGGTAGAGAGTCGGCTGCATGCCGAAATGTACCGAAAAGCGCTCCGACGGAAAGCGATTTGTGGATCAGATCGCAGCACAGCCCTCCGATCGCATCGTGCGTGTTCCCATCGCATAGCCCCGATTTCCAGCTGCCTGGGCATATATGCATGTCCATACCTCCGGTCGAACCCCGGCTGGCTGCGGGGCGAGGGCTCTGGGAGCCGGGGCTCTTTGGCGGGATTTGGGTGATTTGTGGATCAGATCGCAGCACAGCCCTCCGATCGCATCATGCGTGTTCCCATCGCATAGCCCCGATTTCCAGCTGCCTGGGCATATATGCATGTCCATACCTCCGGTCGAACCCCGGCTGGCTGCGGGGCGAGGGCTCTGGGAGCCGGGGCTCTTTGGGGGGATTGGAGTGATTAAAAGGATCACCACGCGCAGTGGTGCGTTTGCGCAGCCCCGCCTCGGGACTCGTTTGCCATGTGGGGAAGCCCGAAATCGATTTTTTTGAAATTTTTTCGAGCCGGCCGGGGTAAAACGCACCAGGGCATCAACAAATGATGAGAGACGCGTCCCTCGGGAGGGGCATATTAATAGGTGCCGCTGGTTTAAACCCCCGGGCTTGATGCACCATCCGAGCGAGTTCTGAACGGATTCGCTCAGTTCAAAGTGCGTCCTGACCGCAGCGGCGGCGCGAGTCAAGCTAGGTCAACTCCGGCGTGATGCCAAGAGATCCCTTCCGATGAAGTCCGATTTCCCCCCGCGCGGCACCCAGCGCATCCGCCCCAAGTTTGGGACAGTTCGACAGCGTCGACGGTTTTCCGATTTGGCATTTTTGCCTTGTTTATGGACGAAATGGACCCTGGATGGTCCCACGGCACCGTGCGTGAAGACGGGAATGCGATCGGATGCGAGATCGGCAAGTTACGGCCGGTTCGGCAACATCGCGTCGGCAGAGGCACGCGACGGACAGGAAGCTTGCGTGCCTGGACCCAACACACTCTCGGAAGAGGGGAAGACAGCCGGCTTGGCAGATCCAAGATTCCCGGGCCTGATGGCGAACAGAAGCGCTGCCCTCGCCAGAACGACAACCGTTCCGGGAATGAACAGAGCAAGCTTCTGCAGAGAGAAAGATCAAACACGGGGGAGGGCAATCAGGCACCATCTCTGGGCATCATTTGCAGGCTGGACCCTGACCGTTTGATGCCGGGAGAGCGGAGGGAACGTGCGTAGCGACTGGATCGAATCGGGAAGGTGTGCTGGAACATCGGCAGCGAGAACGACACCTGCGATCATCACGCACAGCCCCGATTTCGACCGCAATGCATGCATCCCGATGCTGGGGCTCGGTTGACATGCAATGTTGCGTGCCTCGGCAGGGTAGAGAGTCGGCTGCATGCCGAAATGTACCGAAAAGCGCTCCGACGGAAAGCGATTTGTGGATCAGATCGCAGCACAGCCCTCCGATCGCATCGTGCGTGTTCCCATCGCATAGCCCCGATTTCCAGCTGCCTGGGCATATATGCATGTCCATACCTCCGGTCGAACCCCGGCTGGCTGCGGGGCGAGGGCTCTGGGAGCCGGGGCTCTTTGGCGGGATTTGGGTGATTTGTGGATCAGATCGCAGCACAGCCCTCCGATCGCATCATGCGTGTTCCCATCGCATAGCCCCGATTTCCAGCTGCCTGGGCATATATGCATGTCCATACCTCCGGTCGAACCCCGGCTGGCTGCGGGGCGAGGGCTCTGGGAGCCGGGGCTCTTTGGGGGGATTGGAGTGATTAAAAGGATCACCACGCGCAGTGGTGCGTTTGCGCAGCCCCACCTCGGGACTCGTTTGCCATGTGGGGAAGCCCGAAATCGATTTTTTGGAAATTTTTTCGAGCCGGCCGGGGTAAAACGCACCAGGGCATCAACAAATGATGAGAGACGCGTCCCTCGGGAGGGGCATATTAATAGGTGCCGCTGGTTTAAACCCCCGGGCTTGATGCACCATCCGAGCGAGTTCTGAACGGATTCGCTCAGTTCAAAGTGCGTCCTGACCGCAGCGGCGGCGCGAGTCAAGCTAGGTCAACTCCGGCGTGATGCCAAGAGATCCCTTCCGATGAAGTCCGATTTCCCCCCGCGCGGCACCCAGCGCATCCGCCCCAAGTTTGGGACAGTTCGACAGCGTCGACGGTTTTCCGATTTGGCATTTTTGCCTTGTTTATGGACGAAATGGACCCTGGATGGTCCCACGGCACCGTGCGTGAAGACGGGAATGCGATCGGATGCGAGATCGGCAAGTTACGGCCGGTTCGGCAACATCGCGTCGGCAGAGGCACGCGACGGACAGGAAGCTTGCGTGCCTGGACCCAACACACTCTCGGAAGAGGGGAAGACAGCCGGCTTGGCAGATCCAAGATTCCCGGGCCTGATGGCGAACAGAAGCGCTGCCCTCGCCAGAACGACAACCGTTCCGGGAATGAACAGAGCAAGCTTCTGCAGAGAGAAAGATCAAACACGGGGGAGGGCAATCAGGCACCATCTCTGGGCATCATTTGCAGGCTGGACCCTGACCGTTTGATGCCGGGAGAGCGGAGGGAACGTGCGTAGCGACTGGATCGAATCGGGAAGGTGTGCTGGAACATCGGCAGCGAGAACGACACCTGCGATCATCACGCACAGCCCCGATTTCGACCGCAATGCATGCATCCCGATGCTGGGGCTCGGTTGACATGCAATGTTGCGTGCCTCGGCAGGGTAGAGAGTCGGCTGCATGCCGAAATGTACCGAAAAGCGCTCCGACGGAAAGCGATTTGTGGATCAGATCGCAGCACAGCCCTCCGATCGCATCGTGCGTGTTCCCATCGCATAGCCCCGATTTCCAGCTGCCTGGGCATATATGCATGTCCATACCTCCGGTCGAACCCCGGCTGGCTGCGGGGCGAGGGCTCTGGGAGCCGGGGCTCTTTGGCGGGATTTGGGTGATTTGTGGATCAGATCGCAGCACAGCCCTCCGATCGCATCATGCGTGTTCCCATCGCATAGCCCCGATTTCCAGCTGCCTGGGCATATATGCATGTCCATACCTCCGGTCGAACCCCGGCTGGCTGCGGGGCGAGGGCTCTGGGAGCCGGGGCTCTTTGGCGGGATTTGGGTGATTTGTGGATCAGATCGCAGCACAGCCCTCCGATCGCATCATGCGTGTTCCCATCGCATAGCCCCGATTTCTAGCTGCCTGGGCATATATGCATGTCTATACCTCCGGTCGAACCCCGGCTGGCTGCGGGGCGAGGGCTCTGGGAGCCGGGGCTCTTTGGGGGGATTGGAGTGATTAAAAGGATCACCACGCGCAGTGGTGCGTTTGCGCAGCCCCGCCTCGGGACTCGTTTGCCATGTGGGGAAGCCCGAAATCGATTTTTTTGAAATTTTTTCGAGCCGGCCGGGGTAAAACGCACCAGGGCATCAACAAATGATGAGAGACGCGTCCCTCGGGAGGGGCATATTAATAGGTGCCGCTGGTTTAAACCCCCGGGCTTGATGCACCATCCGAGCGAGTTCTGAACGGATTCGCTCAGTTCAAAGTGCGTCCTGACCGCAGCGGCGGCGCGAGTCAAGCTAGGTCAACTCCGGCGTGATGCCAAGAGATCCCTTCCGATGAAGTCCGATTTCCCCCCGCGCGGCACCCAGCGCATCCGCCCCAAGTTTGGGACAGTTCGACAGCGTCGACGGTTTTCCGATTTGGCATTTTTGCCTTGTTTATGGACGAAATGGACCCTGGATGGTCCCACGGCACCGTGCGTGAAGACGGGAATGCGATCGGATGCGAGATCGGCAAGTTACGGCCGGTTCGGCAACATCGCGTCGGCAGAGGCACGCAACGGACAGGAAGCTTGCGTGCCTGGACCCAACACACTCTCGGAAGAGGGGAAGACAGCCGGCTTGGCAGATCCAAGATTCCCGGGCCTGATGGCGAACAGAAGCGCTGCCCTCGCCAGAACGACAACCGTTCCGGGAATGAACAGAGCAAGCTTCTGCAGAGAGAAAGATCAAACACGGGGGAGGGCAATCAGGCACCATCTCTGGGCATCATTTGCAGGCTGGACCCTGACCGTTTGATGCCGGGAGAGCGGAGGGAACGTGCGTAGCGACTGGATCGAATCGGGAAGGTGTGCTGGAACATCGGCAGCGAGAACGACACCTGCGATCATCACGCACAGCCCCGATTTCGACCGCAATGCATGCATCCCGATGCTGGGGCTCGGTTGACATGCAATGTTGCGTGCCTCGGCAGGGTAGAGAGTCGGCTGCATGCCGAAATGTACCGAAAAGCGCTCCGACGGAAAGCGATTTGTGGATCAGATCGCAGCACAGCCCTCCGATCGCATCGTGCGTGTTCCCATCGCATAGCCCCGATTTCCAGCTGCCTGGGCATATATGCATGTCCATACCTCCGGTCGAACCCCGGCTGGCTGCGGGGCGAGGGCTCTGGGAGCCGGGGCTCTTTGGCGGGATTTGGGTGATTTGTGGATCAGATCGCAGCACAGCCCTCCGATCGCATCATGCGTGTTCCCATCGCATCATGCGTGTTCCCATCGCATAGCCCCGATTTCCAGCTGCCTGGGCATATATGCATGTCTATACCTCCGGTCGAACCCCGGCTGGCTGCGGGGCGAGGGCTCTGGGAGCCGGGGCTCTTTGGGGGGATTGGAGTGATTAAAAGGATCACCACGCGCAGTGGTGCGTTTGCGCAGCCCCGCCTCGGGACTCGTTTGCCATGTGGGGAAGCCCGAAATCGATTTTTTTGAAATTTTTTCGAGCCGGCCGGGGTAAAACGCACCAGGGCATCAACAAATGATGAGAGACGCGTCCCTCGGGAGGGGCATATTAATAGGTGCCGCTGGTTTAAACCCCCGGGCTTGATGCACCATCCGAGCGAGTTCTGAACGGATTCGCTCAGTTCAAAGTGCGTCCTGACCGCAGCGGCGGCGCGAGTCAAGCTAGGTCAACTCCGGCGTGATGCCAAGAGATCCCTTCCGATGAAGTCCGATTTCCCCCCGCGCGGCACCCAGCGCATCCGCCCCAAGTTTGGGACAGTTCGACAGCGTCGACGGTTTTCCGATTTGGCATTTTTGCCTTGTTTATGGACGAAATGGACCCTGGATGGTCCCACGGCACCGTGCGTGAAGACGGGAATGCGATCGGATGCGAGATCGGCAAGTTACGGCCGGTTCGGCAACATCGCGTCGGCAGAGGCACGCGACGGACAGGAAGCTTGCGTGCCTGGACCCAACACACTCTCGGAAGAGGGGAAGACAGCCGGCTTGGCAGATCCAAGATTCCCGGGCCTGATGGCGAACAGAAGCGCTGCCCTCGCCAGAACGACAACCGTTCCGGGAATGAACAGAGCAAGCTTCTGCAGAGAGAAAGATCAAACACGGGGGAGGGCAATCAGGCACCATCTCTGGGCATCATTTGCAGGCTGGACCCTGACCGTTTGATGCCGGGAGAGCGGAGGGAACGTGCGTAGCGACTGGATCGAATCGGGAAGGTGTGCTGGAACATCGGCAGCGAGAACGACACCTGCGATCATCACGCACAGCCCCGATTTCGACCGCAATGCATGCATCCCGATGCTGGGGCTCGGTTGACATGCAATGTTGCGTGCCTCGGCAGGGTAGAGAGTCGGCTGCATGCCGAAATGTACCGAAAAGCGCTCCGACGGAAAGCGATTTGTGGATCAGATCGCAGCACAGCCCTCCGATCGCATCGTGCGTGTTCCCATCGCATAGCCCCGATTTCCAGCTGCCTGGGCATATATGCATGTCCATACCTCCGGTCGAACCCCGGCTGGCTGCGGGGCGAGGGCTCTGGGAGCCGGGGCTCTTTGGCGGGATTTGGGTGATTTGTGGATCAGATCGCAGCACAGCCCTCCGATCGCATCATGCGTGTTCCCATCGCATAGCCCCGATTTCCAGCTGCCTGGGCATATATGCATGTCCATACCTCCGGTCGAACCCCGGCTGGCTGCGGGGCGAGGGCTCTGGGAGCCGGGGCTCTTTGGCGGGATTTGGGTGATTTGTGGATCAGATCGCAGCACAGCCCTCCGATCGCATCATGCGTGTTCCCATCGCATAGCCCCGATTTCTAGCTGCCTGGGCATATATGCATGTCTATACCTCCGGTCGAACCCCGGCTGGCTGCGGGGCGAGGGCTCTGGGAGCCGGGGCTCTTTGGGGGGATTGGAGTGATTAAAAGGATCACCACGCGCAGTGGTGCGTTTGCGCAGCCCCGCCTCGGGACTCGTTTGCCATGTGGGGAAGCCCGAAATCGATTTTTTTGAAATTTTTTCGAGCCGGCCGGGGTAAAACGCACCAGGGCATCAACAAATGATGAGAGACGCGTCCCTCGGGAGGGGCATATTAATAGGTGCCGCTGGTTTAAACCCCCGGGCTTGATGCACCATCCGAGCGAGTTCTGAACGGATTCGCTCAGTTCAAAGTGCGTCCTGACCGCAGCGGCGGCGCGAGTCAAGCTAGGTCAACTCCGGCGTGATGCCAAGAGATCCCTTCCGATGAAGTCCGATTTCCCCCCGCGCGGCACCCAGCGCATCCGCCCCAAGTTTGGGACAGTTCGACAGCGTCGACGGTTTTCCGATTTGGCATTTTTGCCTTGTTTATGGACGAAATGGACCCTGGATGGTCCCACGGCACCGTGCGTGAAGACGGGAATGCGATCGGATGCGAGATCGGCAAGTTACGGCCGGTTCGGCAACATCGCGTCGGCAGAGGCACGCGACGGACAGGAAGCTTGCGTGCCTGGACCCAACACACTCTCGGAAGAGGGGAAGACAGCCGGCTTGGCAGATCCAAGATTCCCGGGCCTGATGGCGAACAGAAGCGCTGCCCTCGCCAGAACGACAACCGTTCCGGGAATGAACAGAGCAAGCTTCTGCAGAGAGAAAGATCAAACACGGGGGAGGGCAATCAGGCACCATCTCTGGGCATCATTTGCAGGCTGGACCCTGACCGTTTGATGCCGGGAGAGCGGAGGGAACGTGCGTAGCGACTGGATCGAATCGGGAAGGTGTGCTGGAACATCGGCAGCGAGAACGACACCTGCGATCATCACGCACAGCCCCGATTTCGACCGCAATGCATGCATCCCGATGCTGGGGCTCGGTTGACATGCAATGTTGCGTGCCTCGGCAGGGTAGAGAGTCGGCTGCATGCCGAAATGTACCGAAAAGCGCTCCGACGGAAAGCGATTTGTGGATCAGATCGCAGCACAGCCCTCCGATCGCATCGTGCGTGTTCCCATCGCATAGCCCCGATTTCCAGCTGCCTGGGCATATATGCATGTCCATACCTCCGGTCGAACCCCGGCTGGCTGCGGGGCGAGGGCTCTGGGAGCCGGGGCTCTTTGGCGGGATTTGGGTGATTTGTGGATCAGATCGCAGCACAGCCCTCCGATCGCATCATGCGTGTTCCCATCGCATAGCCCCGATTTCCAGCTGCCTGGGCATATATGCATGTCCATACCTCCGGTCGAACCCCGGCTGGCTGCGGGGCGAGGGCTCTGGGAGCCGGGGCTCTTTGGCGGGATTTGGGTGATTTGTGGATCAGATCGCAGCACAGCCCTCCGATCGCATCATGCGTGTTCCCATCGCATAGCCCCGATTTCTAGCTGCCTGGGCATATATGCATGTCCATACCTCCGGTCGAACCCCGGCTGGCTGCGGGGCGAGGGCTCTGGGAGCCGGGGCTCTTTGGGGGGATTGGAGTGATTAAAAGGATCACCACGCGCAGTGGTGCGTTTGCGCAGCCCCGCCTCGGGACTCGTTTGCCATGTGGGGAAGCCCGAAATCGATTTTTTGGAAATTTTTTCGAGCCGGCCGGGGTAAAACGCACCAGGGCATCAACAAATGATGAGAGACGCGTCCCTCGGGAGGGGCATATTAATAGGTGCCGCTGGTTTAAACCCCCGGGCTTGATGCACCATCCGAGCGAGTTCTGAACGGATTCGCTCAGTTCAAAGTGCGTCCTGACCGCAGCGGCGGCGCGAGTCAAGCTAGGTCAACTCCGGCGTGATGCCAAGAGATCCCTTCCGATGAAGTCCGATTTCCCCCCGCGCGGCACCCAGCGCATCCGCCCCAAGTTTGGGACAGTTCGACAGCGTCGACGGTTTTCCGATTTGGCATTTTTGCCTTGTTTATGGACGAAATGGACCCTGGATGGTCCCACGGCACCGTGCGTGAAGACGGGAATGCGATCCGATGCGAGATCGGCAAGTTACGGCCGGTTCGGCAACATCGCGTCGGCAGAGGCACACGACGGACAGGAAGCTTGCGTGCCTGGACCCAACACACTCTCGGAAGAGGGGAAGACAGCCGGCTTGGCAGATCCAAGATTCCCGGGCCTGATGGCGAACAGAAGCGCTGCCCTCGCCAGAACGACAACCGTTCCGGGAATGAACAGAGCAAGCTTCTGCAGAGAGAAAGATCAAACACGGGGGAGGGCAATCAGGCACCATCTCTGGGCATCATTTGCAGGCTGGACCCTGACCGTTTGATGCCGGGAGAGCGGAGGGAACGTGCGTAGCGACTGGATCGAATCGGGAAGGTGTGCTGGAACATCGGCAGCGAGAACGACACCTGCGATCATCACGCACAGCCCCGATTTCGACCGCAATGCATGCATCCCGATGCTGGGGCTCGGTTGACATGCAATGTTGCGTGCCTCGGCAGGGTAGAGAGTCGGCTGCATGCCGAAATGTACCGAAAAGCGCTCCGACGGAAAGCGATTTGTGGATCAGATCGCAGCACAGCCCTCCGATCGCATCGTGCGTGTTCCCATCGCATAGCCCCGATTTCCAGCTGCCTGGGCATATATGCATGTCCATACCTCCGGTCGAACCCCGGCTGGCTGCGGGGCGAGGGCTCTGGGAGCCGGGGCTCTTTGGCGGGATTTGGGTGATTTGTGGATCAGATCGCAGCACAGCCCTCCGATCGCATCATGCGTGTTCCCATCGCATAGCCCCGATTTCCAGCTGCCTGGGCATATATGCATGTCCATACCTCCGGTCGAACCCCGGCTGGCTGCGGGGCGAGGGCTCTGGGAGCCGGGGCTCTTTGGGGGGATTGGAGTGATTAAAAGGATCACCACGCGCAGTGGTGCGTTTGCGCAGCCCCGCCTCGGGACTCGTTTGCCATGTGGGGAAGCCCGAAATCGATTTTTTTGAAATTTTTTCGAGCCGGCCGGGGTAAAACGCACCAGGGCATCAACAAATGATGAGAGACGCGTCCCTCGGGAGGGGCATATTAATAGGTGCCGCTGGTTTAAACCCCCGGGCTTGATGCACCATCCGAGCGAGTTCTGAACGGATTCGCTCAGTTCAAAGTGCGTCCTGACCGCAGCGGCGGCGCGAGTCAAGCTAGGTCAACTCCGGCGTGATGCCAAGAGATCCCTTCCGATGAAGTCCGATTTCCCCCCGCGCGGCACCCAGCGCATCCGCCCCAAGTTTGGGACAGTTCGACAGCGTCGACGGTTTTCCGATTTGGCATTTTTGCCTTGTTTATGGACGAAATGGACCCTGGATGGTCCCACGGCACCGTGCGTGAAGACGGGAATGCGATCCGATGCGAGATCGGCAAGTTACGGCCGGTTCGGCAACATCGCGTCGGCAGAGGCACACGACGGACAGGAAGCTTGCGTGCCTGGACCCAACACACTCTCGGAAGAGGGGAAGACAGCCGGCTTGGCAGATCCAAGATTCCCGGGCCTGATGGCGAACAGAAGCGCTGCCCTCGCCAGAACGACAACCGTTCCGGGAATGAACAGAGCAAGCTTCTGCAGAGAGAAAGATCAAACACGGGGGAGGGCAATCAGGCACCATCTCTGGGCATCATTTGCAGGCTGGACCCTGACCGTTTGATGCCGGGAGAGCGGAGGGAACGTGCGTAGCGACTGGATCGAATCGGGAAGGTGTGCTGGAACATCGGCAGCGAGAACGACACCTGCGATCATCACGCACAGCCCCGATTTCGACCGCAATGCATGCATCCCGATGCTGGGGCTCGGTTGACATGCAATGTTGCGTGCCTCGGCAGGGTAGAGAGTCGGCTGCATGCCGAAATGTACCGAAAAGCGCTCCGACGGAAAGCGATTTGTGGATCAGATCGCAGCACAGCCCTCCGATCGCATCGTGCGTGTTCCCATCGCATAGCCCCGATTTCCAGCTGCCTGGGCATATATGCATGTCCATACCTCCGGTCGAACCCCGGCTGGCTGCGGGGCGAGGGCTCTGGGAGCCGGGGCTCTTTGGCGGGATTTGGGTGATTTGTGGATCAGATCGCAGCACAGCCCTCCGATCGCATCATGCGTGTTCCCATCGCATAGCCCCGATTTCCAGCTGCCTGGGCATATATGCATGTCCATACCTCCGGTCGAACCCCGGCTGGCTGCGGGGCGAGGGCTCTGGGAGCCGGGGCTCTTTGGGGGGATTGGAGTGATTAAAAGGATCACCACGCGCAGTGGTGCGTTTGCGCAGCCCCGCCTCGGGACTCGTTTGCCATGTGGGGAAGCCCGAAATCGATTTTTTTGAAATTTTTTCGAGCCGGCCGGGGTAAAACGCACCAGGGCATCAACAAATGATGAGAGACGCGTCCCTCGGGAGGGGCATATTAATAGGTGCCGCTGGTTTAAACCCCCGGGCTTGATGCACCATCCGAGCGAGTTCTGAACGGATTCGCTCAGTTCAAAGTGCGTCCTGACCGCAGCGGCGGCGCGAGTCAAGCTAGGTCAACTCCGGCGTGATGCCAAGAGATCCCTTCCGATGAAGTCCGATTTCCCCCCGCGCGGCACCCAGCGCATCCGCCCCAAGTTTGGGACAGTTCGACAGCGTCGACGGTTTTCCGATTTGGCATTTTTGCCTTGTTTATGGACGAAATGGACCCTGGATGGTCCCACGGCACCGTGCGTGAAGACGGGAATGCGATCGGATGCGAGATCGGCAAGTTACGGCCGGTTCGGCAACATCGCGTCGGCAGAGGCACGCGACGGACAGGAAGCTTGCGTGCCTGGACCCAACACACTCTCGGAAGAGGGGAAGACAGCCGGCTTGGCAGATCCAAGATTCCCGGGCCTGATGGCGAACAGAAGCGCTGCCCTCGCCAGAACGACAACCGTTCCGGGAATGAACAGAGCAAGCTTCTGCAGAGAGAAAGATCAAACACGGGGGAGGGCAATCAGGCACCATCTCTGGGCATCATTTGCAGGCTGGACCCTGACCGTTTGATGCCGGGAGAGCGGAGGGAACGTGCGTAGCGACTGGATCGAATCGGGAAGGTGTGCTGGAACATCGGCAGCGAGAACGACACCTGCGATCATCACGCACAGCCCCGATTTCGACCGCAATGCATGCATCCCGATGCTGGGGCTCGGTTGACATGCAATGTTGCGTGCCTCGGCAGGGTAGAGAGTCGGCTGCATGCCGAAATGTACCGAAAAGCGCTCCGACGGAAAGCGATTTGTGGATCAGATCGCAGCACAGCCCTCCGATCGCATCGTGCGTGTTCCCATCGCATAGCCCCGATTTCCAGCTGCCTGGGCATATATGCATGTCCATACCTCCGGTCGAACCCCGGCTGGCTGCGGGGCGAGGGCTCTGGGAGCCGGGGCTCTTTGGCGGGATTTGGGTGATTTGTGGATCAGATCGCAGCACAGCCCTCCGATCGCATCATGCGTGTTCCCATCGCATAGCCCCGATTTCCAGCTGCCTGGGCATATATGCATGTCCATACCTCCGGTCGAACCCCGGCTGGCTGCGGGGCGAGGGCTCTGGGAGCCGGGGCTCTTTGGGGGGATTGGAGTGATTAAAAGGATCACCACGCGCAGTGGTGCGTTTGCGCAGCCCCGCCTCGGGACTCGTTTGCCATGTGGGGAAGCCCGAAATCGATTTTTTTGAAATTTTTTCGAGCCGGCCGGGGTAAAACGCACCAGGGCATCAACAAATGATGAGAGACGCGTCCCTCGGGAGGGGCATATTAATAGGTGCCGCTGGTTTAAACCCCCGGGCTTGATGCACCATCCGAGCGAGTTCTGAACGGATTCGCTCAGTTCAAAGTGCGTCCTGACCGCAGCGGCGGCGCGAGTCAAGCTAGGTCAACTCCGGCGTGATGCCAAGAGATCCCTTCCGATGAAGTCCGATTTCCCCCCGCGCGGCACCCAGCGCATCCGCCCCAAGTTTGGGACAGTTCGACAGCGTCGACGGTTTTCCGATTTGGCATTTTTGCCTTGTTTATGGACGAAATGGACCCTGGATGGTCCCACGGCACCGTGCGTGAAGACGGGAATGCGATCGGATGCGAGATCGGCAAGTTACGGCCGGTTCGGCAACATCGCGTCGGCAGAGGCACGCGACGGACAGGAAGCTTGCGTGCCTGGACCCAACACACTCTCGGAAGAGGGGAAGACAGCCGGCTTGGCAGATCCAAGATTCCCGGGCCTGATGGCGAACAGAAGCGCTGCCCTCGCCAGAACGACAACCGTTCCGGGAATGAACAGAGCAAGCTTCTGCAGAGAGAAAGATCAAACACGGGGGAGGGCAATCAGGCACCATCTCTGGGCATCATTTGCAGGCTGGACCCTGACCGTTTGATGCCGGGAGAGCGGAGGGAACGTGCGTAGCGACTGGATCGAATCGGGAAGGTGTGCTGGAACATCGGCAGCGAGAACGACACCTGCGATCATCACGCACAGCCCCGATTTCGACCGCAATGCATGCATCCCGATGCTGGGGCTCGGTTGACATGCAATGTTGCGTGCCTCGGCAGGGTAGAGAGTCGGCTGCATGCCGAAATGTACCGAAAAGCGCTCCGACGGAAAGCGATTTGTGGATCAGATCGCAGCACAGCCCTCCGATCGCATCGTGCGTGTTCCCATCGCATAGCCCCGATTTCCAGCTGCCTGGGCATATATGCATGTCCATACCTCCGGTCGAACCCCGGCTGGCTGCGGGGCGAGGGCTCTGGGAGCCGGGGCTCTTTGGCGGGATTTGGGTGATTTGTGGATCAGATCGCAGCACAGCCCTCCGATCGCATCATGCGTGTTCCCATCGCATAGCCCCGATTTCCAGCTGCCTGGGCATATATGCATGTCTATACCTCCGGTCGAACCCCGGCTGGCTGCGGGGCGAGGGCTCTGGGAGCCGGGGCTCTTTGGGGGGATTGGAGTGATTAAAAGGATCACCACGCGCAGTGGTGCGTTTGCGCAGCCCCGCCTCGGGACTCGTTTGCCATGTGGGGAAGCCCGAAATCGATTTTTTGGAAATTTTTTCGAGCCGGCCGGGGTAAAACGCACCAGGGCATCAACAAATGATGAGAGACGCGTCCCTCGGGAGGGGCATATTAATAGGTGCCGCTGGTTTAAACCCCCGGGCTTGATGCACCATCCGAGCGAGTTCTGAACGGATTCGCTCAGTTCAAAGTGCGTCCTGACCGCAGCGGCGGCGCGAGTCAAGCTAGGTCAACTCCGGCGTGATGCCAAGAGATCCCTTCCGATGAAGTCCGATTTCCCCCCGCGCGGCACCCAGCGCATCCGCCCCAAGTTTGGGACAGTTCGACAGCGTCGACGGTTTTCCGATTTGGCATTTTTGCCTTGTTTATGGACGAAATGGACCCTGGATGGTCCCACGGCACCGTGCGTGAAGACGGGAATGCGATCGGATGCGAGATCGGCAAGTTACGGCCGGTTCGGCAACATCGCGTCGGCAGAGGCACGCGACGGACAGGAAGCTTGCGTGCCTGGACCCAACACACTCTCGGAAGAGGGGAAGATAGCCGGCTTGGCAGATCCAAGATTCCCGGGCCTGATGGCGAACAGAAGCGCTGCCCTCGCCAGAACGACAACCGTTCCGGGAATGAACAGAGCAAGCTTCTGCAGAGAGAAAGATCAAACACGGGGGAGGGCAATCAGGCACCATCTCTGGGCATCATTTGCAGGCTGGACCCTGACCGTTTGATGCCGGGAGAGCGGAGGGAACGTGCGTAGCGACTGGATCGAATCGGGAAGGTGTGCTGGAACATCGGCAGCGAGAACGACACCTGCGATCATCACGCACAGCCCCGATTTCGACCGCAATGCATGCATCCCGATGCTGGGGCTCGGTTGACATGCAATGTTGCGTGCCTCGGCAGGGTAGAGAGTCGGCTGCATGCCGAAATGTACCGAAAAGCGCTCCGACGGAAAGCGATTTGTGGATCAGATCGCAGCACAGCCCTCCGATCGCATCGTGCGTGTTCCCATCGCATAGCCCCGATTTCCAGCTGCCTGGGCATATATGCATGTCCATACCTCCGGTCGAACCCCGGCTGGCTGCGGGGCGAGGGCTCTGGGAGCCGGGGCTCTTTGGCGGGATTTGGGTGATTTGTGGATCAGATCGCAGCACAGCCCTCCGATCGCATCATGCGTGTTCCCATCGCATAGCCCCGATTTCCAGCTGCCTGGGCATATATGCATGTCCATACCTCCGGTCGAACCCCGGCTGGCTGCGGGGCGAGGGCTCTGGGAGCCGGGGCTCTTTGGCGGGATTTGGGTGATTTGTGGATCAGATCGCAGCACAGCCCTCCGATCGCATCATGCGTGTTCCCATCGCATAGCCCCGATTTCTAGCTGCCTGGGCATATATGCATGTCTATACCTCCGGTCGAACCCCGGCTGGCTGCGGGGCGAGGGCTCTGGGAGCCGGGGCTCTTTGGGGGGATTGGAGTGATTAAAAGGATCACCACGCGCAGTGGTGCGTTTGCGCAGCCCCGCCTCGGGACTCGTTTGCCATGTGGGGAAGCCCGAAATCGATTTTTTGGAAATTTTTTCGAGCCGGCCGGGGTAAAACGCACCAGGGCATCAACAAATGATGAGAGACGCGTCCCTCGGGAGGGGCATATTAATAGGTGCCGCTGGTTTAAACCCCCGGGCTTGATGCACCATCCGAGCGAGTTCTGAACGGATTCGCTCAGTTCAAAGTGCGTCCTGACCGCAGCGGCGGCGCGAGTCAAGCTAGGTCAACTCCGGCGTGATGCCAAGAGATCCCTTCCGATGAAGTCCGATTTCCCCCCGCGCGGCACCCAGCGCATCCGCCCCAAGTTTGGGACAGTTCGACAGCGTCGACGGTTTTCCGATTTGGCATTTTTGCCTTGTTTATGGACGAAATGGACCCTGGATGGTCCCACGGCACCGTGCGTGAAGACGGGAATGCGATCCGATGCGAGATCGGCAAGTTACGGCCGGTTCGGCAACATCGCGTCGGCAGAGGCACACGACGGACAGGAAGCTTGCGTGCCTGGACCCAACACACTCTCGGAAGAGGGGAAGACAGCCGGCTTGGCAGATCCAAGATTCCCGGGCCTGATGGCGAACAGAAGCGCTGCCCTCGCCAGAACGACAACCGTTCCGGGAATGAACAGAGCAAGCTTCTGCAGAGAGAAAGATCAAACACGGGGGAGGGCAATCAGGCACCATCTCTGGGCATCATTTGCAGGCTGGACCCTGACCGTTTGATGCCGGGAGAGCGGAGGGAACGTGCGTAGCGACTGGATCGAATCGGGAAGGTGTGCTGGAACATCGGCAGCGAGAACGACACCTGCGATCATCACGCACAGCCCCGATTTCGACCGCAATGCATGCATCCCGATGCTGGGGCTCGGTTGACATGCAATGTTGCGTGCCTCGGCAGGGTAGAGAGTCGGCTGCATGCCGAAATGTACCGAAAAGCGCTCCGACGGAAAGCGATTTGTGGATCAGATCGCAGCACAGCCCTCCGATCGCATCGTGCGTGTTCCCATCGCATAGCCCCGATTTCCAGCTGCCTGGGCATATATGCATGTCCATACCTCCGGTCGAACCCCGGCTGGCTGCGGGGCGAGGGCTCTGGGAGCCGGGGCTCTTTGGCGGGATTTGGGTGATTTGTGGATCAGATCGCAGCACAGCCCTCCGATCGCATCATGCGTGTTCCCATCGCATAGCCCCGATTTCCAGCTGCCTGGGCATATATGCATGTCCATACCTCCGGTCGAACCCCGGCTGGCTGCGGGGCGAGGGCTCTGGGAGCCGGGGCTCTTTGGGGGGATTGGAGTGATTAAAAGGATCACCACGCGCAGTGGTGCGTTTGCGCAGCCCCGCCTCGGGACTCGTTTGCCATGTGGGGAAGCCCGAAATCGATTTTTTGGAAATTTTTTCGAGCCGGCCGGGGTAAAACGCACCAGGGCATCAACAAATGATGAGAGACGCGTCCCTCGGGAGGGGCATATTAATAGGTGCCGCTGGTTTAAACCCCCGGGCTTGATGCACCATCCGAGCGAGTTCTGAACGGATTCGCTCAGTTCAAAGTGCGTCCTGACCGCAGCGGCGGCGCGAGTCAAGCTAGGTCAACTCCGGCGTGATGCCAAGAGATCCCTTCCGATGAAGTCCGATTTCCCCCCGCGCGGCACCCAGCGCATCCGCCCCAAGTTTGGGACAGTTCGACAGCGTCGACGGTTTTCCGATTTGGCATTTTTGCCTTGTTTATGGACGAAATGGACCCTGGATGGTCCCACGGCACCGTGCGTGAAGACGGGAATGCGATCGGATGCGAGATCGGCAAGTTACGGCCGGTTCGGCAACATCGCGTCGGCAGAGGCACGCGACGGACAGGAAGCTTGCGTGCCTGGACCCAACACACTCTCGGAAGAGGGGAAGACAGCCGGCTTGGCAGATCCAAGATTCCCGGGCCTGATGGCGAACAGAAGCGCTGCCCTCGCCAGAACGACAACCGTTCCGGGAATGAACAGAGCAAGCTTCTGCAGAGAGAAAGATCAAACACGGGGGAGGGCAATCAGGCACCATCTCTGGGCATTATTTGCAGGCTGGACCCTGACCGTTTGATGCCGGGAGAGCGGAGGGAACGTGCGTAGCGACTGGATCGAATCGGGAAGGTGTGCTGGAACATCGGCAGCGAGAACGACACCTGCGATCATCACGCACAGCCCCGATTTCGACCGCAATGCATGCATCCCGATGCTGGGGCTCGGTTGACATGCAATGTTGCGTGCCTCGGCAGGGTAGAGAGTCGGCTGCATGCCGAAATGTACCGAAAAGCGCTCCGACGGAAAGCGATTTGTGGATCAGATCGCAGCACAGCCCTCCGATCGCATCGTGCGTGTTCCCATCGCATAGCCCCGATTTCCAGCTGCCTGGGCATATATGCATGTCCATACCTCCGGTCGAACCCCGGCTGGCTGCGGGGCGAGGGCTCTGGGAGCCGGGGCTCTTTGGCGGGATTTGGGTGATTTGTGGATCAGATCGCAGCACAGCCCTCCGATCGCATCATGCGTGTTCCCATCGCATAGCCCCGATTTCCAGCTGCCTGGGCATATATGCATGTCCATACCTCCGGTCGAACCCCGGCTGGCTGCGGGGCGAGGGCTCTGGGAGCCGGGGCTCTTTGGGGGGATTGGAGTGATTAAAAGGATCACCACGCGCAGTGGTGCGTTTGCGCAGCCCCACCTCGGGACTCGTTTGCCATGTGGGGAAGCCCGAAATCGATTTTTTGGAAATTTTTTCGAGCCGGCCGGGGTAAAACGCACCAGGGCATCAACAAATGATGAGAGACGCGTCCCTCGGGAGGGGCATATTAATAGGAACATATTACTTTGATCGTGGTGATTGGTGTATGGGCCTAGGACAAGGCATCAGACAGGGTGACATCTAATTCAAATGGCTCCACCGCCGTACTAGTTACCGTGAAGGGTCGGTGAGGCGTGGCCCGGTAACGCTCCGTGTGGTTACAGAATTAAAATAGAGACGTTGCGAAGTCCCGGGAAATTCCTATTTCCGGCCTTACATTTAGCGCTGGTGGCGCCGGTCCACGCACGAAGGTGCCGAGCCCTCCCCCAAGGATTCATGATTGTGCGTCTCAGAGGGACACAGTGCGATTCTGGTGTCCGTGTTGCAGTATGCGCTGCGCTGAGTACCTTGCCGTCGAGTCAGTTAGTAGCATTTTCTGGGTAATTTCTCTGTAGCTTTATTTCTCTGATCAAGGATATACAGATAAGGAACACCCTTCCCACGCCGTTTCAACGCTCTGCTCCGTGTGGCCAGTCTGATGCGTACCTGGGTCTTAAAACAACTGGCCGTTTAACCGGTCTCTGCCGCAGGTCTGCCTAGACCGCCCACCACCCCGTACCGAATTTCTGCCATGGACCTTGGCACTCCTGCTTCTTTCTCTGCCATCGCCTCATACAGCGGGGACGAGGAGTCTGGCCAGGGGGAAATGGCAGTGGACATAGTTGATTCCTCCGTTGTCAAGCCAGAAGAGGGCCAGCCCTGTGTGCTGTTCATGCCGTTTCATCAGGTGCGTGATATCTCATCGACATATGAGGTGAAGCTGATTGTGCCCGGACGGCTCAGTTTCATGCCCACGACATCGACCATCACCTTGCCTCGGTTGCAGCATCGTTTGATAAATCTCGGTTGCCCCCCCGCCCTCCTCATTTGTTGCGCGATGCCCGGGACGGGTTCATGAGTCTGCACTGCGACCCGATCGAGCTCTTCCGTTTTAAAACCGGTCGTAACGTGTCATGCAACATCCTCTACGCTGCTACTGCGGTGCTCGTCGCCGAAAATCCGTACTGTTGGGACGACATCGCAGTCATACCGCCGCTGGATTATTTGAGGTGGTTAAAGGGCGACATATCCATCCAGGAGCTATTCGATAAGCTACAGTACACTCAATTCTGGAGAAAGAGCATCATCTTGATCCCCATACGCACGCGCCACAATTGGGCGCTGGCCATCGCCCGCCGAGAAGGCTGGGAGGTCGATTATGTGGATTGCATGGGCTCTCAGTTGCTGTGGGAGGAGACGGCTTCGGTATGTGAAACATATACTTTCTTTGCACAAGCTGACGTTAGTAACAGGCCGTTGCCCATCTCTTGACCGCGATGGCGCGCACCGCTGTGAATAATGGGCTGGAAAACGCTTGGCCAGCACCGTATTGGCGGACATCAAGAGCTCAGGTGCAGATCCCGGCTGGACAGCAGACGAAAGAGGCTGAGGCTGCTAACTGGGTGCTCGCCGCTGTGGCTGCGGTTACGCGTTCGTTTCGTGCCCCGGGTTTCAATGCACTTGCTAACCCAGATTTCCGCGATTACATCTATGCACTGTTGTGCAAGCACTTGTCTGAGCCTTATTTTGCGATGCAGTCACGGAACATCGACTAGTCCATCCCCGCATGTTTAACACGGCCTTCCTGTCCACATTCATGGTCCCAAATGCAGACATTAGGTCAAATTTACATTAGAAGTAGTTCCATTGTCATACGTGCAGGATGTTCAGGGTCTCTGGCGCCCCGGACGACGCCTCGGAAAGGCGCTAGACGCTCATGATATTTTACGCTTTACCACGCAATCCGAGACTGGAACGGAATTCGCGCACATCCGGAACTATGTTTTGCCCTAAAGCGACGTGTAAGAGCTCTACTTATGGCGCCAAGCCCTGATGCTCGACATCACGGAGCGTCTATTCCGCGCAGCCGCCGCCACGGCGCTCATAATAGGCTTCCATGTTTCCGGTGCATCTTCTTGTCTAATCCCTGACGATTTGTTACAGTTGCTTGCTGGCGAGGAGGGACCCGCCCCTTGCTCGACAACGTGTGCCGCCATCGGTTTATCCGTATGGAAAGCCGGACTGACCAACCAGCTCAGCGTATTCGCTTTGATGTGGGGAATCGACCGCTTTTGATTATCGAGGGCTCATCAGATTAGACAAAATTGGCGCCCGAACAATCGGTCGAAAGGGTGCAGTGCCTACTGTAGGGTTTCGACCGTAGGTTCAGTAACACGTAACATTGACCTCTGAAAAATAAGGTTTGATTCGCGGAATCGACCGCGATCTCTTATCGAGGCTCACAAAGATTAGATAAAAATTTTGTGCCTGAACCTACGGTCGAAACCGTACAGTATTATAATTATGTGTCCGCGCGGGATTGAAGCTCCGCCGTCCGCAGTTGGACACCCGACACCCCGACACCCGACCCCCGGTCCTATCGCGCCCACAAGGTCCAGGCGCGCAGACCTTCACCCCCTGCATCTACAGTGAGTGTTTTGGATCGCGCATGTAGGCTAATACTGATGTCATGCAGATGGCTCGCAGGAAAAAACATCTCCAGGGCGAACCCGTGGCTGCACCGGAAGATGAGGCACGTTATGCGATAAAGCGGAATTATCAACGTACTATGCTGACACGGCGTTAGGATTCACCAATATTTGGATGCCTCTTCGAAGGAGCGGACAATGCGGTTGCAACCGAAACTGCCTCTCAAAGCTCACCGGCAGATGAGGCGAGAAGCCGCGCAACGTCAAAAAGACGGACGACTAGTGGGCGCGGGAAGGGTGCGAACATCTCGCAACGCAGTGATGTCGCCGCGCCACATGATGACGTTGGCGACTCGGACGACCCGACAAGACTGGCACCAGTCCTATCCGTCGGGCCGGCCGGTTTCCAGCCAACACACGACGACCCCCCCGTTAGCATCCCTGACGCCACGATTTGGCCTCTCGGGGGTAACGACATCCACAATAAGGCCGCTGCGACAGTGATCGAGGCGATGCACATCTCCACGAGCACCCCTGTCATTGCTGCGGCCGTCGGCGATGCTACCCCCGGTCGCGCGTCAACAAGACTCCCGACACCCAGTAGCAGGAAAATGGTCAACCGGGAGGACAGCAGCTACAAAGACCGGACACGGTCACCCGTCATGGTCGCGGACGAGCAGCCTGAGCCCGATGCCGCCCCCGTCTCTGAGCTGGAAGCTGCCCCGGCAAAACGCAAGGTACGCTTCAAGACTGAGCAGGTACCGAAGCGTCAGAAGGGCCCGTACAACGCTGTATCTGGCTCTGGGCCCTCTACGGCACCACACACACCCAGGACGATGCGCGGGTGCAAACGACCAGCGCGCTCCTCCCGCAATCCAAACCCGAACTACGGCGCCACCTCACAAAAAATCTCGCAGAGAAAGCATGCGCGCAAGGTGAGCAGGTCTCCAATCACCACACACACCCAGCGCACAGCTCGGTAGGGCTGTTCGGGACCTGGAACTGCGCCTGCGCACGAGCATTGCGGGTTCCAGATGCCTGGACTTCACGGGGCCGGGTCATCTCACCCTACGTGCACTGTCTAGGGCGCTCTCTGCCTCCGTCTGCGCTCTGACGGTGCATGGCCTTCGCCGTATCGAACATATTGCTAACTTTTGACCAGCCGACAAATTGATGTACCCTCAGGGCTGATAATTGTTTGAATCTTGTAACTGCCTTTGCTGGCATATATCTCAGGCGTCCTAGTATCACCATGCTCCCTATATGCCAGTGTGATCATGTTTTTTTGAACTCATGTGCATGCTGCACTGATTTACTACCGAGTTAGGCGTCAAGAGACCGCCAAGGTAATAATGAAGTTCATTTTGTTATGCGTATGTAACGGCGCCCGCACGGTAAGGACTGTCATACTCAAAGTCAACTCCGGTCCAAGCCGCATTTGTAGCCCGTTCCGGACATTTATGCTCTTTCCAGCTTTCGAAGTTGTATATAGAGTCTTGCAACCTCATTGGACGTTCTCCTTTGCGGCTATTGTCGCACATAACGGTCCGCTCGGGGTGAATCTCTTCGATGAGTAACCCCATGAGAGGAGCGATAATAATTCAGGACCTTACCGTGCTCCTGTTCAATGGTTATGCGCGGGAAGACGTCATGGATGCTCGCCCAGAGCTATCGCGCTGCTTATCCCCTCGATCCCCACCGCATCACCAGCTTCCAGGCTCCATTGTAAGGAAACCGGATCCTTACGGGCGTAAACACCGTCAAGCGGCGCTGGTTCTAACCTCGAGCGGCCATCTGTCAAATGAGAGACGCAAGGCCCGGCGCCAAGCTTCGCGGGGTCTGTGCCTGGTAAGTCTGGAAGGCCGGCGACACGCAGGATGGAGTGGACCTGGCGTTGCTGATCAGGGCGTCGGACAACGTAGGTAAAACGAGCGAAGCAAGGGTCGGATTGTCGGAATACTAACTACCTAGCCTTTGATACATGCGAAATGACTTGGGATGACTCAGTAGGAAACAATGAGAGGCTCGGAGCGTGTTCAGGAAACAAGTGGAACGTCCGGGAACACTCCGGAATAAAACAAGCGGTCTTCTTACACCCGTCCACACCTCCTCTAGGCCATCAAGCTTTATAGCCGGCCCCGCGCATACTACCAAATTCTCGTGGCATTAAGGGATAGCATTAGTAATCGTCGTGTCTCAGATTGAACTCTTCATCACTCATATCCGACTGAAAACAGGACAGGGCGGAACCCGTCCTTTCCTGTGACTCTAGCGAAGAAGTTGGCGAGCCAAACCTGCCCATTGCGACTGCGGCTCCACATTATTGCTCTCTTTCCTGGAACGCCGCGCCCATTCTGACCCAAATGTCAGTGATCTCGTCTTTGCCTGTTTGTCGGCCTCTGTCGACTCCGTGACACATTGCACGGTGGATGATCGCACGCGGTGAGGAAGTCTGACTCTGTCCGCTTTCACCGCTTACACACGTACCTGCTCGACGATGACTCCTCAGTCGTCATGGGTTCTCAATGCAGATCAGAGGAGAACAAGACAGCCCTCTCAGGAGCAACCGTTCTGCACAAGGCAACGTTGCACTCCCTCGAAAACGATGCGCCCAGATGCCCGCGACATCGTTATCGTCGCCGTCCTTCATAGTGCTTCTACAGCTGGATGAACTCGCCATCCTCAAGCTTTCGGTCGACGCCCTTGGACAATACCTACAGACTGTCTCCGCTTCCATGCGAAGCAGGGTGCTGAGCGACGTTTCTTGTTTGGCGAATACGCCACCACGGCGCCTCAAGCACTGTGCTCCTGAGGGTGACGGCCACGTTAAACGCATCAAATTAACGACTCTGCTTAGGTTCGTTCAAAGACACAAAGGCGGGATCCAAGGGCGTCTTTCCAACTTGGTATATGCGCTCGTTTGCAAGCTGGACAGCTGCATTCATTGTGCTGAGAATGCCCACTAAAGTTCCGATAATCACACAGATCAGTCAGATCCATCCTCACCAGTGTGATACCCATCACCTCGGAGCATGTCCCACACGAATACCGTCCTGCGGGCGATTCCACGACTGTTAGCCGTGCAAATGCTGTCTCTGGCGTCTGAATCGGGACGACTCTTTTGGGACTTCACGAAAAGCGGCGCGGCTAATGAGAAGCAGACAGGCTGTACAGTCGACTTGCTCATAATTCATGGCGCCTGAAAAGCCTACCCGAAACTCTGAGACTTACGAGTCATGAGGACCCACAATGGCTTGCTAAGGGCCGGATAGGGAGGTATACGCGCGTGTCTGAATATTAGCGCCATCGCACGTGCAATGGCGTTCAGATGGCCAAAACCATCGGCTAAGCTCAACGGGCTGCATTCGCACCTCGTTCCCTGCTTTCTCGTGCGTAAGAGGTGTCTCAAGTTGCAAAGACATTACTAAGGAAGTTTAAGCCGAAGGGGAACTCTTTTGGGCGAGGAACGGCGGATGCGGCTAAGTAAAACAGCCGGAAACACGCCGATTTCCGCCGGCGCCTTGTTGTGCAAACAGCAGTAACCGGAGCGTGACGCGAACATGGCCGGACTTCGCTCCTCGTGTCATACTGTTGGATAAGGTTTTGCCCGCCCGAGCAGAGCGCGTATAAAAGCGGAGCCGCCCGCGTGACAGTCATAGCGTCCATCCCCCAGTCCCTCCGCAGCGCCGCGGTGCCCTCCTTGTCCTCGAGCGCCCCAGCCTACATAAAAAAGCCTCTTTGCCCGCGCAGCCACCTTGCAATGGCAAAAATGATATCTCACTGCGTCTCTCACGACCGCACAATAACCTCGCCGCCCTCGCCGTCGCCGTCGCCCTCGCCGTCGCCGCCGGAAATCACGCCCAAGTTACCCGGCATCCATGAACTGTTCCAGAACTGTGCGTCGTGTGTTTTCTCTATTTGAGGGAAAGTCACAGTGAACGCATTCGATCTATGCTGTGAGAATCGGGATCGGTCGATTCTTGTCGATTCCGCATAATCGACCTGAATCGGCGAATCGACCTTTAGAGTCGAATTCGGAATCTTGATTTCGTTTTTGAGATTCTCCGCCGTTCGCCGACAAGGAGCGGAATCGACCGCCAATCGACTTCGAATCTGTTTCGCTGTGCGTTTCCCTTTCCACGCCGTACTGATTGAAGCCACCGTAGACCCTGAAACGCTGGACTCAGAGAATAACGGTACAAATAACCGATCCGCCTCGCGCCCCTCGACTTTAACGCCGGCCTTGTTTGACTACGCGGTATGTTTGGCGTTGACTCGCCGTGCCCCTCCGCGGGGCTGACGAGCCTTTCTCCACAGGAATCCCCGGTCTCTCGTAGGTCGTCGCTCGTCCACCGCTCTGCTTCGTTTGGCTTGCGCAATCCCCGGCATCACCCCTATGCACACCCATCGCCCCTATCATCGTCTTGCCGGTCGCATTCTCCGCCTCTGTCGCATTCCTCGCTGCTCGACGTTTCTGCACCGCATCCTCACCCGTATCAGGGCTCTTCGCCATACACGCCCGCGGTCTCTGAGCATTCTTCCATGTCGCACCACTCGCAGAGCATCTTCCAGGTCTTCGCCTCCGGTCCAGAAGGACTCGCCGTGTTGGAGACCAACTTGCACAAACCGATTGGCATCGTTAGAGACAAACGCGGCCTCAACCTGAAGGTGAAGAACCACGTCTGCTACTGTGGAGCGGGCTTCTCGCGGAAGAGCACGCTGGTGGTACGCTGTAGCCATTCGTTGCGCATGCGCCGTTGCTAACGCGTGACGCAGGCGCACTGGCGTTCACACACTGGCGAACGGCCATTCGCGTGCGAAAAGTGCCACCGTGATTACACCACGATTTCCAACCTTAACCGACACGTGCGCAGCGTCCACCGGGACGATTTAGAACTGCAAGTTGGCTCTGCCAGCGCTTCTGAACCGTCGCTCTCCCCATAACGTGCACACCGCCCGCCGCTCCATTGTTGTCGTGCTTTGCACTGTGCTCGTCTCGTACATACTGCTGCCCATATTCCCCCAAGTGTCCCGTAATGCACACATTTATTCGTCATAGCGCCGCGCCACCTCCTGTAATGCGGAATTTTGCCTTGCAACGATCCCCTGCACACCCGGTGGTACAGGAATACGAATTGTCGTGTTCCGATAGCGATGGTTTGCACACGGGGCTACGTGTGGAAGCTCATATGCGAGCATTTCGATCGGGAGGGAGCCTGGGATATATGTACGGCAAGGGCGGAGCGTTGGTAGATTCTCGAACGGCCGGTTGCACCGGCAAGCACCTTGCTTGCTCTCCAGCAAGAGGAACACATCTTCATAACGCCAGATAGTCTCTTGGCAAAATTTGAATGTAATTGAGGGTTGAACCATCCTTTGAGCTTTGGGGTTCGGCATTCCACTGACCAGCATGAAGGAATTTCAGGCAAGTGGATATGCCTAGTCTCTGTTTACCTTCTTGTTGCACCCGTTGGCACACTTACGCTTCCTGTGTATGGGTCTGAGTGTATGCGCTGTTGCTGCTGGGGAGCATCGACTCCCCGCGCTAGACTTCGGGATGGCGATGTGATAACTAGCCCGGGGAGGCCTTCCGAAAGAATTGAAATCTATCGGAAGGAAGGATGCACTTGCCCGATTGACCGCCTTCCTACCCAGAGTCTGGTAATAAAGAGTTTGAGTCTCTTCCGTGTTCGGCCAATGTTCGGCAATGAAGATGTCATGATCACTGGCATATGATAGGATTCTCTGCCTGAGTCGTTGGATTCCCGAGAGCCCGGTACACTGATTCCTTAGGAGTAAGTTACAGTAAGTGAGTGGGTGTGCCTATTTCCGAGCGGATGGGGACTCCGAATCGACTGGCCTGAATCCGGGAAAGGAACATCGGACGGAACTTGCCCGGGTTTGAACGTTGAACCCACGGCTTGGTGCGGCGCTTTAACAACTACGTCACGAGCTTGCGACATCACTGTCCTCACTTTTGACCCGGGAGAGACCTTTCAAGCAAGGTAGGTAGGTAGGTAGGTAGGTATACAGGAATTGTGGGCCTACAAAGACTCATCCCGCTTCGACATCTCCGCCTGAAACTTGACCTGCAGATCGTCGGACCAACCCTCCCACCCTGTACACCAACCTTTGGAGCGTGGTAGTTTACAGCCCACCCCGCCGAGTGCAGCTTTCAACGCCTCCCGCCATCAGTTGGTGTATCAATACTCCCCGCTTGCGCTTTGAAGGCCTGTACTGCAGCGCGCGTGGGGACAATGACTTTGCAGCTTGCGAATATTGCCATTGCATCGGTCGCGAATGGGCCAAGGATTTCTGTGAGATGGATGTCTCCAAGTAGTACCAGGAGCTTTTGCTTGTGTTCCATTTGCAATAAATCTCCGAGGGTTTGTATATTTCCTGGTGTGGTGCGCCCGGTCTGTTTTGCCTCCTCAAGTGCGATCCCACAGCAAGCCCAGAACTTCCTCCTTCGCATGACTAGTGGCTTCGAACCTTCACATTCAAAAAGGGCATGTGGGGCGTTTTCTTGGGCCTTCTCATACAGGCGACATAATCTCATCTCAGGGGGGATCTCGTATGGCATACGCCTCAAAGTTTCACTCGCCAGGTTGTGGTCAGAGACAACCAAGCGTGTGAGCAATCTACGTGCATCCTGGTATCTGAGCCTAAGGTAGGATCTGAATGTCAGAGGACCTCGTTCTCCAGGTGGTCCTGCCAGGAGTCGCAGATTCAGAATATCCAGTTTCGACGAGGCTGTGATTTTGTCCTGGATATGACGATAGACTGCCGTCCTCAGTTCTTTCAGGGACCCGTCTACAGCGTCTTGTGATAAGAGAAGAGGGAGCGTCACCGCTACCTCATGTAGATGACTGGTAAGTTCTGACAACCACCCCTTCTTCTTTGTGCGGTAAAGTGCGCAGGAATCATTGAGGGCAACCTTTACCAGATGGTTATCTGGCAAGGCCAAAGCGTACTTCAAGTATCTCAGCTGTAGGTCCAGGCGACGAAACAGCTATCTGCGGCATCCTCGGGGCAGGGCTCGTCAGCAAGCGCTCCGCCTTCCTGTCCCGATGTGTCGCGCCCCGCTTCGCCGGTCACTTCGTCTGTTGCTATGTACCGATCGATGCTACCGATTGAGTACAACAGGCGGCCCTGCATAACGTTACGCTGATGTGGCTGGTGCATGCACTGCATCCTATATAGGGATTAATGCATTTAGCCTGTCTGGTGCACGTCGCTCAGTCATCCAGAACGCTTCGCGCATGTATTGTCGGACAGGTACGGCTCCCGCACGGGATTCTGCCGGAGTGGGATGGAGCGAGCGCGAACGTGTGCGGGAGGCTTCTTGTGGCGCGCCCAATCCGACTGGGATTCACGATATACTGCTTCTAAGTACGATGTAGACGCTGAGATTCGACTTCAAGCTCTCGCTGGAGCTCTCGAGAGCCGCCTTGGGCTGTTTCGCTGGTGAGACAAACCCGTGGGATTGAATAGGGAACAGGGAACTACTGAGACGGTTGATATACACACTCAGGCCTCGGATGTGATCGTGACACATGTGCCAGCGTGCCTGGCTAAAGTCTCCTATGCGGACCATATCCGTAGTAGTAGTAGTAGTAGATAGTTGCCGGTGCCTCCGTTAGGATTACCGAGCGGCGCGCACGATCGCTGTACGCTCCAGACCGGCATGGGACAAACCCAGACGAGAAACTGATATGCAAGACACCGATGATGGGCTGCAATCTATCTTGGTCAGACGACGGCGTTGCAGTCAGAGCCAGAATACGGAAGTGCGGGTTTTTCGCTGTGATGCGGCGAACAGCCGTGGCATACGCATAGTCTCCTGTCGCTTTATGGGCTTCGTCTGTGGGAAAAAAAAAAATAACACATATTGGAGCGAAGGAAGTTGGTCATACGTGCCCAACACAAGGAGAACAATGTCTCTAGCGTCTATGTTTTCCGACTCTAGATCGTTGTCAAGCGTTTGCGGTGTCATGTAGAACACCCGTTTCTTCTCCCACTGATGATTGATAATTTTGTCAGACACGCGGCTATCAGTTTCCATGAAACACGTTAGATTGGACGAACCAGCTTTGACCGGTCGCCTTTCAAGGCCCCATGTAACTCGGCGGCTTCTGTTCCCGGGATCCCGCATACATTGTGGCAAGCGATAATTTGCTGTGAAACCAGGGGTTTCGTCGGGCACATGAAAATGAGTTATCCAGTCGGGAACCATCTCCAGTCTGCACCAGCATGAGGGTGCAAACGCCAAATGCACATCGGAAACCTGCGGTTCAGCATGATTACGCTCGCAATGAAAAACCTTCCCCAGGCCAGTCGGAAGAGCCACCAGCGTGTTCTCTAATAACGCGGCTTCTACCATTGAGAACTGGTACGAGCGTTTCTGTTCCGGGTCAGCGCTCTCTGTCTAAGTTTGTCGGGCTCAGGCTTTTCTCCTTGTTGCCTGTGTTTGCTGAAGTCATTGGGAAGCTCCCCTTTTCATTTATTGGATGCATTTACCTCGAGCTGCGCTACTCCCCGTCGGTCTGCAGGCCGTTCCACTTATCCTTGTATCACTCCGGTTCCCCGATGTACAAGCGGTCCGCCGCAGGTATTCAAGAACGGATGCACGGCGTCGGGGAGTAATTTAACTCGGACTTCGGAAATGAGTTTGACTTGTCCCACCCATTTAGAAGCCACAGTTCCCCCGCAGGACGTCTGGCCGCCCTGCTGAGAACGCCTGGGAGTGTCCGGTCACATATAATCTGCACTGGTAGAGACTCTGAATCTTCTTTCACCCAAAACTACAGGTTCCGGGCTTCACCTTTCATCTATTGGCGGACAGGTGCGACTTCCGTGTGAACATTACAATCGCCAACGGAAGCGGAACATCGGGCGATGCGCCTATCACCGTGATGGAAACCGGTTTCCCCGCGGAACGGGAGTTTCTGAATAGAATCGTCCGCCGGCAACTGGCTTGCTGATATGTAGCGTTTCGTCTTACTCCGCCTCACTCTCTTCTTCTTCCCGCCACCATGACCACTACGCTCGACGCTGTTTACGAGCATTCGTGCGCCGTATTGCGACAGACCGCGGCATGCGTCGGGGTAGCAAGCCATTGCTAACTCCAGCAAAGGTGCAGGCGGCCATAACATTTCGACCGCATCGCAGGTTCCCCACTGTAGATGCACCAGGTACCACCCCGCCTTCAACACGGAGGCAACGTCGCGCCCCGCGAGCCACCGCTGCATCGGCTTCTGTCCAGGGTACATCGACCTGTAGCTTGACTCCCCCACCGCCGCCACCTCTCTCCACGTCCAGTCGTACACAACACCCCCGTGCGTTGTATTCTACATACATGGTACATAGCTGCGCCCCAACCCGTTAGATACATTCTTTATTAAGTATGTCGTTGTAATCTAATCGGGGACAGTCCGTGAGTACATCTTTACATGGAATATCAGACGACATGATTGCAATGATTCCTTCGGGCTGTGCCCAACTCTCCGGCCTCGCGTCTTGGGGGGCCCTGCCCCAGTCGCCATGTATCGGCCCACGCGAGGATGGCGTAAAACATCGTCCGAGAGTGCGAGTGATTTGATGTTCGTGAGCGGCTCTGCCGCGGGATGTGAAACTGTTCATGCCTTGAATGGATACTTACCGAGCATGGTCCTGAATCTCCCGGTCTGTTGAACGAATTTCAGGAGGCGATTCATGCCCCGTTTCGAGGAGAGAAGTGTGCTTAGCTGGTCGTTCCGACTGCCTAGGCCCTGGCGCATGTCCCATCGAGCCCCAGCGTATGCAGGGCAGTCCATAACGTAGAGTCGTACTGTCTCCCCAGGGTCTCCGCACGCAGAGCAGCTGGCTGACTCGGCTCTCTGTATGCGGTGGAGATGCCTGTTGAGTGGTGCATGTCCGATCGGAAACTGTACGAGCAAGCTCGTCTGCCATCGCCGTCGACTGTGCAAGAGCTTCCGCATCTTTCGCGGACAGAATCCTGGATCGATCGCAAGCATGCGGCCTAGTCTCTTTGACCTCGACCATTCCTCATGCCACTGAGAGTCGAGTGAAGTCATGTGCGCACGCCGGAGGGCAGACGCACTGGCTGGAAGCTCCCTCCACGGGCTGGAGTACTGCGGGCCTCTCGCCGCAAGTTTTGCTGCGGCGTCTGCAGCTTCGTTGCCTACAAGACCCTCGTGAGCAGGAGTCCATTCCATTCGCAAGTCAAGTCGCTCACCGCGGCGACGGGTCTTCTCTTGTAGTACCTCGACGGCCGTGTGCAACCTGTCAACCAGATAGTGCCCTGAATGTGGCTTGTATTGCCTACTTGCCTTGATAACACCTGTATTGTCGATTCCCATCCGGGCGGATCTAGCCTCTTCCTCCGCGATGAGGTGGAGACCCAAGTGTGCGCCAACCGCTTCGGCTTCGAACGTGGTGTGCCGGTCGGGCGACCCGAGGTGCAGCCGGAGTGTTCTTTCGACCCGGCCATCGCGGATTAGCACTGCACTTTCCGAACGTCTGACACTGAGCAAAAATATGAAGTGATTGCATCCAATGCAAGGGAGCCCAAATCCTCCCAGATGCAAGAGGGAGCCTAACAAGCGCGCTGCGGGCAGTTGGGGCGCCTTGAGGCACTTTTTGGGTCAGAATTAGTGCCACCAAGACTTCAGAAGGGCCAAACCCGCCGCAGTCTGCCTGATTCCGTCGGGGAGCGAGAGGGTCATTTTCGGCGGGTCTCGCCCTGTTTGGGCGTCTTCCGGTTTTCACTGGTGCTTTGTAATCAATTCTCACAGCATATTCAATTCCGTCAACAGCCTAGGTACGGCAAATTAAGACCAGACATGCTCGGGAGACAACGTTTGCTGCCTCGATATGTGATACAAGGTGTCTAAGAGAATCATCAGACGTCGTCCGGATCGCTTCTACTTCGATTTCAGGTTTGACTCGAATCGGGAATGATCGGGTCATCGTCGCGCACTACGAAATCGTCCATCTCGTAGTCGGAGATTGTGCCTTCCCGCACGGGCGAGCTCGACACACCCAATGCGTGCCGTCGCATGCGGTTTGCGTTTTCTCGCGCATCGAGTCGCCCATTCCTGCTTGCAGGTCCAGATGCAAAGCGGGGTCCCTGCGCGCCGGACGTTGCATGCGCGGATAGACTTGCGCGGTACGCCGCGTCCTGATCGTATAATGAGTGTGCCTGTGTCGCGGACTGTTCAGTGACAAAGAGGCGGTCCGACTCGGACTCCTCAGCGTCACTGTTGGACGCGTTAGTATCGGACTTGTCGTTGTTGGACGTGTTGCCGTTGCTGGCGTTGGTCTCGGTCTCGGCCCCGGATTCAGCGAGGGTGTCAAGCAGCTCGCTGCGGTCCGCACGCCGCGCTGGATCCGCCCGCACACGTGTCCGCGGGTGACACTCCGGTGATGAGGACGAGTGATTGTCCCGGCGTCCTAGACGCGAGACAACCTTGCTGTCGGGCGAGTCGGAGGATAGAGCGGCAGTGCGGGGCACGCGACGACGTGTCTGTCCTGGAGCGCGGATGGATTGTGTGAGTAGTTCAGGCGACCCCGGGCTGCCAGCAGGTGGCACTGTCCTGATAGACACCGAGGAATCGGCGGAAGGCGGAGATGCTGTCTTGCGGTTGGCTACTGTAAGCGCGGATAGGGGTCGTGTGACCTTCGCGGATGTGAATCCCACCATCTCAACGTCACTGCCGAAGGTCGTTTCGGGTGCGTGACCGAGATTCTTGGCAGATTGGAAGGTTGGGGAGAACTGGGAGGATGTAGACTTGGTAGTTGATACGATCTCCACGTCCGAATCGTTGTCAGCGGCGAGAACGCGCCTGCCCGCATGGGTGGGTACCGGTCTAGGCGGGCGGAATGGAGAGCGTAAATTTGAGCTGCCGGCCTGTTTCAACGCTGAGCGGGGTTTGGTTGGCGAAGAGCCTGAGCGCTTCGGTTTCGAACGAGTGCTTTGAGAGGCGACCTTTGGTTTGTCTCGAATGAGCGGCCGAGTTGGTGAATCCAAGTCGGCCAGATCTTGACTGTGCGAAGGGGCCACAGACGAGTCGTCGTCTTTATTCTTGGCGTCTGGCTTCAACCATTGGTCGCCCTCAATTTCTGCCATGACCTGCTCAAACGTAAGCGGTTCGTCCGCCTTTGACTTCTTGGCCGCTCTCTTCGCCCGCTGCCCGTTCGCACTACTGCCCTCGTCCTCCTGATCCTCCTGGTCTTCCTGGTCCTCGTCGCTCTTCTTCCGCTTTTTGCACAGGCTCGAGGTTGTAACCAACCCATGCGATTCGCTTTTGGGAATACTACTCGCATGGTCAGCGTTGCGTTTCTTCTTCTGCGTCGGTGTTGCCAGCACGTGTTCGCCACGGGCCTTGTTTCCCCGTGTCTGTCTGACGTACGGCTCGCATTCGACCACGCGTTCGACGCAGTAGGGCGTGATGTCGTCCGGTAGTAGACGGGGAACGTCGCAGTAAAGCTCGTACTTGGCCATGCTGATCGCTTGCTGCACCTCCTCGTACTTCTCCTGTGCCTTGGTCCAGTTTTGCTCCTCGCGGTTCTCCGTCATGAGCAGAACCAACTGGCCGTCCCGTTTGCGGCCGGTGCGGCCTGCGCGCTGTATGCCGCGGATAGGGCTGCACGGGGTCTCATAGCAGACGATGAGGTCAACTTCGCCGATGTCAAGGCCCTCCTCGCCGATAGAGGTGCTAATGAGGACGTTGAACTCGCCGGCCTTGAAGCGCTTAATGAGCTATTACGGGGACAATTATCAATAAGGAGTACATGGACTCCACCACCGTAGACGTTACCTCGACCTGGTCCTTTTGTGCCAAACCCTTGCCACCCTTCTTGTCCTCGCTTTGCCCGACAAACTTCGAGGCATTGATGAGGGGCGCATCTCCCCTCATGTATTCCAATATCTCCTCGACGCATGCCCGGAAAGAAACGAATACGATCGCCTTAGAGGTCTTCCGGTCGGGATCATCGATCTTCGACGCTTGGGTGAAATAATCGATGAGGAGCTCGCGGAGCTTCTCCAGCTTGGGGTGAACGAGTCTCCCACGCTCTTTCGCGGCTCTGAAGTCCTCAATGAGCTGTTGGTACTCGAGCGTCTGCGTGTACTCCGGCGGAGTCTTCGCCTTGCCAGTCTCGTCGACCTTGCTCGTCGGCGCAACCAGGGACTCGAAGGCAAGGCTGGGACTGTACTCGGACTGAGGAGGAATTAAAGGCGCTTTCCATGAGGTAGATTCCGCTTACAAAATATCTCATGACCACTGACATCGAATGGAGGTTGCTTAAGGTTGTGTAGATCCCCGGCGCGGGCGACCCCTTGCCGCGCATCGCGTTGAGCGCGCTCTTTATCGTGAAGGGCCTGATGTACCGCGGATCAAGGGTCCCACGAATTTCACCGTTTTCGACGCGTTTGAGCATTGGCTGGTCGTTGTCAGACAGTGCAATTATGTTCCAGTTGACAGCGCGTTCCGTACCTCCATAATGCGTGTGATTCCCTCTTCTAGGCGGACCAGATGCGGCGGCATGCGGAGGACGTGTTCTTTAAGATCCTGCGATGCGTTCAGCAGGCACCATCAGGTGGCGATGTGAGCTATTTTGCCTACTTTTCTTTTAATATACGGAACAATGTCGGGGCTCATCTCGCTGCGAAGTTCGATATGGCTGATATGCAAGGCATTGATAATGGGCTGTATCCCATTTTTATCGGACGACGGAGTTGCAGTCAGAGCCAGAATTCGGAAGTGCGGGTTTTTCGCTGTGATGCGGCGAACAGCCGTGGCATACGCATAGTCTCCTGTCGCTTTATGGGCTTCGTCTGTGGGAAAGAAAGTTTAACACATATTGGAGCGAAGGAAGTTGGTCATACGTGCCTAACACAAGGAGAACAATGTCTCTAGCGTCTATGTTTTCCGACTCTAGATCGTTGTCAAGCGTTTGCGGTGTCATGTAGAACACCCGTTTCTTCTCCCACTGATGATTTATAATTTTGTCAGATACGCGGCTATCAGATTGCGTGGAATGCGTGAGTTTAGACGAACCAGCTTCGCCCGGGCAGCTCTCGGTATCTCGCCATGTAATTCGGCGGCTTCTGTTCCAGGTATCCCACATATTTCGTGACAAGCGGCGATTTGCTGCGCAACCAGAGGTTTAGTCGGGCACATGAAGATGAGTTTTCCACTTGGGAACCATCTCCAGTCTGCGACAGAATGAGGGTGCAAATGCCCAATGTACGGAAGAATCTTACAGTTGAGCATGATTACGCTCGCAATGAAGGTCTTCCCTAGGCCAGTGGGAAGAGCTACAAGCGTGTTCTCCAATAGCGCGGCTTCTACGATGGCGAACTGGTACGAGCGTTTCTTGCAGTTCAAAGGAAATATCCATTGCTGGGCACTTAGGCGGTCAAGTTGTGGTTTCATGTCCTTGAGCTGCAGTACATCAATAGCGGCCAACGACCGTCGTGCGAAGCAGTACGCACCGGTCTGTGTAATGAGAAAATGGGATGAATGTCATCAGCAATGACAGAATGGGGAAAAAGAGCATACGTACCCGGCTGCACACGTTATGAGTCGGCCAACACTGTCACGAACGAGCGCACCTGGCACCGAGGATGACGAAGATGGCTCGAAATCGAGTTCTTCCCCGTCACCGGGGCGATTTCCCCTTCCCTTGCGCTTGCGTGGGCCACTTTTCGCTGGTGCAGTGTGGTCCCACCGTTTCAACTTGACGCCTTCACCAGCTTTTGACCTCGTCCTGTCGTCGGTCGCATCTGAGTTGAAAGGTTCGACGGTGAAAGACCCGACGGACGAGTGCACACGAGGGACAGGCGGCTTGGGAGGAATATGAATAGGGCCGGTCGCGTTGTCGATAAGCTCGAGTTCGCTCTCGTCGAATTCAAACGGGTAATCCTCGAACTCGTCGTCATCGGCCGGGGCGGGTGGCGGCGTCGGTTGCGACTCGGTTGGGGGTGGTTGCGGCACCTGTGCGCTTGCCTGTGCCCGTCTCGCGTGTTGCTCCTCGAGTTCGTCCAGTTGAGCCAGAATGTCGTCGTTGAAACTGTCGTCGGAATCGAGCACCATCGACACGTCCATGCTGACCGGAGGAGTGAGACAACCCCTCAGGCGGAGTCCAATCTCAGTCATGACTCATGGCGGGTGATTTGAAAGCACGACTGCGCCGGGCTGATAGAAACACAGGCGGAGCCGAACTGGTGCCGGCGCAATAGTCCGGCAAAGCAGGTGAACCTCATACGCCTGCCCAGTGGGCTTTGCACCGGTGCCGGCGCACGAGTCCCGCAATCATACTCCTCCCCAGTGGGCTTTGCACGATTTGGCCGTGTTGTGACATCACGAACGGGCCAAGTGCGAAGCACCAGTCGCACGTGCGCTTCTCTGCCGGCGGCTCAACCGCCCTTTCCGCACGTATGAATCTGAGGTTAAAAACGTCCTAAACCCACATCTTCTACGCTATGTTATTACACGTGTTCCTCTCTAATAGAGGGTTGAGTCGCTAAAACTGAATGATGGTTGAACCAAGAGTTGAACCACGCGGCCGGCCGACGCGGGCGCTTCGCACGTGGTCAGCACATTCAGAATATTTCTGAGATACCGCGAACCAGGGCTGCTCGCCCGGTGCCGTTCACGGCCCGCCGGAGTCCCATGGCTGGGATAGGGTCAAGACAAACCAGACCGTGACAGGTAAGATTGCCCAGTCTTTCATTGACCTTTGTAGAGCACTGCTTACAATGCGCGCTTAGTGGATGATAACATGCTTTCGGAACTCATTGCGGAGGAAGTACTTGTTGCATAACGCGCAGTGCTCGGTTTTGATAAGGCACTTGAGCTCCGATGTTTGGGCTGAAGTGAGGCCTGACTCTTCGTCCATGCCGCGATGGAAGAGCGACATGATGTACCTCCGCTTTCGGACAACTGCGTCATGTTCATTTCCTGCTTCCGGTGTCCGTTAACAAGAACAAAGCGGAGCGGCTCAAGCGTGACTGACGCTCTGATTCGGAGCCATTCTCCCTGTCTACAACCCCGGGGTGCTTGCGTTTCCCAGCAGGACGGTCCGAGGTGGGCAGCGGAGGTGCGCCCCCGTGGTGCACAGCGCTAGAGGATGAGGACGAAGGCGTGGACAGTGCAGCATGGATAACTGCGCGACGGCGCGCCTTCCAGGCGCTGGGACATCCCGGGACAAGCACGGCGAAGTCGGAACGTGTGCGCGTAACAGCAAACGCCGGGTCTGAAGAGCAATCACATCAGATATAGATGCGGATGAATAAGGAACGGTGTACGTGTATTGTCAATTCTCCAAGCACATTGTGGGGGCACAGCGGCCGTATTCATCTGTCCGCGGCGTGGGATGACGTAGTAGTCGAGGGGCACTACGAACTGCATGTCAGAGCATGCGCATGCAGCTGAATGCAGCGCACCTCGCATTCCACAGCCAACTTGGGACGATTCCGTGTTCTTGATGCTGTCTTTCATATGGCAGACGGCGTACCAGTTCTTCGTCTCATCCTGCACCCACCGCACGTACGTCGCATCTCGCACGAGTTGCCCATCGATCGCGCAGTTGCAATGTAGGCGGGACAGCCCGAGCACATCCCCGTAGCTCTCGACGCTGTACTGCGCAACGACGCTGTCATAGCTGCTGGGAGAGCGCTCCACATAATGACCCCCAAGGGTCTGAACCCAGATTCTAACGGAAAAGAAGTTAGAAAGCCAGATAGGTACGGTCAGCTACGGGCGTACCCTGCAAACGGAAGCATGGCTGCTTCATCGGGGCTATAGAACAGCGCTTTCCCGGCCACAGTGCCTCGGCGCTGCACCTCTCGCATGGCCAAAAACTGCGAGTCACGGCGTAGGCGCAAGGAATGGCCGTGCGCATGCGCACAAGGCTGCTGGGCCATAAAACTAGGGCCGAATAGCTCGCGGAGCATTGCAAGACGAGGAAGATACAAGGGCAAGAGCAGTGGCGAGAGAGCAGGGGCTCACAACACTGAGAAATCAAAACGCCGCCCTGTTTATATAGCCAGCGCAGGAGGATTACGCGTCTGTCGCAGGCTCACGGTTGCCGACCGTGCGATTTGCAGAACGTCCGAACGTGGTTGCCCACCGTGCGATTTGCAGTGCGTCCAAACGTGGTTGCCCACCGTGCGATTTGCAGTGCGTCCAAACGTGGTTGCCCACCGTGCGATTTGCAGTGCGCCCAAACGTCGGCAGTATTAGTCTACATTAGAGCGACGGCTGATACGTCTACTTTAAAACGGCGGCTCTGACCGGTTGGTCACCCGCACGTCTCACGGGTTCAGTTATGCAGAAATCCCGGATCCCACATAGATTCCACAACAGGGGAGGGTCTGAAAGGCTCTCGTAAGAAGGTCGGTGGGCGTTTTATGGGTTCATACTATACTGGGGTGGTGTACAGGAATGTTCCGAATGATGGCGGGACGGGTCATTCAGCAACCGCTCACCGGCAACTTGATTAATTCGGACGAAATTGACCACGAAAACATAAAGAAACACTTTGAAACAAGTCAGTCACACAGTTTATACCCATCTTGATCCAGTCAGGTGTCGGGGACCCCGGTGGAGGGGTGTCACGGTCCCGGAGGGTAGCTGTGAGGCATATCCGAGACGAGGGAACGAGAGCATCAACTTGGGTCTTTGCGTCAATGGTGCGCGCCCGAACGGCAGCCTCCGGTAGGTAGGTAGGTAGATTCGGAGCTGACGGGCCCATCCGGTGTACTGTACAGCGGACGGGTAATCCCGTGATCGAGCGCGTACAGAACATACTTTGCCATCAAACTTCCCCACGAGTAAATCGGGGCATTTGTGTCCGGGACCTTAGGGGCGGCCGTGTTGACCAAATGATAAGACTAGTGATTTGGAAGCCCAGGGGGCCAATGTTCGGGGAGGGAAAAGAGTGAGCTCCAAAGGGTGGGGTACGGGGCAGGCACAAAGTCGATGCATCTTGTATTATAATCGGAGAGGTGGATAGTATTATCAGACGCATGCAATTCTATTTTATTTAACGTCAAACCGACACGGCTTGTTCTCGGACTCGCTGTCGGTGACGCCGTCGAAACTCCAGTCGCTTTCCGAACCGTCTCCGTCCTTGGCGTTGTGTTCAGTATTGACATGGAACGCAGAGTAGACCTTGCGTATTGGCTCGCGGGTCGGCAGGCGTACGAATTTGAGCGGCATCGGCCCGCTGAGCTGGCAGCCGTTGGGCTCCGCGACGCGCCGCACATTGCACCAAGGCTCTTTGGGAGGAGGCCGCTTGTAGTTGTCGGGGGATGTGCCAACAACGGGCCTGATAGCAAGTTCGAGCGGTTCGTATACGACGTAGTCAAACGAGTGCGGAAAATCGGCGCCGCGGCGCGGCGGAGTCTCCTGCTCGCTTTGGGAGCGCTCGGATGACGCCTGACTTCTTGTGTCGTTGGGAACCGTTGTGGATCCATGATGCAGAAACGGTCGCACAAGTGGGGTCGACAATCTCCAGGTCGGTAATGGAGACCGGGGCAGTGAGGGCAGGGCATCCTCCAGGCGGCTATATCGTCTGGGCAGGAACGATCCAAGTTCTTCAAGCGTTGTTCTATGCCTGACATAGAGGTGATGGGGCACGTCCTGTAGCCTAACGCTCGCTTTCCCACAATCTACCGGCATCCGTTATGATCTCGATCGAACGGTGACTGGTGTGTAAGGACCTACTGTCAACTGGGCAAAACAGGCATAGTGGGTCGACGTGACAGCTTTGAAGGTGCTCATTCAACGTCTCGTCTTTCATCCGGGCATTGCATCTTCCTAACATGCATTTGAAGGCTGCTTTGCGAGATGTAGCGCGGGCCTGCTGGACATTCAGGGGCCTGTCCCGTGACAGATTGCAGTTAACGGTGCTCACCGGGGGTTTCGATATGGTTCCGCCCGAATGGAGCTCCAGGTGCTGTGTCGTTCTCAGTGAAGTAATATGGAGCGCGGCCTAGGCACTCACGCGACCATAAAGATGAACACTAATCAGGATGGCTTTGCATCCTGGCCAGCTGCACGGTATCGTACGGAGAACGTTCAAGAGCTTGGTTTTGGTTTCCATATCGTTGTGCACGAGGGCCGCCGACATGTGCCTCCCGTCAGACGCGCCCAATGGCGTGGGCTGTTCCTGTTCCCCGTTACTGGGCGCCGTCTGCACTATGAACGTGCGGCAGACCGAAAGAGGAAAGGAGCGGCTGCGGCCGTGCCAACTCCGCCATGACACCGCTCGGGTAGTGATTAAGGTTTCAAAGTCCGGCCAGAGGCTGTTGGGCTTCAGAGATCGGATGCCCCGGCACCCAAACTTCCGGCCGATTTTGGAGTTTGGACTTAAAATATCAGTAATTTGAGGTTTTCTCGACTCGGAGCACCACAGCACTAATCGCCACATGAAAACACCGTGTTTCTACCATCTAGGGCTGCAGCTTTGAGGGCATATTCAGAAGTATAGGCATGTGGGGAACAAGATTAGGCCCCCGGCTTATGTCATGAGAGGTCCGATCCTCCTCCCCCCAAAGTCGGGCCTCCCTGTGTTCAATTCTCCCGCCCCCAAACTGCCTCACATGGGACATCACGGTGTTCGATTTTCCCGCCTCCAACTCGGGTCAGTCCGCAGCTGCTGGAACAGCCCGAACCAGCCATGAGGAGTTGAAGTTGAGTCAGAGAGTGAGTCAGTGCAGTTATTATGAGTTGAATATCCTCAACGTGCTTGATTTTGACCTTTAAAGTAGCTGGGGACATGACGGGAAGCTATTCGGAGCCTTTTCTATGTCTAAAAGTGCGTGGGAATGCCCGGAACGAGCCGAGGTTCGATGCTCCGTCCCCCAAAAGTCGGCTCCTGAGGCGTCTTTCCGCCCAACAAATGGGTGTGTTTGCGGATCAAACCTCTCATGACATAGGCCGGGGGCCTACCAGATTCGATTCCTGCCCAATTCGATGCCACGGCCCGAGGTAGCGCTCAGTTAGATATGTCCTGCATTGACTGGGTACCAGCCTGCGGCACCGCCTCATAGGCTGCTGAGCCTATCTCTGCTTACGGCCCACCGTAGAGTCAGCATGGGCAATTGCGCGTCGATTCGGCTCTGCGAGCCTTCTCTCCCAGACCCCGCGCTCTGCCATGGTAGCATTGCGCATGCCCGCTCTTTACAGGAAGCCAGTCACCCGCCTGTTAGTAGTGTACTTCCATACATTGTCTCCCGGTGTACATATACCTCATCGGGTTCCCAATGTCCCCCTCGGCCTCGTCGCGTGCCGCTCCCTCACCACTGCTGACACCGTGCTGTTATAACCGCATCCGTCGCAAATCCCAACGAACTCTACCTTCGACTGAGCGTTACCACTTCTGTAAAAATCCAACTGGTCGTAAGCAGTGGGGTTGCTTTTGGAATTTCGTGCTTTCGAACGTGGTTGACATGCTTTCGACACTTGAAAGCACACAGATAAACTAGAGTACATTGTGTGTAGTACTTCCACCGCGTACAATCTTTTGAATCGGGAGTTCAGGGTGGAGTCTCACAGGCCAGATAAAGGGGACGGGAACTATACATAAGCGTATCTCAGTTCAGTTTTCGATTTACATACCTCCGCGTTCGTTCGATTGTGAATACTTAGCGGCGAACTGAGAGGTCGTTCGGCTGGAGTCAAACCCCAAAAGGCGTTGCATGAACAGGAAATTCTCCAGATCGCTCAGCATCGACAGTGTTGGCGCGTCGTCCATCATGGCGAGCTCGTCCGTCTCGTGCAAGACGCATTCCGGACCCACTCCATCTAGCCCGTCGTCCAGAAAGTTTCGTTCATCTATAGTGAGGTTGACTGCGTTGGACTGCGCAGTGCCATATTACTCCGCTCTCTCGTCTTTCTCATCGCAATATATGCGCTCACGCTGCCGTCGTTCGAGTCCACTCGCGGCCGTTTACGTGACCTCGACCCGACCCCGACTGCCCCGCCATCTTTGTTTCTACAAGCACTGTGTGCCCGTCGTTCCTACCAGAAACCTTGTTAACAGATCAACTTGTTTCAAACTGGTATGCACATATCTTGCCGTCCTCGCCTGTAAGGGTTCGATACCTTCGAAGTCCTTGCAATAGAAGTCTCTTGCTTCGAGAGCGATGCTCGCTCGAGTCGTGAGTGGCAAAGTGACTCTCTTGAAACAAAAGCTTGGCGGACTTCGACTGGCGAAGCCGCCTTAAGTACATCCCGCGGGCCATCGAGTCATACAGGAGGGAACGCGGGACCGAGAAAACCTGTCCGTACCAAAGGGGAGGAAGAAAGGAGGAAACCCGGCGGGTGGCCAACGGCCTCCCGCGCCGAACTCCGTGTCCGGGTTCGCCGAGCGCCGCGCGCTGTCGTCGAGCCGGTCCAGCGGGGACGGCGCCGCGGGGAGGCATTTGGTCTCCCGCCCGTGTGCATCGCGTCCGAGGTCGTCGAGCGCCGGCGCGTTATCGCCGCGCGAGCCGCCCGAGGTCCGCGTCCTTGCATCGCCACGTGCATAGCCTCGCGGTCCACACGTCTCCGCTATCCGCGCCGACGCCGTAATTTTATTGCCGCCGTCGCTGTCATCACTTGCGCCCCGCACTACCTCCGTTGTTTGTCTTCTTTTCAGTCAGCTTAACGCAGCAACTTTTGGCTCGTCGGGGCTCACGCTAATCGCCCGCTTGAATTCCTGTCCCATATCTGCCTCGCTGGCCCGACGTTCCACTCTTTCTGGGCTGTCCACGGCCCTCTGATATCCTCCTCGATGTCCAGTGCGATGTCTGACGGTTCCATGCCGTCTCTGGGCGCCCTTAGTACGTGTCTGTCTCGGTTTTACCCCACTTCAACTCACCCTCTGTGATCCTGCTCGCCACAGTCGGCCTCTCGTGCTTTGCTATGGTCTCGTCCTTCTGCAGGTCGAGTGATACATTACCAGGCGACTCGAGCACAGCAACGCGATGTTTGGTCACGCAACAAGCGCCTGTCACCATTACGTCTGCCGTTTACTTCTGCGTCCGGCTTTCCCAAGAAAATACTCCTTGCAGAGAAACTAGCTTGCCGTCCTTGCTATGAGACTGCCTGCCACAGCATCTTCCACTCTTTGCCCTTCATATTGCACTGTACGGAGCTTCTTTTGTGAGCGTCTGTTCCACTTTACAACTCCACGAAGCCTCTTGTCCCACGCCCTCGACATGCCTGCCCGTCCCTTTCCGCTACTCGCCTTGATGGTACGTACGTCCCCTTGCCCACTCCTGCAGAGTGCGCCGTGCGCCTTCTGCACTTCCTCTTCCTGGCACTCATCATCTTCTTCCAGGACGAAGATTCAGCCCGTCCTGTCTGGAATGCCCTCCTCGATGCTCTCCTCTGCAAGCGTAGTCCCCTCGCTCGCGAGCACCATCCACGTGCTCTCGTTCTTTGCCCCGCATTCCCCGACGAATGGGCCGACTGTCGATCTCTGCGCGCCCTCGCGGCAACTAATTCTCGCATCCGCGCTCGCACTCCCCCTCCTCTTCGCCCACGTCAGGCTCGACCCCGAAGTGGTTTTTTTTTTTTTTCTTTTTTTCTTTTTTTTTTCGTATACTCATACCTTCAGGTTGCCTCTGCGATCTCCTTTCTGCTATACGAGGTCCCTCAGCATGACCATCACCAGTTCACCCTTCGTATCCGGACACCTCAACCTACTTTTCCTCGAGCTCGATAATCCAGACCGCCTCGCGCTTCGCATCGAGTGGCCCGCCTGGAGGTCACTCTCCGTGGAAAACTACCTGTCCACCATTTCGGCATTCAACGCCTTCTTTCGCTTGGACTTTGCACGCCTCCGCAGAAACCTCTCATTCCTTCAATTTTTCCTCTGTCGATCGAGAGACGTTCTTCCGGTGGCTCACGATGAGCGCATACTTGCTTCCTTGTCCCACTGGCCGACGTTTTTTTCTGGGTCCGACCATCCAGTGCCTTGATCTCCGTCTCAAGCTCGATGTAAACAACTACATCGACGCGCAAGCCCCGCGGCCCCTGCCGTTTCTGTCACAGCCTGTACCTCTGCGCCAGAGCGGCCGACCTGGTGTTGTTTTCCTCCGCAAACTGGTGTCCCACCAGCTTGCTGCAGCGCCTCGCAATCGACGCCTCTGTGTGTCCCGGCCAACCTTGTCTATCTGGACTGCAATTCGACAGCGCCTTTTCATTGGCCGCGTCAGTCTGCGGCTCTGCTGTGACCGTTCTCCAATTTTTTGCCGTCCCTGTCGACCTCGACTCCGCCAACACGTTGCGGAGCATGACCGCCCTCCAACACCTCGATATACATCCCAATACCATCGCCGTCTTCCCGGCCTCATACAGTGACCCCCGCCCTTCCCTCCTAACGTGTCGTCGCTCATTCGTGGACAAGACGCCGTTCGCCCGAGCTCGCCCTCTGAGCATGCCCGCCGGCCGAGCAACGACTCGTCGCCTTTGGCGGCTCGCCTGTCCATTATAATAGCGGACATTACTTCGACCTGAGGCCCCACGCGCTATACGCGCTCAACTATCTAACTCAACTCGACTTGCCTCGCGAGCTGTATGTCTAACTCTTTTTCGACCACGCGTTCTTCACAAATCAGGAGCTCGACCTATCAGCCTTCACCGACTTGTCTTCTTTGGTCGGGCTCGAGCTCTTGTGCATGCGCATTGGCGGGGGCGTCTCCCTTTATCACCAGTACGACCTCGTGCTGCCACCTCAACTCTCACGCGCACGTCTGACAGCACAGACACTGGCCCACGTCGCCCACGTTGGGTGGCCCGCAACTGGAGACCTCAGGTGGCTGTCACTCGAAGACGAACGCGATTCGCTCCATCTACGCCGGCGGAGAACACTCGACGCCGCACGCGAGCTCTCCGCCGGACTATCACGATGTCTGCCTGCCATCTTGTCCTCGTTGACCACGCTGCGTGTCCTTGGCTGGTATCAATTACCCTGGCGTCATAGCCATCACTCAACTGCCCATGCTCACGCGCCTCGACTTCCACCCTCGTTCCGTCGAGCTCAGCGCTCGCGAACAGGAACTCATTTTGGCCTCCGCGACAGCCGCTCCCTCCGGGCCCCACCGGCGCTTCCTATCAACAACACGCATCTGCGTGTAGCCGCCGATACCCTAGTTGCAGTTGGCACTGGGCCTGGCACGCTTTTTGCCGGGCCATACGCGCGTTCTCGCCGGCAACATGGAAGTCCTCAAGTACCTGCTCGTCCGCCTAGGCAGCTTGCGGGTCCCGCGTTGGGCGTTCCAGCCTCTCCCGAATTCCCAAGCGTCCATATTGCCCCAGGAACTCGAGGACGACTTCGTAGGGTCTTTTCCCCTGCTTCGCCCGTTCCTCGTCCACGGACCTTCGTTCTTGCACCTCGGGCTCGGCGCGGAGTACGACAGTCTGCTCACAATTCATCTCGCCACCTGCTCTGTCTGCGCAGCCGTCGCCCAAGGAACGATCTCCAAATCCTGTCGCCTCGTCCAGAATCGAGCCGCCCAACTTTACGTGCGGGAGGACACTCGCCGCTGCCCGCCGCTCAACAGGGCGCACCGTTCTTTTGACCAATCTTTGCGCCGCACCCGCTGTGATGCTGCTCGCCTTCTGTATTTTGTGGTTCATCTTCTCTTCTTGTGTTCGGCCCACAACCATGTTCATTCACATGTGCGGTTCATGTACGCTCGTACCTGCTACAGTCCTGAGAAAGTCAGAAAATACCTATCTCTGGTCGTCGCCCGGCCATGCGACGTCCCTTGCGGTTCAGCCCACGCCGCCGCCATCCTTTCCCGCACGCGCACAAGTTGCCCACATCTTACACACTTTGTATGTCGTTTACTTAACTTTCGCTCGCCGTGCGATCCTTTACTGATGTCTGCGATTTTGCCCTTCTGTCGTCGAGGCTCGATCATACTGATGCCCCCTCGTGCGCGATCTGCGTCAGATCAACGATGGAGGCATGTGCTTGCGTGGCGAGCAGGCAAAACTCTGAATGTCCAGAGTGTTGCACTGCTCACATGTGACGTCTATATGCTTCCCGTCTAAGGCGTCTCACTTGACTTTGAGTGTCCAGAGTCATACCATCTTCAAGACCGTAGCAGCGTTGTTCCTGTCTTTAAGTGCTTCATCCTGCCCTGTTCATGCGCCCTGTCCTGCATGCGTGAATCCCCAGGCACGCAACGCATGTCCGATCAGGCTCCTATGCCTTCAGTCTGGGCCGATCAGGTGCCGGCAGCCCGCATCTCAGGTCAGCGCAGTGACCATGTTACGCAGAGAACGGTCCTGACTGGACTTCGAGCCGCTCATCATGGCAAGCGAGAAATAAAGGGCCGGACGACCGGATCGTCGTGGCGGCCTGATGGATGGCGCCGAAAGCAGCAGCGAGTGAGATCACACGCGTGGTGCCGAAGAGGAAAGCCGGAAAGCCGGCGTGGGCGGTGTTTCTGTGAAGCCAGCGTGAGGAATGATGACGCCAGAGCTGATGTTCGTCAATGACGAAGTGCACAGAGGGAGGGAGACCCAGTAATGCGCGTCGGGTCGCTAACAGCGAGCTCGATGCCGACAGACATCCAAGTGCCCTGGCCTGACTGAAAACAGCGACGGGCGAGCTGATATTTGAGGTTGCAGAGCTCGAAGGAGAGGGCATGCGCGGGTGGCGGTGGTGGGATTGCCGGGCAGACGGGCGGGTGCTGCTGGGCGCTGGGCTGTTGGGCGAAGAATCATCGTGTCCAGGAACTTGTACCCGCTGAAGAGAGCGGTTGATCTGCGCGGTTTCGGTCAGGGAAGAGAAGTGCGGCGCGCAAACGTCTGAAACGACAGAGATTCTGACCCTTTTGAGATCACGAAGTTCGGCCAAGCTGCCGTAGACTGGAGGCACGAGCAGGCCCACGCTGCTGCGCTCGACACCAGGGACGTTGACGACGGTGAATGGCGTGAAAGAAGGATAGAGGTGGGGCAGGGGGTGCTGGACTAGGGCGCGCGAGGTCGAGACAAAGACACCAGGGTCAGGAGTCCCACCGACAGCGTGGCAGTCGGGCGATGTGGCGAGTTGCGAGCTGAGGAAAACAACATGTATTGAAGTCTAACAAGTATAGTGCTAGCTATAGTGCGATAGGTTAAGCGGGTCGGGGCGGAATGAAGGACATGCAAGGAATGCGAAGAGCGAAACAAGCCGAGCTGGAAAAACTACTCAACAGGCTGGGTAAGGTAAGAAAGAGCAGAAGTCTACCACAAACGACGAAGGGGCATGGTTTTAGCAGAAAGGTCAACATCGTTGTGAAGGTGGGCGCGGAGAGCGTGTAAGTGAGCGGGATCGAGAGGAGGAGCGGGTTCGGGAAGGCGAACTTCGTACATGCGCTGAGGCCGACCCCAACCGTTTGGATGACGTTCTTGCTCGGAGATGTCGCCGTGAGGTGTAGCGGCAGGGTCAGACGACGTATGATGGGCGATGCGACGAACCGACGGATCGTCATCTTCATGATCGTCTCCGGCGGCGTCATCGAGGAGGACGTCGTCGTCAGTGCGGAGTGTCCGAACACCGTTGACAAGCTCGCCGAAGAAGTAGAGCTCGTTGGGAGAGGGGAGATGGGAGCCGCGGACGTGCTGATGAGACGGAAGACGAGTTAAATGATGCTCGTTGCAACCGCAGGCCCAGGTCATAGCATCGTCGTTGATAGCGTCGGGGTACAGGAAGTGGAGGAGCCAGATATGAGCGTCATTGCCACGGACGAGCCCGTGGACAAGGAGGTTTTCAACGCCATGGTCTCCCCGCATGCGGCTAGGGAAGCCCCATTCCTCGGTGATGTTGAGGAAAAGGGCGAGAAAGGTGACCGCACGGTTATTGTTGCTAACCTGGATACCCATGCAGCGGCGTGCGAAGCCGTCGGAGAAGGCGTGAGTAACGAGCTTCCAGTGGATGAGACCTGTGAGCGCATGGAAACGGGGAAGGAGAAAGGAGCAGGCAGCGGGGAAAGAAAGGCGCAAACCATGATGACCGTGGTGATGCCACAAAGCGCCAGGCCCGCCTACGTTGTACTTCTTGCGCTAAATGGGACTCCGGTGACGCGGCGCAGGGACGCAGAAACGTCGGCGCGAGTGACCTGGTGGCCGAGTTCGCGGCCGAGACCGAGAACCTGCCCCTCCATGAGCGCGCGGCCGTGGTTGCCGAATTGATTGACGAGACGAGCGACGTGGGAGTCGAGGACTCCGGGCGCGACGCGATGCGCTGGCAACCAGGCAGGAAGAGCGTCAGGATTTCGACGGGCAGGAGCGCCTGGTTGATCACACAGCCCGCAGCAAGTTGTTTTTTCGACGCAGTTTCGGTTGCCCAGAAGGCTTTGAAAAGGCTGAAGGGGACGAAAATGCATTGAAAAGGCTTCGCAAAGCATTTTCGACGCCTTTTGTGCCACCGAAAAGTGGTTGAAAAGGACTCGATGCAGGCTGTGTGATGGAGCATGACAGCGGGCTGGGGGGTACGAATGCCATAGCGAAGCTGGGCGCGGCGGACGGTGCGAGGGCCAACATTGGGGAGGTAGTGAGCGATGCCCTTGGAGCCACGAGAGCGTGAAGAGACAAGGGGGGAATCGCGCTGCTGTTTGCCGTAATCGTCGAGAGCCTCGATCATGCGAGCGCAAAGCAGCGAAAGATGTCGCAGTGGGGAAGATCGTCCCACAACGGCGGGTAGATTGCCGTGAGACCATGCGTTTAAAAGCCTGGGTCATCAGGACCGCACTTGAAGAGTTTCGCAATGACACTGCCCAAGCGATAGGCCCATATGTTCGGCTCGCCGCTCTCGTTCGACGGGCAGACACAGACGGAGCACTGTTTTGTTACGGCAGCCAGCAATGAGGCATCGCTCGGGATAGTCGCCGACATATGCCGCCAGAACAGGAAAGACGCGACGGACCTGGCCATTGGCGCAGAGCATCTCGACGCCTTCCGATCTGGCGAGCCTCAGGGGCTGGAGGATCAGAGACATCGCACGGTGGAAGAGAAGATGCTGGGCACGTGAAATGTCTCGCTGGGACTTGAACACTGGCAGCTTCAAGACGGCCAGGTAACCAAGGAGAACAGTAGCATGAGCACAGGGCTAGCGGCGAACGTCTTTGGGAAGGTTGCCGATCGTCAGGTATATGGGACAGGCCTGCTTGTCGCCGCTGACGTTTGAGAGCTGCCTATTGTCTGACGAAATATGATGGGCCAAATGGTCATCCCGGGCGGGAGGCGACGCTTGAGGAATTAGTTGTGAGACCGGTGTGACGCTGACGCAGCGTACCGGCAGATCCCACCACCAGTCGGTCGTCCACATCTCGCCGTAGCAACGTTTCTGACGCTGCTTGTTGAGCTAGACACGAAGCGGGCTATAGAAAAGTAGATACCGGAACGCCGGGTTTGACAGCAGCTCACGGATGAGGTTGATGGCGTTGCGAAACCGGACGTCCGAGTCCTCCGACATCGGCTTGTTAATCTCGTCCACAATGTCGCCCGTCGTTGTGATGGTCTCGACCTGCCAGTCGACCCCCGGGTAGCGAATCGATTTTCTTGACGTAAGCTCTGTTGTGGTAAGATGGCTTCGCATCGCGGACCTGTGGCTCCAAAGAAGTAATACTGCCATACGAGATCATATGTTTACCAGGCCCCCGGCAAACCTCATATGTGGCTATATCCAGCCAGACGACAGAGGCGACCCTTGCGGGATCCCATACGCCGCGTCTATCCAGTCTGATTCCACGTCGCCGAGGCGTTGGCGGGTTCGGCGGTCGAGCAGAAAGCTCGCGACGAAGTTGACAAGCTGCTCGGGGACGCGGCGCTTGCCCATGTTGTGTAGCAGGCGCGCGTGGCAGACCGTAGGGAACGCCTGCTTGATGTCCAGGTACAGCACGATCGCCACGCCCTTCTGCCGCCTGCGTCGTGTATGTAGTTCGTCAAGAGCAGCGCGGCGTCTGTTGTATTACCGCCTGGACGAGCGCCGAACTGCAGGGGCTGTAAGAGACCTTCGCGCTCTGCTATGCTGACCAAGCGTTGCGCCGCGACACCTTGCGTGACCTTGCCCTCGCTCTCCTCGAGCGCAATAGGGTGCCATCCGCCCGGCTTGGACTAGTCGGGCTTTCAGGGTTTGCGCAGCACTCGAGCCTTTGACCTTGTATACAAACAGAGGGTCGTTTGGTCGCAGGCGGTCTGCCTTGATGTGCTGCTGCAAGCAGCTATGACCGTGCCCTCGGAGGCGGCAATCGCGCTTGTTGCAGCCCTCCTTGCTGTTGTACGTCCAGCATGCGACTGAGTTCGTACCAGGTATCTTGAATACCTCGTCCCATACCACAGTATACCTGTCCAAATGGGACTCCATTGCAGATCTGGAGAGAATCCTGGACACCTGGTGCCTCGCGTCTGGCGCTAAATTCAACACGGCGAAGACGGAGATCATCCCGATGGGATCTCCGGAGTTCCGAGCGTCCCTAATACAGAACAGGAAGATGAGAGAGGACGGCGACGCAGTACCAGAAGGTATAAGAATAGCCAGGGAGGGAGAGCCGACACGCATACTGGGCACGTGGCCAGGAAACGGCGTCAAGACTGCAAATGCATGGTCGATCGTCATAGACAAGACTCAGAGGATGCTGGACAAATGGGAGGACCACCACCCGACGCTGAACGGGAAAGCGATGCTCTCGAGGACTTTGGCCGGGGGATACACTCAGTACTTGACTGCGGCGCAGGGAATGCCGCGCGCGCTAGAAACGAAGCTGGACAAGATGATCATGGATTTCGTATGGAGTGGAGCCAAACGACACCCGGTTAACATGAGGACGCTGAGAAACAAAGCTGACGAAGGTGGCCTGGACCTCTTCTGCGCCGAGGAGCGCAACGAGGCTCAGTATATCACGTGGATAGGAGCTTTCCTGGCGCCAGACGCAGCCAGACCGATCTGGGCCTACATCGCTGATCGACTGTTCAGATTAGCCATAATCAAGAAAGACGCAGCCAAAATACCGACGCACATGCGATTAAATCCATTCTACCAGAACTGGAAAGTCAATGTCCGAAAGCTCCCATTCATCTTGCAGCAGATGGTGAGGGTAGCGAGGAAGTACGGGGTTGCTTTCGACGCACCGTTTATCCCGCAACAAATCCGAGAGGGAACAGTGGTATGGACGCACCCTGCGCTCCTCAACGACCTGAGGAGCACAAAACCATGGACAATACGGTGCCTGAAGTGGAACCACGCGGTGACAACCGTAGAAGACCTGGAAGAAATCGCCGAGTTGGACGACCCCGAGCACGAAGCATCGAGTGAATGCGGGTGTGAGAACTGTGTAGACGACCGAACAGAGGGCTGCAGACACCCGTACAGGTGCCAAGAAATGGCCTCTGAGATCCTAGGAACGATCGCGGACAAGTGGAACCCGTCATGCCCGCGGACAGAAAGAACGACGGAACTGTGGGACGCGTTCGCAGGTCAGAGAGCGGATGCACTAGAAAGAGGCGAAAGCATCGTCTTCGACGCCGGAGCGATCATCCCGTCATCGATTGAAGAGATGGGACGAGCCTTCGTCCACTCGCTCGGACTAGACCCACGCCCGGCGTCGGACACGATGCGACGCGAAGCTGGATGGGAAGGGACGCTGGAACACGGGAGAACAGTTGTACAGGTCATCGTGTGCGCAGGCATGACGATGGACGGCACTGAGAACGCCCGCGGGGGTTTCGCAGTACATTTCCCGGACGAACAATACGCCAATTACGAGCAAGCATGTACTGGGAAAGACCAGACGTACATCAGAACCCTCGCGCTGGGCATGATAGAGGCGATAAGGAGAGTCCCAACAGGTGTAGAACTACACATAATCATGACGTGCAAGGTCATGGTACAGTACCTCACGGTCGACCTTAAGAAACACGAGAATGCAGGCTGGATGACGGTAATGGAAGGGCGGCAGGAGGTACGCGCACTTGCGGCAGCGCTGAGAAGCAGAGCAGGAGAGACTGCATTCTTCCACGTAAACAAGAAGAACCGGAAAGACTGGCCAGACGTCAAACGAGCGCAGGAAGTAGCAACTAGCTACGCCGCCTTTGGCGACGCGGTAGAAATTAACACCGAGCAGTACGCCCCTTTCGACTGGCCAGGCGTGAGCCTGCGCGGAATTGGACAGAAAGCGGCGCACATGGCGATCAGAGAGTCCAAGGCGCGGGCGAATGAGGGACGAAAGGAAACAAACACAAACATCGCCACAATAAAAGCGGAGCTGTCGACGCACTGCCTGCATGTGCCAACCACAGCACAGATCTGGAGAGGGCTGAGGCACAGAGACATCTCCAGAAAAGCGAGGAATTTCCTCTGGAAGGTCATTCATGGCGCACACAAGATCGGCAACTATTTCCGGAAGATGCCCTCACCGTGGAAGGAGATGGCAGAATGCGGCACCTGTGGGACGACGGAGACGATGGAACATATACTTCTCGACTGCCCAGACTCAAGGCAGGAGGTGATATGGACCCTGGTACGAGACATCTTTGAGAGACGTGGCATTAAGGCTGGCGTTTCGATCGGAACCATCATGGGATGCGCGAGCGTCAGCCTCCCCCACGATTTAGGAGGGAGAGACTTAGCGAAGGAAAGGATGTACAGGATCATAGTCTCCGAATCGGCCTTCCTGATATGGAAGATTCGATGCGAGAAACGCATTGAGCATTCGGAGGACCCGGACTGGAAGCCAAGCGACCGCGAGGTCACGGAGAGGTGGCTGAAGGTGATACAATCCAGGGAATGGCAAGATAAGTACCTGGCAGCGTCGAGAAAAAGGTTCCCGAAAGGATCGAAACAAGGCTTCACGGCCTGGGCAACTTGGAGGGACCTATCTAAACCAGGTAGCGAGAGCTTCCTGCAAATACTCAAAGAGCTTGGAGTTTTCGTGAGTAGGGTGGGAGACAAACGTCCCCTTGGCATTCAATGGCAGGGAGGATGATCCCAGAGTCTCACACGGCCCTTGATAGGGTGTGCGTAAGTGCATTTCTCCAAGCGGGGTCAAGTCTATCCGTCGGTCATGATGACAGACGACAGCTGCGTCAATGCAACGGGAGGGATGGGGTCACTATGTGATTGCTGTTTCTCACGTAAAGCTCCAACCAAAAAAAAAAAAAAAAAAAAAAAAAAAAGAATACCTCGTCCCCCTTGTCGTAGAAGAGCCAGAGCGGCTTTCCGGCGCAATCCTGCTTCGCGGCCTTGTCCCTGTGGAAGACATGAGACGCCGCTCCGCAAAGGATGCAACATTCGTACGTCGTAGGATCCTTGGACGACGACGTGCCCGCGGACTTCGCGGACTGCTGAGACTGTTTTGCATTGAGCGAGCGCTCGGTGCGTGCGTTGAGCTCCGCAAGCGCCTTGCGCCGCGCGTCGTCGTCCTCGTCGACGAGGTGCCTGAATGTAGCGTCGTCGAAGATCCCGATGTCGGGAAGATCGTCGTAGTTGAACGTCCGACGTAGCGTGATATCGTACGCGTGCCAGACGGGCCACGACGTCGACGAGCCGATGAGACCTAGACGGCCTTTTCGCACATTCTGGAAGTGCCTATAGAAGACTTGGTGGATAGAGGCCGGCACGCCCATGACGATCAGCGTCGCGAGCATACGATCGACCCACATGCCCCATAGCTCGTAGGTGACATCGCGCTCGTGGATCTTGTCCGTGAGCTTGGTCTTGTCCTTCTCGTCGCCGCCGATGCACACGACGCGCGAGCTCGCCTCCTGCTCACGGATCTCGTCTGAGAAAGAATGCAGCGGGATGTACTTGCGGAACTCGTCCTCGATGCCCGCCCGAGCCGCCTCGGTGATGAAAGCGACGTTGGTCTTGGGCTTCGTGCCCGCGACGAACTGCTCGAGGCGCGTGAACCGGGCCTTCTTCACGCCCGAGCCGACACTGGCAACCGAGGAGCGACGCGAGCGCTTTCCTGTACCGAGGATCAGCGTGCGTTCACGAGAACAGCCGCGATCGTCATGGGACGGAAAAGGCAAGATCTCCAGATCCGCTGATCTGCATGTGGCGCGTGCCTGCACCGACCAACGCACGGCCAAAGACCCCGCGCGGCCCCATTGGGTGACAGAACCAGATCGTGGCCGCGCCGCCCGCAAGGCAAGACGTGCGCGAGCAGGCCGCCGTGCGTGCCCACGGACTGCGAGCCGCCATGCGTGCTCTGACAGAGGCCGCCATGGGTGCCAACTCGAGCCACAGGCCGCCATGCGTGCCAGTGGATGCCCTCGCCCGCCCCCATGACCCCGCGAACGACAGAACGACGACTTACGAGCGTTGGCGCGTCGAGTGTCTTCGTCCGACCCGTCCACGAGCATGGCGTCGGCATCGGACGTGTCCTCCTCCTCGCTGTGGAGGCCGTCGTCGCCGCCCAGCGGCTTGCTGAAGGCGTTGGCGCGGTCTTGAAGCGCCGCGGCGATGGCGTCGACGTCATCGTCCTCGTCGACCCAGTCATCGTCCTCGAAGTGGACATGCCGCGAGTTGCGGCTGCTCTCCGACGACGAGCGGCTGGACTTCGAGCTTGCGCTGCCCTTCGAGCTGGCCGAGTCGACCGAGCGCCCGCGCAACCTGACTGGACCGGGAGTCCCGGCTCACGCCTTTGGCTTAGGAGCGGGTGGCGCGGTGCGCTTGGTCACCACGACTCTTCCTCATCGTCTGACACCTCTTCCTCGTCCTCAATACCCATCCACTCCTCTTTTTCGTCCTCCGGCTTCTTGAGCGCAGGTTTCGGCGCCGGCGGGATAGGGGTACGGTCGAGCAGAGCCTGACGGCGAGTCACCCTGTCCGACGGGGCGACCGCCTTGCGCACCCTGCCGCCCGGTAGTGCCTTCTTGGACTTGGTCTTCGCGCGTGGCATCGCGATACGCAGCGCTCGAGTTGGATAGGGGTCGCCGAGACTCGAACGTGAGCAGCCAAAGGTCGTCGGATAACGTCGCGAGACAGTGGGCGCGAGACGTAAGCAACGAGACGCGTTGCACGAGGCGTGTGGGCCCAGGAAAGGAGCACCTAGGTGACCGGAGCGGGCAAGGAGCGCTAGAGGTTCCGAGTCCGCTGCGGTGGCGCAAGACGCGTCTCTCATGTCTCTTCGACTGAGAGACTTCATGCGTCATCCAACGCCTCGGTGGTGTCCCAGAGAGCGCTATCGGCAAGAATCAACGCTGCTGCCAGGGCCTCTGACAGGGCCTCGCGGAACGCGGTCCAGTCCACGTCTCGCCAAACTAGGCGGGCCTCCTCGACGACCCTCCCGAACTGGAAGTCCAGAAGCAGGTCTACTAACTCGTGGTAAGAGCCGTGGCCAAACGAAGCGTCGCATCGAACGACTCCCTCGGCGAGGTCGGCTGTGACCAGAGCCAGGTCCAACGTTGAGCCAGATCTGTGCGTCACCGTCCCAGGAGGGAGGACAAGCTGCGCGTCGTAAGAGGCCATGAGCGATGAGGGGGCCTCCGCGTCCGACGTGGGTTGGTAGTCTGGCGCCCGACCACAGCGAGTGGTGCTTGTTAAAGTCACCGAGGAGAGCGAGATGGTGCGCGGTTGCGGGTAGGCACGATAGATGGTGTTGGAAAACTTTGAGAGAGTTGTCTGAGTCGCAGGGGTTGTATATGGAGTAGACGGAGAAAGGGACGGGTGCATGGCCGCATTGTGCAAGTTCGCCTTTGTTCGTTGCAAATCCGCGCGGGCACTGCTCGCAGCGGTGCCTGCCCTTTGCGAGGTTTGACAAACGGCCAAGCATAGCGAGGGCGGCTGCAAGAAATGAGGACAAGTCACAAGCGACGGTCGCGTCCATTTTCCCCGCTGGTGATGTCCTTTGCTCCCGCGTCAGGCACACCTGTGCTGCGAGTTTCTGGGGGGGAAATGGCAATTTTGCACAAGTAGAGTCGGTAGAGTCGGTAGAATACAGCCCGAAAAAAACTGTCCCACTACCGAAAGGCGAAACAAGGTCAGATACAGGGACAAGGCACTGACAGGGACGATACCTCCGTGCGCGCATCTGCATTCTCCACCGCTCACCATTGACGCGCGCTCTCTGCGGCTGCGGGTATTGTCCATGCACTCCACAACCCCAGGCGGCGCTCGTCCCACCATTCCACACCGTCAGCCTGCTGAGCAATGAATTGAGCCAAGGCACCGCGAACATCCTCATACTCCACAACGAACCAATTTTCTTAAGCGGGACAGTCGTGCACAGGGCTGCCGTGGGAGGTGGCTCTGCTCGACGAGGAGCGGCAGCGTCGTGCGTGGGCGATGAGTACCAGCCTCGCAGCGCCGACATCGCGAAAAAAATCCACATTGGTACGGCGGCGAGGCGCGCGCTGCTGTTTGGAGCCTTGGACGGCGCAGGGTGCGGATAGTCGAGATGCAAGCTGGCGAGCGACGAGAGCCAGTGGCCCGTTTTAGGCTGCACCGTCGTCGCGAGATGTCAGAAAGCAGTGAAGCCCTGGACGCCCAGAACGGCAGGCGATCCCGACAGAATGTGCACAGAGAACCTGCGCAAGCATGCGGAATTGCGGTCGAGCGCGGTGCCGACGACATCGCGGAGCACGGCGGGCGAGAAGACGGTGATGGCGAGCGCGTCGATGTGATACATGTGGGCGGCGCGGCGCGGGTGACGGGCGCGCGAGCAGCACGGGCACGGCGTCGATCGCGTGCCATGAGCGCATGAGGATCTCGGTCCAAAGCTGAACATGGCACAGCGTGGCGCCGCGCCAGTGCACGCAGACGGATAGCGGCGCGAGGTGCAGCGAGCAGCTCGGTGGGCACCCTGTTCACCGGCGCGCGCGCGTTGAGCTCGTGCGCCGCGGGGCCGGCGTCCCGCCCGGCGTGTGGGCGCGGGACCGGCCGAGAAGGTCGAGCTGCAGTCGCGCATGCGGGTGTCTGCCAGCGCGACTGGACGCGGTGGACGGTAGGTCAGCCGACAGAATGCGTGCGCTCCATCCGCTCCTTGCCGACGAATTCGCTCGACGAGCCAGCTCAGGTTGAGCGAGGGCGGTGACCGGGGGGACAGCACGACTAAGGCGCAGTGAGCAGGTACGCATGACTCCGTAGGCGAAATTGAACTCACGGACGTCGTCCTCGGATGCCTCGAACCGTTCTGGCACGCGGAGCAGACCGTGCTACGCCAGCGCGATGGCCAAAGGGGTCGCCTTGACCTGGAACTCCGGCTTGTCCCCGAGCGCCGCAACTGCCTGCTCGAACACGCCGCAAAGCAGGAGCACCCGCGTCCACATGCCGAGTCATGGCGAACAACACCGCATTGGGAGCTGCTTCGGCGAGGCGGCGGGGCATGTCGCTCGGGAGGCGCGCGTGACCATCCACAGCGCGCCCAGCTGCTTGAAAGGCAACGGCTGCCATTCGAGCGAGGGCGTCTCGGCCGCGGCGACGTTCTCCCCGTCGAAGCTGGCGTTGCGCAGGAGCGTGCTGGAGTGCGCGTGCGGCGAGCCGGGCACGGACGGCGGCGGCAAGCCGCGCTTGAAGTTGCCGGTGAGCGACGTGAAGCTCGCGAGCTCGCTTGAGCCCGACGCCTTGGGGAGGTCGAGCTCGACGCGCTCGTCAACGAGCTAGCCGCCTCGCAGACGCGCGAGGCCGAGCTGACTGGCGCGCTCGATCAGACGCGCGAGCGGTCGCAGACGGCCGAGGGGTGGATGGAGGCGGCGCGTAAGACGCACAAGGATAACGAAGAGGCTGTGAGCATGCTAGGCGCGAAGGTCGAGGAGAGCGGGCGCACGTTCACGCGCCTTCCCGAGCAAGGCGGCCAGCTCGTTGACGAGATTATCGAGCTCGTGGATGATGAGGTCCGCGAGACATTGCGGGTCGAGCGCGACGGCGCCGGGCGACAGAGGGACATCGCGCTCCTCGCCCGCCAGCGCATGCTCAAGCTTGAGCGAGTCGTCGATGGTCGACTTGAAGTGCCGCAGATGGTGCGGGCTCGTGGTCACCGTGAGGGCCGCAAGGGCGGTGTGTGCCGCAGTATGACACGCAGCGCATGCCATTTAGGCGGCGCAGGTTGCTGTCCAGACGCCGCCGGCCGCCCGAGCGGCGGCGCCTGGCGGTCGGGCCCCACGCGTCGTCCCTGCGATCCTGCACCACGCGTCGGGGGGACCAATGCCAATTGGGGGCTCCGGTAGGTGCGGGTGCCGATGAACTTGTGCTTGCAGAGTCGTGAGGATCGTGCGGGTACTCAGTGTGCGATTCGTCGGACAAAGATTGCCACCTCTGCCAGCCCTTGCCGGTCGCGCAGCAGAGCTAGTACAAGCTTCAAGGCACTGGCACAGGCAGCAGCCTGGATGCGGGGCATGTCGTGGGGTGAGCGCAGGCAAACAGCCCGGCGCATCTGTCATCAGCCGCGAGCGCGCTTCGCGCGCGCGGGTAAGTGCTAAACAATGTCAGGTTACTGGAACTTCACATCATACTGCCAAAGGCCATGCTCGTCGTCGCCATATTAACTTTCTGGTGCTGACGTTGCCGTGCATGCCAGCGCAAGACAACCCGGGAAGTCATGATTAATGCCAGCGTAGACAACACACAACTCACTGGCCGTCTTGCTCAGCAGCATTTTCGCCGCATCTTGCCCTCGAACGGCGACTTGCCGTCTGCCCGTCCCTGTAAAGGCCGGTCAGGATGAGGCGCGTTCTCACCCACACCCCAGCTCTCAAGTCAGTTCGTGACCTACAGGTGGGTTGCATTCCAAGTTCCAACCGGACCAGTGCAGCCCAATCATTGCACTCAGCGACATCCTCAACCAAATGAACACCCCAACCCCGACTACGGTTAAGCTGCAGTAGGAAGGACAAAGGTAATAAGAACACACGCGCGTTATGCGCCGGTGTACTCAACTCTCTTCAGAAAATATTGACGAGGACGCCCGGGCTGCGGAAGACCAGGCAATATGTTCACAACTCGATTGTCTTCAGCTTATCCTGTCAAGTTCCAATTAAAGCGCGTGTCTGCGGCCAGCAAGAAGGCTGCAAAGCCACCGCACGCTGCGCCGATGGCCAAGCCGTCCGCGCCAAAGCCACCGCACGCTGCGCCGATGGCCAAGCCGTCCGTGCCCAAGCCGCTCTCGACTGTGCAGACGCCGTTGGCCGGTGCACTGTCAGTACCCCGGGTTCCCCAGGCTGCTGCGGCCGCAGGCGGCGGCGGCGGCGGCCTAGGGCTGCCACCCGCCCCCGTAACAGGTAAGGCCGTACAAAAACGGTCCGTACACCGTCGCAAAACTGGGCCTGACGGGTTTATGACATCCTCTGAAGAGACGAGTCGGTGAAACCTTGCTCAGGCGCAGATTTTAGTCGCGACAAGGCCGCAAGCGTTGATCCCCGTACACCGTACACACGCCAACCCGCCCGCCTCGGCCAATCCTCTGCCGAGGACGACGACGACGACATCAGTGCTGGTGTCACGGCGGGATACGAAGCTGTTCTTTCTGTGTCGACTCGATTGCTCACCGCATCCAGTTCTCTGTACGACTGCCCGCCGGTCTTGCTGGGCCGGCGGGCTCAAGCCCAAGGTGCCGTGTGCGGCCGCGAAACATCGTGCAGAAGATCGACAGACACTTGTCGGACATACCAACATGGCGTACGGGCACTTGTTGGAACCTTTTACCCATACCCGACGGACAAGGCGAATAAGTCAATGTTCAAGGTAGCGTGGAAGTACGCTCTTCAGGAGGTGGGGAAGACGCAGATACTCTGCCGATAGTCGTAGATCCGATCCGCTCACCGCTGTCCCCATGGGGGTCATGAATGGCATTGTGTGTGCGTTCGGGTCAGTTCAGAACATCTCTAAGAAGAGTCGGTTAAACGCTGTGCAAATGTCGATTTTTGCTCCTACAAAGGTCAGAAGCGCTGGTTGAGAGTCTACACGTCGTACACGGCAGGCCGCAGTACGGATACGGCCGTCTTGCGCCGCCGCATGAGGCTTGTACGGGACGGGCACGGACCCGTCCCGTCCGTCCCATATAACCGTTTTGTACGGTGTCGGGTGGCAGCCGAAGAACATTGATTCACCCCCATGAGACCCCCAAATGTGCACTTTTATTCCATTGAAAATCAGGTTTGAGACAACCAAAATTTAGAACCAGAATTTGATCCCAACGTCTGGGATGCATTCCCAAAACCTCTATTATTTGTATACGGTATAGACGAGTATCTGTTTAAAAACAGTAACTAGTAGATTAAGTTTCAGCCTTAGGCGGCAAATCTTTGTCAAGCCCAGCGGCAGAGGCTACATATTTCCCCCGATCGCCTCAACATCGATGTGGTGTGTGTATGCACAACAGGGCCTCGGCAGCTCCCCGCTGTACTGGCACAGCCTATCTGGGCAAATAGACCACAGCCATTCCAGCATCGGCGTGCTGCTCTTGACATTTGGCCACGTCAGCATTCACTAAACAATCGAGACTCCCACTTACTGGGCTTTCATCACGCAGCAGTGTCTCTTCTACTTCTTCGAGGGTCACTGTACAGTGCCGCGTCGTTTCCCGCCATGAGGGTCGCTCCCCTTGTCTGGCTTGTCTCCCAGCGACAACAAAGCTCGCGCTCGCGATAGGATGTCCACAGGCCTGTTTTGGTAGCAAGAATCGGACTAGAGTGTTGATTTTGTCCTGTCGTACTGGAGTCACGTCGCAGTATATGACTGCTCGTTGTACATACCGTGTCCGGCTCATATATCTCGCAGACCTCGAGGAGCAGGTCTTCCCGTGTGACTGCCCCACCTATGAGCGCATTGTACGCAGGTACTTCAATTATATGGATGACAACATCATGGTCAGGATACCGGCCATCCCTAAGGTGGAACCGCCGGAAACACCGGAGTTGTGGCAAGACTTCCTTGTTCCCGTCCAAGTCATGAACCACACGCTGATGTGGGAACGAGAACTGAGGGCTGAAAAGGCCTAGAACTGACGACATGATGCGCCACAAGAATGGAGACGGTCGGGCTTTGAATTGCACGGGGAAGGCGTCGGCAAACCTCGTTACAGCAACCGGGAGAGGGGTGGCTCCGGCTTTGAGCTTGTTTAGGTTTTTTCATGGAGGTAGCAATTTATACTGGGAGGACCTTGAACAGTCCTCAGGCACCCCAAATTGACTCATCTGCGTTCTAAATTTCCGTAGAATCGCATGGGCAGGTTGTATGCAGGCGTTAATGATTACCGTGCCTTTTCGACCGATTGATCGCGTAACGCATAATGCCAGCCTCTGAGAATAAGGCGTGATACGCGGAATCGACAGCTTTTGCTTATCAAAGACTCATCACGTTAGATGAAAAACTGGCGCCCGAATAACTGACGGTCCTAGCATCCACAATATTATGCAGCGAATGGAAAAAGTAACTGGCGAGAGTTGCGTAAAATTATTCTGCATCACATCGGCATGAAATTCAGCCTGACTTAACACTGGTATAATCGAGGCTGAAATGTCCGGGTCTGAGGCTCACACCTAAATCGGATCCTGCAAAGCAGAAAACAAAGAACGCGACGACAACGGCTGAGGGGTGGGCGTAGTAGGACACGAAGGGAGCCTTGACCGTGCTGACCCGGAAATCGGCGACCCGGCGCTGATGACACGGGCGCCGCGGTCCATGGGTGAGGACCCCGCGAAAGGATCGCACGACTGCGCAACCAACGACTCACTGAGCCCCGGGCCGAGGAACGGCGTAGAAGTTGGGTTAAAGGGCGAGAACTCGTCGTCGAATGGGTCGAAGTTGGGTGGCGTGCACAGTATGTGCGAATCGCGTGACGAAAATGAGCTGATGTGGGGCGAGGCAGGCGCCAGCCGCGGGTTGGCGACCACGTCCGGCCACGTACGCTGTGTCGGGTCATCCTGGCACGTCAGGATCGGTGATCTGGAGCCCGAGTAGAATCGGGCATTGAGTGTAGGTGACACTGCCTGCCCGGCCATCTGGATGGGCGGCTTGTCTGTCGGGGGGCAAAGCAATGTCTCTTGGCCATTGGCCTATGCGGAAGTCAGAGAAAGAAATAGTAGTGGTGAGACGACGACCTACAGGAGGAGCTGTGGAAGGGCCGGGTTGAGGCTGAATGGCAGGCGCGGTATTTGACAGAATTTCATGAACAAAAGACGCTGTAGGTACCGGGCGTGGCGCAGATGGTCCAGCACCATAACCTTGAGGAGCGAGCGACGGATTCCCAGCGGACGGGAAGTGCTGAACTGCAGGCCCCATCGGAGGGAACCCGGGCGCGTGCGTGGGTGCGGGGTAAAATGAGCCTTGAGGTGCACCCCCATACTGCGTGGGACCTTGGTAAGGAGCTGTGAATGAGATCTCCGGCCGAGGCAGCAGGGGGAGCGGACTCGGTTTGCGTGTATTACCGCAGTCGAAGAACCCGCGGTTGACCTCGAGGCCGTTGTGGCTCTTGATGTCCATGAAGATCGGATAGTAGTAGTAGAACCCGTTAGACGCGACGACGGGGCGCTCGCCCTGGCCCTGCTCATAGATGCGTCTGGCCAGACCCACTTCTTTGCCGTCCCGTCGTCGTATCCCGTGCTTTTTCTTGTCCCGTGGCCGATGAGCCGGAAACAGCTTCCTGATTTCCCGACGGGAGAAGAGGGCTGTACGTGCGTCCGTTGCAGGTTCCGAGGGTTCCGTCCCCTTGCCCGTCGAGGTCAGGGAGCACTTGTAAGGCGCTGACTCATCGTCACTCCCCTCCTCGTCCGAGTCGCGATCCAGGAAACGGCCAACCCAATAAAGTCTTGACTGCAGATCCTTCGTGGGTGTCAGGGGCCGCTTCGTTGCAGCTGACCATGGGTACTCGGTGTCTGGCCAATCCGGTTTCATCAGTCTCGAAGTTTGAAGGTCGTCAGAGCTCGTGACAACGAGTGCTACGTGCGCCGCGGCCTTGCTGACGAGCATGCGGCCGCGGCCTTGCACATCGTATATCTCCAACGGTTGGCTATCCGGCGGATAGCGCGTAAACGCCTCCAAGCGTGCCCGCTTCTTGTTCTCTCTCACCGCTGCCTCCTCTACGGTCAAGGATTTGGCGCTTCCCCGTGAGGAGTACCGCAGAGACGATCTCCCGAGCCATGCGCGCGTATGGTCCGAAATAAGCAGACCATCATCCGATGAAGAAGACCGATTATCGCACCCCTGTTTGGGAGTCGGGGGATGGTAGAGCTGTAGTCGCCGGCCCTTTTTAGGGGACACATGTACACCGACTCGCGGAGGTACCCGCTTGCGGTGGTGCCGGTCCGTGGGCTTTGAATCTGACGTATCCCTCTGACGTTTGGTGCGTACGAGGTACTCTGGGCACCTGTAATCCTTTTTGTGTGCATATGCGATGCGTATGGGCGACCAGAATGGATCTGCAGGACCTGCTTCAAGGGACCTCGGGAGGAGTTGCCGCGCCTGATCAGCGGCGGCGATGGGATTCTGATGTATGCTGAAAAGAGGGTTGAACATCTGGGTGCGATAGGAAAAGCGCATACGGTACCGAGTCTCGGGGGGAAGATGTGGGCCATGCGACGTTGGGACTTCGGCAGGGCGCAGCACCGAGTTCTGAGATGCTGTCACGACGGGTTCACTTCGTGATTCTTGCCGGGGAGTGATGTCCACATGGAAGCGGCAGGCGTTTCCACCGTCCCGTGCTGCAAATGCATGCGTTGGTAGGAATACCTGCCGGCTAGCCTGACTGGACATCTCCGCCGTCTCGGGCCCTGCGATGGGGATGGCATGATCAGATAACACAATGTAGCCAGATATAGCACACCTATGGGGACCTTGTGTAAATCCGCGGGCTCAGAATAGTGCTTGGATACTGCAGCTCTCAACGAGCAGGCAGCAAAACGGCTTCCACGCGTACTTGCAGCGGGTGCGCAACGCTCTCGCTCAGCAGTAGACGTATATAACGAGCGTGAGCGATGGAAATGTGGTCGAGGCGTGGAGATAAGTAGTCTGTGCTTAGCAGAATAGGCTGGAGCGCGGCAGCAGGTTCCACTCGAGTGACTCTTAGTCTGCATGAGCGTATTGTACTCGCGCATAGGCAGTCAAATGGCCGTACAGTCTGATTGACTCGTTTGAGCTTGATGATGCCAACACAAAGTCGCGAGAAAGCTTATGTCGGCTGCCTTCCGTTGGATGAGAACGTGCTGGCTGAAGCTAAGCCAAGAGCGCGGTCCAAACCGACCTTATTCCGGCTCCGCTGCTCTACTACTTACAGACCTGCCTAATTTCACAATCATTGGCCTCGAATATCGAGCATATTTGGAGCTAACGATGATTTCAACTTAAATGAATAAAGAAATCCTCGCTACCCTGGTAGTGGGCCTTGAAGATATTGATATTGAACCGCCATGTTTCATCATTTCATGGACATCGCCTTTGATGCGCTTAAGCGCTGTCGGCACAGATGTCAGCAGAGATCCGGAGCAATCTCGCACTGCGGCTTGCCCAGCCCTGAGCCCAGGCCCCGCGAAAATGATATATGCTGTCCCATCCGTCTCACGAGGGAGAGGGAGAGACATTCTTCTTTTCTAAACTGTGCAAGCCGGCTACATACAATGACATAATAAGAGCATCTCACGAGGGTCGTTGGTCCCGTTTACAAGCTCGACTGGTGCTGACTTCGGTCCCGTTTGCCTGGGGGATCGGTAGCCTGTATCAGCCAGGACCTGTCTGGAGCGCGCGCGCCGCTTCGACCGTGATGTTTGGCCGAGCCGCTGCGCGCGCTCCAGAAGGCCTGGAAGATTCCGACGGAAAGGGGACCCGTTCCCGATGCGACCTCATTTTCTCATCCACCTTCACTCCCCTTCCTCTCAAACTCCTCAGTCACATTCTATCTGCTTGAAATGTGACATAAATGTGGTTTTTCTAAGTGCACTGAGATCTCGTGATCTGATATGCAGATCGCGTGTAGGCTCATACCACCTCATGTAGCTCGAATGCGGTTATATATCGTCATTAGTTATGCTTAATATCTGCTATTTAGCTGAATGGATCTCTCGTTTACCCGCGCTGGGAACACGCCTTCGTGATCGGACGGGTCTGGTTCGAGCCTTTGACCTGGTATGCAAACAGAGCGTCGTTTGGTCGCAGGCGGTCTGTCTTGATCTGCTGCTGCAGAGAAAACGACGGGTCGTTGTGGTGCTTTGCCACCCAGACCCAGTTGCCTCGACGAGCGGTCTTCGTCCTTGGCAGCCAAAGCGCTAAGGTCTCCTGTGTCACGGGCCCTATAGCTTCAGCCTGTCGCGTCACGTGCTTTACCGCCGGCAGCGCTTAGATTCAGAAAGGTACGTGTCTATAATATCGTATCCGGAGCAGATGCCCTCGGGAATGTGTGCAAATCCATCTAGTAAACCAGCAATAAGCAGTTTCTCTCGCCACGCCTCGTGATCGAACGGCGTGCCGATGCGGAATAGAGAGTCCATCGGAACGAGAAGGCGAAGCGTGGCGAGAGCGATGCGCATTAGCCGCAGAAAGAGCAAGCGGAAACGCAAGGACATCAAGCAGCAGCGTATCAGAAATGGGCAGCGCGATCTCGAGCTCACGAGTGCTCGGCGCATTTGTGGCACCCGCGATGGTCTGCGCCACAGAGTGAGCCTTGGTGGCCGTGCGCGCGAAGGCGACAGTCCCGCCTGGTGCACCCCTCCTTGCTGTTGAACGTCCAGCAAACGACGGTGGTCGTCCCGCGAGCCATAGCAGCTTTCCCGAGCAGTCCCACTTCGTAGCCTTATAGTCGAGGTGTCCTTGGAGCGACGCCGTAAATGAGGAGCCAGCCTTGGACAGGTGCGACGAAGATGCGTGCGAGTCGGACGATGCACCGCCAGAGTGCTTCAACGACTGGTGCAGCTGCTTCGCGTTGAGCAGACGCTCGGTACGTGCATTGAGGTCCACCAGCGCCTTGCAGCATGCATCACCGTCCCCGTCAACAATGCGCTTGAACGCGGCCTCGTCAAATATCCCAATGTCGGGCAGGTCATCGCAGTTGAACATGCGGCGAACATTTATGCCATATGCTCGCCAGCCAAAACATGCCGCCGAAGAGCCGATGAGGCCAAGACGACCCTGCCGTAGGTTCTTGACGACGCGCGAGCTCGTCCCTGCTCACGGAACTCGTTCGAGAATGCGTGGAGCGGAATATACTTGAACTCGTCCTCGTTGCCCGCCCGAGCCGTGCCCGCGACGAACTGCTCTAGACACGCGAATCGCGCCTTCTTGGAGCCCGAGCCGACGCTGGCACCGTCCGAAGAGCGGCGCGCGTGCTTCCCTGGGCCCGAGTATCAGCGCGAATTTGCGGGATCAACGAGAGACAGAAGAGGCAAGATCTACAGATCTGCCGATCTGCGTGTGGCGCACATGTGCACCAGCCCGCGCGATCCGAGCCCCGCGCGGCCTCGTGGGTAGGAACAGAGCCTACGCGGCCACGCCGCCCGCATATGCAGGATGAGCGCGTGTCGTGGCCGCCATGCGTGCCCGGCCTCTGACCATCCTACGAGATCCTACGCCGCCATGCGTGTGTCGACTCTCCAAGTGCCAAAACAAGCCGCCATGCGTGCAAACTGCGATTAAATCCCTCCTCGGAGGTCGCCATGCGTGCCAGTGGGATGCCCCCAGCCCCCGTGACCCCGCATGAGACGAAGAAACAGACACCCACGAGCGCTGGGCGCGCACTACGATGGGCATCATCGTCTGACTCGTCAACGAGCATGTCGTTGGCGTCGTAAACCTCCTCTTCGACACCGCGGTACGAGTCGTCGCTGCCTGGCGGTGCGCTGAATGCGTCGGACCGTCCGTCCTTGTCACGGAGAACCGCCGCAATGGCGTCTATGTCCTCGTCGTCGTTGACCCGATCGTCGTCTTCGAAATGCGCACAGCGCGAGCCGCGACTGTTCGACAACGAGGAGCGGCGCGAGCTCAAGCGGAAGCTGCCCTTGGAGCTTGACACGTCGACGGAACGACCGCGCGACCTAGTCCCCGCGCGCTCCTTTGGTTTCGGAGCGCGGGACTCTGTCCGAAGGTGCGACTGCCTTGCGCGCCCTACCGCCTGGGACGCGTACGGGAGGCTTGGGCGCGGCGGTGGGAGCCCTCCTGGACTTGTCCTTCGCTCGGGGCATCGTGCGCGCGCAGCCGGGTCGGATAGGGGTAGGAAGCGAGCAGCGACGAGCCTGAGCCTTCAGAGGCAGCCAGACACTCAGGACAGTGAGGTTTGACACCCGGAAGCGTCACGAACGGCCAAAAGCGTTGCAAGAGGCGTATGAGCCCTAATAGGAGGCACCTGGGTGACCGGAGCAGACAAGGAGCACTGGAGATTCCGAGTCCGCTCCGGTGGCGCAAGACGCGTTTCTCATGCATCTTCGGGCCCAGCTCAAATTCCCCGGCTGTTGGGCTATATGATCGTGACTCTTAAACGTTGCCATTACCTCTGGAGATGTATAGGCTTGCCATCCTAGTCAAGGATCGAGCACTTGGCATGCTCACGGGCATGCACGGCGCAGAGGGATGACGGGCAAACTGCCCTTTTGGGCGCCCGTCTGCGGTGCAAAGTGGGCCTACTTACGGGTGGAGCTGGGGGATTTGCGCAAGCGCCACGTGGGAAAAGTGGCCTTGCGCAAACTCTCTATTGCCGGGCCTTCAAGCCCCCGACCCAAGCCCATCGGGTGGGCTGTGGTCTTGAAGCCCGGGCCAGCCCAGCCCCAAGTATGATGGGTCGATCTTAGTCTCTTCTACAGAATCTAGTTGGAAGATAGTCTTTCCAGTTAGAGGTCAGTTCGTGTGCATGGGTAGCCCAGCAGGGTTTTTATTTGCATGCATTTTACAAAACGGTGTGGCGACGAGCCCCTGCGTGGTCTACGCACTGGGACGGACCGAGAGAAGTCGCACAGCTCACAACATCCTCCAGATCAAAGAGACAGCGGCAATCCTGCCGGTTATCGATACGAAGAAGCCATTCCAGAGAGTATGCTGGCGCGTCTAGTTGGATGTCATAAAGGAGGTGGAGGATGACGGGTTCCCTGCGATGCGCGATGATACAATCAACGAGCTTATCGGCGTCAATATAGCCTATCGAAAGACGGGCAGCCGGTCTGTATTCGCCGATTCCCAGGTCGTCGTCGTCCTCGTCGTCCTCGTCTCCGTCCTCGTTCCTGACTTCATCATCGCTCTCGCGCTTTCCCCTGCCTGCGTTGGACCTAAAGGCCAGATGACGAAGCGCGGGACAGGAGAGCGTTATCGCAGAGCTCGCAATCGTTTTATCCCCTGGATCCAGTCCTAAGCAAAGCACCTGGAGATGTGGAACCGAGGCGTGGTTCTGGGTGGGACTGCCAGAAGGCCACAGACGTTTGTCAATCTCCAGTATAATTAGAGTTGGAGATATCAGCTGGGAAGCCGAGACCGTACCCAAGAGTGACATACTACGGCAGTGCTGGAGTTTCCCGCCTGGGGTAGAATGAAAATGCGCGCGGCTGGCGTGAAAATGATGATACATAGTGGCTGAAATGGATGGACCGAGCGTAAACAGCCCCAAAACTAGGTGTTTCCGTTTCCCAAGACGAACACATGCTGCTTGTCGCGTGCCTGAGGGATACAAGAATGACAGATCGCTCGACATATCGACGGGTTTATCGCAGATTAGCTGGAGGTCCTGTATAGACTCTAGTTTGACCATCCTGCATATCTCAGACAGCGACTGGTAGTCAGAGGCGGCGATGGAGATGCCTTTGACCGAAGGGGGGAGATGAAATTGAGCGCCCGCGATCCCGGGCATGTCCTGAGAGTGCGCGGCGAGAACAAGAACCAAATGTGACACGGACGGTAAGCAATGTTGGAGAGCTAGGAGTGCCAGCAAAGAGCTGTACGGAGACCCGTGTGTCGACTCCAAGCAGAGTGTGCGCAGCCGAGGCGCGTGAACAAATTTTTCCGGAATTTCTTCCGCGGTGATGCCAATCAATCCGAGTCCCCGAAGGCGCGGGGCGTGTTTGGAAAAGGTGGAAAGAACATTCTTTCCAACACCTGGCGGGCATCCCGCGAAGTTGCACTCCAGGTCTACGAGGATGTCCAGGTGTATGTGAATGCATGAGACAACGTCTGCATCGACTGGCAAAAGATCTCCTCTGCATAACCCTGACACGTCCATGAACAGTGCCCAGGGCAGATTGACCACCCCTCTGGGCATGTCGCAGACGAAGGTGGAAACGGTCGTTGGATCAAGACGGAGGAGACGCCACGGGCGTTTCCAGAAAGTAGCTTGTCCGCGGACTATTTGTCGAAAGGATCTGGACACCAGCTGGAGCTGGAGCAGCGTAACATCCGGCACTAAGTCGACGATAGCAGCAACGATCTCATTAGGGCAGCGGGCTCTGAAAAACGAGACGCGCCACCATTTTAACGCGTCGGTATCTGGATTCACAAGAGGCGGTACGCACGCCATATTCTATCGCCTGTTGATGCGGCGCGGCGCAAGCGCGACGTTGCCACAAACAGAGCCAAGGATGGGCACGGATGATGATGGCGGGGTATGAATTGACAGCCGCTCTGTCAGCATCCGCCTCGGACCCATTGTAATATACCACCGCAGATTATTACCGCCGCGACCCCGACCGCGACATGGCGGCGGTTTTGCCGCGGACAGGTTGGGACCGAATCTGCCCCATCTGGGCGCATTTTGGCTTGGATAAAAAAACGCGTGGTACCTTTTTGCGGACTATTCTATTCGGCAACCCTGCTTCCAGTGCTTGGAAGTTCACAGGCACCCTTCAAGCATCCCTAGTTGTCCTACAGGGTTTTCCTCAGTAGGGTAGTACTGCGGAGACCCCGGAAAGGCCCCGGGCATGCCTCATGAGAGGTCTGATCCGCAAAGAGCCATTCCTACATTCCTACGGGGTCTGTTTTGGGAACATCTTGATGGGCGCGGGGATCGGACATCTTAAAATGGGTGAGACTGATGGGCCCTGCGGATCGGACATTGCATACATAGGCTACAGCCTCTACAACTCATATGGTATGCTACTGAGCGGTGCTCTCCGAAACGTCCGTGGAATCATGAGCTGACCGCAGGTTCAGTGCACCTGGGCGCCCCTTTATGACAGTGTTGTGCGATTCGACAGTCCCATGGAGAGTCTTGAACTTTGCCGTACAAGTAGCAACAATTTCATTGACATGCCCATGCACCGTGACGTCTGGTGAAAGTATCAAATGACAAAGTGAATCTCTCAGTGACGGCGATGAAGGGTCTGAGAGTTCTCAATCTGCAAGATGCAAATGGTAACACTTGTGACCAAGATGGGGCGAATCTGCCGACTTGCTGTGCACGCCAATTTCGAGCCCTTACGAGCATGGGTTGCTCATCCCGATTCGTCGGGAGAAGTGAGAATATACGATCTCAGCACATTTAAACCTGGCCGTATATGCACCATGCGGGAAAGGTGATGGGCCCGCGGATCGGACATAGGCTCGAAAACAGCGGATTGATGGGTCAAAAAAATCAGACCTCCTTCCCTTTTTGGACGATTCCTACGGTTTCCGGATCGGACGTTCAGCCAAATTTCGGCCATTCCTATGGGCCCGCGGATCGGAGCTCTTATGGAGCATGCTGGGGACCTCTCCAGGACCAGTGACGCGGTAATAGCTCGTGGGTTTACTGTAACCACACGAACTATTACCATGTCACGCGTCACGGCCCCCTCGCGGTACGGTAATTGGGCCATTTTTTCACGCGTCACGGAGGCCTCCCGGTAACTGGAAGTCACGCTTCTTTGGCCATCTTGGGGTCTTCTATATCAAAATTTTCGCCGCCGCGGTAATGGAGGCTCAATGTCACAAGTCACGGAGCCTCCGCGGTAACCGTCCCGCCGTGTCACGGCGCGTCGGCCGTGGTAATAGTTCGTGTGGTTACAGTACATTATCTCCACTGGGCTGTTATGAGCAGCGGCACGGGCCCTGAACACGGGGATATTTTCCAAGGTAGAACAGGTGTGCCATAAACGAACTACACAAGAATGAATTCAGAGCGAGCGGCCCTACCCCAATTGGAATGCGCACAATCCTAAGGCATGGGACAGCCAATGTACATGCCAGCGTCAATTTCATCTGCCGCATCCCAAGCCTCTCCGTCAAAGGTAGCGTCAAAGTGAGTAGGAAGCACACCGCTTGCGTCCAAGACACGGACACTCGAAAATACGACAGGTGGGACTGAGGATAGCTGATCTTGTGCCCCTCCGCGTCCATCACCCCCCAGCTCGAGCACGGGTGCGATCTCGCTGCCCAGGGACTCGGTAAGGAGGATTAGGCTGGGAACGTCCAAGACAACCGCGCGGAGGGAGGTTGGGGCTGGAATGGAAAGCGCGATACAAGCGAGTTGGGGACAGCGAACACGGATATCAGCACGTTGATCCGGGGTGGCATGTTGTCTAATAAAAACAACGGGCTCGTCGTCGTTGTTCCGGCGGATGTCAATCCGAACTCGCGTCAAGCTCACGAGTTCCGCTTTGGCCTGGACAAAGTCCAGAATTGCGCTGTGGCTCATTCGGATATATTCAAGGCAACGTGCTATATCAGAGGTTCCCAGAAGTGAGAGGCAGACTGGGCCTGGAGACCTGAGGAGGTAGCAGCGCTTCCAGGAGCGGTCCAATGGTGTCAGGCGGAGTTGCCATGTGGAGCCGTCGACGCACAAGTATACGGAGACATTGCCAGTTCCCGGGGCATTCCAACCAGGCAGTCTCCCCGTTATGAGTGTTCTTGGGGAGTACGAGTGGTAGTGGAATGAGGCAACATTGGCGAGTTGAAGCGAATGTCTGATGGGATCGGGGTGCGTTCCAATGGCAAACCAGCCGAGCGAGTTCAACCTGATGCCTGTAAGGTTCAAGTGCGGAGGAGGAATATCCGACTCATCGGATTCGGCTGAAATCATCAGGTGCTCTAGCTGGGGAAAGTGCAAAGCCAGCGGGGCTGCATGGGCGTTCCCTTCGTCCTGGACCCATAAACGCGAGACACCGAGCAAGGCAGGGACGGGCACCCAATGTGGCAGGCACGCAAGTCCGAGGCCTCGAAGACGAGGCGCGGATCCTGAAAAGAGTCCGATGGGAGGGGGGGCATGGTAGACGGAAGCGCGGCCACTGGGGAAGAGCAGTGCCAGACCCCGGAGCACAGGCACACGGTCGACCAAATGGGGCCAGAGCTCGGGGTACATGTTTTGAGGCATTTTAAGGCATAGCGATGCCAGGATCTCTAGAGAACGTGCAATGCTTTCGAAGAACCGCCGACGGACATCGTCATCGATGCCATTAGTCAGGTCGAACGTAAGGCCGAGGTGAATATGTTTCTGCAGGGCGTATGAAACGACGTCGATCCAGTGACTGACATGGGATGCCGTCCTGACCGATCGGCGGATACAAAGCCCATGGGTGGCCGCTGCCTCATAACACCGCCGTGACGCGCGCGCTAGTGACCACTGAGCACGATATGGCAGATATTGGAACACGAGTCCCAGAACGTCGTGTGACAGTATGTCGTTCGAAGACATATCCGATGAGCGTTGCTGGCAGGCGGCGCCTGGCGGGGTTTCGACCTCCGGCAAGAGATCGGATCAGTGCCGAGCCGCTAGTGCCCAGGGGCGTCGATTAGGCCTAGGAAGGAAGCCACGGATGGGAGGTCCTGTCCACCCGCAGGAGACTCAACGCTGCGACCGTCACGGTCAGGATTTGGCTGCGTCCTGCGCCGCTTCTCGGGGCGTGTCACGTCGGCAGCGAATGATCGAGGGCGCTTGTGGTTCGAAGTCGACGGTTGCTCAGCGCCATCGTGCTCTAGTAGCGGCGGACGGAGACGTTGAGAGTTGAACTGAAAGACAACCCGCGGGTGAGAAAGAGAGCAGAGCTGAGCGCGCCTCGAACACGCACGGGTACGGCGGCGGCGGCGAGAGTCTGCTTCCTAGTACTGGCAGCCCATACGCGTGCCCGTTCCACCCTGCCCACGTCTCGGGGAACCTGGGAAGATCAAACCTGGGTGGAAGTAGAGCCCCTCCGTCTGGGCCGCGCCGGCACATCCCCTCCGCGGTGAGGAAGAGCATGTCCGAGAACCTGTGCAACCGCACCGCGAATGAGGGGAGAGCGCTGCGGGGCAGCACCAGCCGGGATGGGTGCTGTCATAGGGTTCCGGGTTGCACAGATGCTTCGACAGGTACAGGTCGAACGCGGCGGACAGGATGTCCGCGAGATCGAGATCACCGGCGGGAGGGCCTGGCCTCAAGACCGCGGTAGTAATGTTACGCATTTTGCACTCGGCTGCCCTCTCAGTGGCGGCTTTTATGGGGGTTGGAGTAAATGGCGCCGAGCAGACGCCGTGGTACCACTGATATCTCGCTGTCAGCGTGTGGGTGCAAAAAGCTGACGCTATTCAAACCCCGATGCTGCAGAACAATACTTTTACGGACATAAGTAGAAACATGTGAGAGGTTTGAAATAACGCAAATTCCCATATACCAATAAACCTAAACATTTCTCGCGAGCCTATAGCTCTAGTTGCGAAGTGAACGTCATGATCTTCATCAGAAAATGACCCGCAGCCGCGCAACTTGGATATAACGCCGCAAGGGCCCTTTCAGGGCAGCTCCCGCAATCGATAGCCTTTAGCTCTCCAACACATAGCTCTGCTATACCAACGTATTAAGCCATGTTGCCGGAATCGCTGTTCAATGATCGGTAGGAGCAGCGTTCATTCGGGGGTGGTTCGCACCTTAGCGCCTAGTTAGTTATATCAAGTGATCAACAAGGTTATTAACCTATTATTTGCTAACATATTACCGCGCCCGGAGGTCGAGTCAGCACCTGGGCGTATTCCCGACGGCGAGCATGGATTCATCGGGCGAGGTGCGACGCACCTCGCCATTCGCTCCGCTACCTCCCTAGCTACATTCTGGGAGCTGGCTCCCTTCTCTGAAACCCATAAAATCAGCTAAATTTAGCTAGCATGCCATGAATAAGCAGAGGACGACTTCACTGATCAAGGGCAAGCGGCCGGCGCGCGGAGATGGTACGCGGAAGGACTTCCCGGGCTCATATTGGAGGGTCATTGAGGATTGCTGCCAGAGGGCCGAGGCGGAGAAGCGGCCCGCCGTTGAGCGCGTGTGCGAAGCGCTGTGAATTATAATTAACTGCGACGGAATTCACAGACTCTACATGCTGGGAAGAAGACAGCTTGATAGTCACATGCGCGCAATAAAAATAAGAGATGGATATGGCAACGCTACCTCCTTCACTTGTGGCGAAGAGGGGTCCATGAGCGCCGCGGGGATTTTGTGGCAGTGGGACCAAGTCAAAGTTCTGTCTGGACAGCTGCCGCGCACGGACGCGCCTTTGCTTCCCGCGCCCAGCACCGCTGGCACATAGACCACAGCTGCTCCGTGAAGTCCGGCCTGGTGACCTCCTGGCGTTCAGGCCGCCGGCCCTGAAGCAGGGCCGCGATAACCTGAACCGCTTGCGCATATCCGTCGATCATGGGCTCGCGGCCACAGTAGACGTGGAAGAGCAGCATCCCGAACGAGTACACGTCGCAGCTCATCGAGGGCGCCGCTCCGCCGTGCATTTCGGGGGCGCAGTACACGGCCTTCTCGCGCACGAACTTCGGGCGCATGGAAGTCGTTCCGTCCCCTGGAATGAGCTCTTTGAGACCGAAGTCGGATAGTTTTACTGTCTCGCCATCAAGCAAGATGTTGCACTGATCCATGCGGCATGAAGTATCCTGACAGCTGCGACCTCAGAAAGACTCACCGTATGAATGTTGCCGTGCACGAGACCGGTGTTGTGTAGATAGGTCAGACCGTCGATTACCTGACGGAGCTGAAGCACTATCAGCAGCGGACGAGGGTGACTGCTGGCATGCTTACCAGTGACAGGCGGTCACAGTCGGGATTCGTCTGCAGGTGCGTCTTCAAGTTGCCCCTGCGCGCAAACGGGGATACGAGGCACAAGCTGCCTTCATGGTCGCAGGTTCCAATGTATGGCAGGACATGATCGTTTCGAGCCAGGACGAGCCGAGCTGCCGCGGTCCGCAGCCTCCCCTCCTGAACAAGCAGTCAAAGGCGGCATCTGAAGTTCCGGAGCACTGACCCAAGCGCCTTCGTCGTCCTGAACGCGTATGCGCCTGACGACGATTAAGATATCTTGGTACCGGGCCTTGTAAAGGTCACAGGAAGGGCTGATAGCGAACGGACGTTGCGCATCAAACAACAGGAGCCGCGGGACATCCTGTGCCGACGGGGGCTGGGCGCAGTCCATCGTCGGATGGTCTCGCGCGGTTTTTGTGACCAAGCTGGTAACACGCTGGCGAGTTACTGTTGCGTGTCGAGGTCAGACTCTGGAGTTTGCGTCAACAATGGACGAACTGCACTTCGCGACCGCCAGTCGAAATCCCAAAGACCACGAGCCTGCCGTGGGTGGCTCGGATTTGGATTCCTGCACACGAGTAGATCAGGAAATTAGAAATAGCCCTAACCGCGCCGTGCGCCAGGACGTACGCTGTGTGACCCATTGTTCAAGTCGGGAGGCCCGTTCTGCGGGTCGAAAGACGTACGGGCCATTGGTGCAGTCGTGCAACGTGGAGAAAACTTTGCGAGTTGTTTGTGCACCCGAGAATTCCCTTGAGCGCCGGTCATGGCTTTGCCGGCCATCGCTGTCTGACAAAAGGGCCGGACGTGTACAAAGGCGCCATTTCTACTGGTCCATATTGCACGAGGCACGAAGCATCAAGCTGCCCGTACGCTAGGGTGGGCCTTGATTAAGCCACAATCGAAGCTCACATGTAAAAAAAAGCGCAGCCGAGAGTTTTGAACCCGCGGCGGCCGCCGTGATCGACCTAACACGTTTGATCCCGCGAGCGGGAGGGTGTCAACTCTCTCTCTTTTCCGGTGCGCGCACTGAGCGAGCGTGGCTTGTCCACACTCTGCTATGAGAAATGCCTAGCTCCAGGGGTTGCATATCGGAAGCTTGAATGAGTCCGCTCCCAGGGGTTATGCGGCTCGCTTCCTATATGCCCTTGCGCCGGGTTGATCGGCATCTGCACACCATGACCGTGAAATTGCATTCCGGAAACTGTCGACCTCGTTCGAGTCAGGCTACGCATTTACAGGGCTGTCTACCGCTCTCGCTGCACGTCGGTAATCATTGGGCGCTTCGCCGCGTCACCTTGCCAGCTAGTCTACGGGACGCAGACGCTTACCATAGTCCCCTTAAACCGGCGGAGCGGACGGCGGAGCGGACGGGGTCACCGATGTAGCCTTGCCAATAGTCCTGAACGAGCTTCACAATAAGGTTTGATTTGGGGGATCGACCGCAATCTCTTTTCTAGGCTCATAAATATTAGATAAATTTGTTGTGCCCTGAGCCTACGGTCTAAACGCTACAGTAAACCTGCCGGAGACGTCCCCACCCACCCGGTTAGATGGTTGTTTCAATTTATCCATTCGGATCTCACGCTCCGAGATAGCACACCGCTGGGCGCCCCTAACCTGCGCACGGAGGTGGATCCACGAGCGCCGGCAACAAGGGGTACAATGTACTTGAATTGGGGAAGGCAATCCGTTCGAAATTCGGGTCCGCCCAGATTTGCTTGTTTATTATCATAACATTTTATCATCTGTGGCGGATCAAGCCTCCCCATGTATCGGTAGTATTAGATAAGCAAGTTCCGCAGTATTCAAGTCCCCACACTCGTCTGTACGCACTAAGAGTCTCCTTTCACCCCAATCCCAGGTCTTTACGCACTGCTTGTCGTCTCGTGTGTGAAGCCTCAAACCCTCACGTGTAGGGCTAAGTTGTTGCGACGAGGCGCACAAGGTGCAACACACCCTTAGAGGAGTGCACCCGGGGTTGGCAGGTGTGGTGGGCTGGCACCACCCGGAGCCGCGGATGGGGTTCCGTCACCTCTCCAGCCGCACCGCATGACAATGCTGGAGGTCCGGGCACCTCCCAACCCTCTCGTGATCTACAACGGTGTCCTGCGCAACGTCGCTGCGAGGAGGATAGACGGGAGGCTGTTCAGCGAGGAGACCTCACCGAACTTCGTCGACCTCCACCGCAAGAATCGCCGCTCATGCTCCAAAAAAAAAATCGCCGCTCCTCAAAGCGCCTTCCTTGGGCCGTACCCCCAGGCTTATGGCCCTCAGATCACATATATATATACGAGCACCGTCTCCCCTCCTTGGTCTATCTACCGCTTGATCCGCGCTCGTTCTCCTTCCATCGCCCTTGGGCCCCTCGCTGGCGATCGATATCGACGGTGACCCTGACAAAGCGCCGCATAGGAAGAAATCTGTGCTGATCTGCGCGTGATATCGTGGTTTTCGAGTGTAAAATGTCACGCAGGACCAGACCGCAACTTTGTTGAGGTTCAAGGGCGTCGCGGCAACACCGACCGGTAGCTCGCCCTCGTAGAAACGGTACGCCAAACCGTACCACTTCTATAGGAACGCCCTGAGTGTTGCTTTGAGCCCAGAGACGCCCCACGAGGTCGATGATCTTCTTGCGAATGACCGGAGAGACCGGGGCCAGCGCAACTGGATCGTGCTTCCTCGCCTTTGGGGGCCCCTTGCGCGCGTCCTGCCGCCACGCCGACCAGATGGTGTCATGGCGAGGAGATAAATTGAATGACGCCGCTGAGGCCACCGGCACGTCTTTGCGGATGCTGTGCTGTGATCCATGCTTTGCATCATCAAAGTGTCGGTAGTGCAGATCCATCTAACGTCGGGCTCGTAGTCGTCTCCTTGGAATGGCACTTGTGCATGAAGTCGAGCAGCGCGCGTGTTCCACGGGGCACGCGGCCGAGGATCTGCGCGCGCGTAGATCGGTTTCCGATATCCGACCGTTCCTTCGTTGCCCGCAAGTCAAATCGTCAAGCCCGCCTTGCGTAGTTAGTCATTTTGCATTCTAGCTACTGCGTACATAAAGCACGCGTCCCTTCTCTTCCATTGTCCCGACTCTGCCCTTGCCCGCTGCCCTTAGCCACCGGCTGGAAGACGCGCCACGCACCCGCCGTCCTTCCTGCCCTCTCCCTACGGCGGCTCTATCTAAGCGTGCTTCCTGTGCGACGTCCGCGATGTCTTCGTCGTTCTCACCGCGAGGCACAAAGGTCCGCCCCCGGACACCAGCGCGCGCCTCGACGCGTCTCATCCTGCCCAGGTCTCTTCTCCGAGTGCACGCGCCGCCTCAACGACTCTGAGAAGCACGCATCCATTACCTCCAACTGGTGTGCCATCGTCCCGCCCGATGTCTGCGGCGCGTCGCCTGGAACGGTGCGCGCCCGCCCGCCCGGCCTCTCCCCGCGCGCAGAAACGCATAGACTATTGCAAGTGGAGCCCGAGCCGCGTACAGGACCCTGTCTTCGTGCGTTTTGCATGTGCGGTTCCTCCTTGTCTTCGTTGTCCTGATTTCGGCCTCGACCGTCGTGAGCGCAGGTCGACCGCCAGAAGGACGCGTCGACTCCCCGATCGCAGCGCAAGCAGCGCTCCAGCCCTTACCACGATGCTGCGGCCTCGCGGCCTCGCGCACCAGTACCACGCCGCTCGCTCCTTAAGGTGCGTGGTGGCGCGTCGTAGTCCTCCATGTCAATCATTTACTGGGGTTCTTTCACTGGGTTGCGGTCGAGCTGTATGGTCGTGAATACCGTCTCATCTCGTACTACAACCCCCTCGACGTTCAAAACGGCAAGTTCCCACGGCATCGGACCGCCTCTTGTACGTCGGGCTCGAATTGGACCCGGAGATGCTCCGGGAGGCAAAATTCAAGACGCGGGAGAAGAACGACATTCGGATCCACCTACCGTGAGCCTTCGCTTCTTGTGTGCCTCGTAGATCAGACTCTCACTCATTTGTCAACAGGTGGACCTGCTGTGGAGCTTAACCAGTTTTCCGGCCGAATTCCACCTGAGCTGCAACAAAAACGCTGATTACCAGTTGAGTTAGGTTAGGTTAGGTTCGTAGAACGTTATCATCAGTTCTCGCTCTGTGGACTGAGTTGGAAATTTATTTGTACCACTACATATTATTAGTTCAGTGTTTTCTAACTTATTCATTTTTCCACCCAGACTCCACCTGCACTCCACCTGGAGTCGGGGGGACAGGGCAAGGTTCTTGCGTAAGGGCATGGGCGAGCCCGTGCAACACGATCTCGATACTTCATTCGGCTACGCGTCTCCTCCGGATTCGACAGTCTCCTCAATTCACTCGCCAACGCACTCTGAGTCGTCTTTCTCGCCTCTATGGAGCAGCCTCACGTCCTTCTCCCACCCTGCTCACGGCCTCGGTCTCGACCACCCGACATCCACCGGGTCCCTATCGAACATGCGCAATCGGCGCACATGGCGTTGCCTGTGGCTCGGAACTCGGGAAAGTACTGCGTGAAACATGGAGCGACGTGGACGGGAAAGTGCAGTCCATCAGCCGCATCCGCCATTTCGCGCCGCCACCGAGCACGCCTCTCGTCAGCGACAGGACGATGTACACCCTAGAATTTCGCCCTCTCCATCCTCGGGAGTCCCTTCGCGGTCCGCTGTAACAGGCGCATATTTCTACGAGCTGTCGAACGGATGATTCTATTCAGAAACCCCCTTTCCGCGGGGAAACCGGTTTCCATCACGGCGATAGGCGCCGCATCCGATGTTACTGTTCCGTCGATGATTGTGATACCCACAATGAAATCGCACCTCTGCTACCATACCGGGCACTTTACCCCTGAACTTCGTAACTTTAGCATATAGAAGACACAAAACCACAACGACTGCTACTTGTGTGGGTCTAGGTGCTGGCGCAACTCTCAGAGACGTGAGAAGACAGCCATCTGGGGGGAACTGTGGCTTCGAGACGGCTGAAACGAGTCGATATCATTACAGAGGAGTCATTCTTCTTCCTTGCTGACCGCGGGAGCTCGCTCGTGAATAGCGGCAGGGGACACCTGCATAGCGGGAGACGCGAATGGTAACACGGGCTTGACAGGGACGACAGGAAATGACTCTTGAGTCGCGCGGATCGAGGCAAAATATATTCAAGATCAGAAATGGAGCTGTAACTATTGCTCACAGCGACCTTGGGCAACAAGGAGCAGAGCGGCGCCGCGCTGCCGGGCCGGCTGATCGCATTGATGGCACGGATCAACCTGTTTATCTGCGCAGAAACCCCAGAAAGGGGGGTTTCTCAATAGAATTTTCCCTGTCGAACGCCCTCGTCCCACTCCAGCCGAGGACGCGTCCGTCCCGCCAGCACCAGCAGCCTGCCCGCATCAACACAGGCGCATCTTATCATCAGCCCACAGCAAACGCGCCGGCGTCGTAGGCGTCGTCGCTCAACTTCACCACAGCCGGCATGGCGTTCCCGATGCCGTTCACTGCCCCTGCACCGATCATGCCCCTTCCACTCCAGTACAACTTCCCGCCGACTCCCCCGCTCTCCGCGATGGGATCACAAAGCTCGTCGTCCGCCGTCTACATCCCCTACTCCCGCGTCTCGGACGACTTCATGCCCATGCCGCCGGATACGCCCTTCAATTTCGACCTGCACTCGCCGGTCTCCGAGGCGCACGGCGACCACCCGCGTCGCACCCCCACGCACGACTCTGATACGATACATGCATATCTTGACATTTACGAGCTCATTATCCCCCTCCTCTGGTCTCTTGGTCCCCTAGGCTGTAAGACCCCACGGAGGGCGTGCGCCGCAGCTCAGAATTCAGACATTCGTGCAAGTCCCGGACGGTGTCGAGCGTGCGCTACAGTAGACTATCTCATAGTTCATAACCTCAAAACGCATACTTCATGCCTCAATGCCGGCAGAACCTACCCCACCAGACCCTGACTGAGCCCTTTACAATCTCATAACTCATAAATCCCATAATTCATCGGGTTTGGAGTGTCCCCGACCGTTTGAATTATGAGACAATCTACTGTATACTACTACTAGTACCTAGTCCTCCTTGTGACTTGTCCGCTCCGGTCATCAAGGTGCTCATCGCTGGGTTCCCCCGCCTCGTGCGACGTGTCTGAGCAATTGATCCGTCTTAAAAGCGTCATACGACCTGGCACCGAGTTCTGGTGGCTTCCTGGGTGCATTCTCGAGCCCGCTCCGCCGTCCACCCCTATTCGCCTCGACGCCGCGCACAGTCACAATGTCACGAACCCCTATCCTATCCTATCCTATCCTATCACGAGCCAAGATGAAGGTCAAGAGGACATTCACGAGCGTGTCCAATCCGCCTGTACGCGTAGCGGGTGGCAGAGCGCGCAAGGCAGTCCCGCCATCGGACAGAGTCACTCGCGGCCAGGCGAGCATGCCACGGCACACGGCCCGAAGTCGACGCCGCATTCAGGGACGCCAGGGCCCGTCAGGTCGCGCGGTCGCTCTGTCGACTCGTCGAGTTCGAACGCCGGTCGCTCTTCGTCGACGGACAGCAGAGTCTCTTGCCATGTTCACTTCGCGGACGACGACTGGGTTGACGAGGACGAGGACGTCGACGCGATTGCCGCCACGCTCTGCGACGACGACGACCGCTGCAACGCTTTCGGCGGTCCGATGAATAGTGACGACGCGTAACGCGGCGTATAAGACGACGACTACAACGTCGACGGCATGCACGTTGGTGACGATTCGGACGATAATGCTGTCATTTTATTGGCTTTGTGATCCCACTTGCAACCATGGCGGCTTCTGGGCGAGCATGCATGGTGACTCGCGCCAGTAGGCACGCATGGCGGCCGCCGGAATGCTCCAGACACGCATGGACCCCCTTCCATGCAGGCATGAAGGCATGTAGATGGGTCAGAGGGTAGGCACGCATGGAACGCGTTCATCACAGACGCTGCCCGAGAAGTCATCAAGCACGAGTTCCGCAAGTACGCATTCCCAGAAGAGATTCGCGAGCAGGAGGAAGGCTCGCGCGTCGTCTCCATTAGCGATGGCGAGAGCGACAAGAAGAAGCTCTGCGTCAAGATCCACGAGCGGGACGCGTCCTGCGAGCTCTGGGGGATGTGGGCTTTTGGGCCGGGCTTGGGCTTCGTCTCTTCAAGCCCCCGACCCAAGCCCTGTCAAGCCCATCACGCGGGCCGGGTCGGGCTTGGGCATGCCCGGGTCGGGTCAGGCGGGCTTTGGGCTTGAAGCCCGAGCCGGCCCAGCCCTAACCGCACGTCACTGCGCGTTCCTCCCACGATCGACAAGATCTTCCACTGGAATTATACTAGCAGAGTGTTTCCCTAACCTCGTGAAACTCTCGTGATATAACCGACCACTTACACGAGTAATGCACAAGTATCCCGGTGGGGAACACTCGAGAAAAACTCGTCGAACATAATTGAAATTTACGCCGAGTATCTCACGAGTATTTCCGGGTGCAAACCTGAGGAAATTCTCGTGCCAAGCTGCAGTAATACACCGCGATATACTCGACACCGGGCCCAGTGATATGTGAAAATTGATCTTCGCACTCCTCGGATTCTCGAAACGAGCATAGCGTACCATCAGCAAAGTTGGTTTTTGCTCGACGGTGCTCAATATCACTCAGGTCTCTCAGAGTTGCTTCATGAGCAAGGCATACTTGGCCAAGGAAGTCAATCTTGATGGAGCTCGTCAAGCCTCGGCAAGGGTCTCTGAGCTTGATCAAGCTTGATCAAGCTGCTCGAGCTGCTCGAGCTGCTCGAGCCGCGGAAGCTGATCACGGCCCGGATCCGGGTCCGCCTCTTTGATACATCGTGCCACTCTGCGCACTTGTGTGAGCACAGCGGGACGTGAAAACGTCTAAGTCTCTTTGATCCTGCATTGTCGCTCGTGCACCGTACGAACATCCGCGTCTCTGTGTTTCCCTTGCTTTGAGTCCCTTCGGCGCCGCGAGTGAGCAACCGCTGCATCTGGTTAGGCCGTTCTGGCTCTGGGGTTCATTGGTTCTGGTACTGGCTCGGGCATTGGGACTTGCTCTCTGGACTCTGTTGTCTTGGCTCTGGGGCTTTGGCAATAGCTGTGGACATCTGGCGCTGTTCAGTCTGGGTTGTCTACTGTACTGACCAACACTTCGTGTAGCTCGTTTGAGGCCAGCGGTAGGTGCCTTCGCCATCGCTAAGCCCCATACATCTGACCTCATGACGCTATAGGGCCTATGCGGGACGCCTCGGTAATCATCGCACGCTCGCCGCGTCGACCAGCGCTTGCGCGAAGTGCGCGACCGTCGCCTCAATATGTATCTGAACCATAACTATGTAGTATTCCCGCGAAATACAATCGTTTTTTACCGTATTTCGCGACCCAGATGTGATCCAAATGCGATAAAACCGGCCGCGCAGCCATCAGCAAGAAGCCCGGACTGTCCTCTGGAGTGGCTGAGCGGTCGGAGCTCCGCTCCCTTGCCGAGCTTGGCCGAGCTTCGCTGAGCTCGTCAAGCGACTCGAGCTGATCAAGCTTCCAAGCTCGGACGAGCTTGAGCAGCTTGCCGACCTCGTCAAGCAAAAGTTAAGCGGACCTTTTGCTCGGTGATCTTGAGAGCTTGGGAGCTCACGAGGCTCGTCAAGGCTCGACGAGGCTCGTGAGCAAAAACCAACTTTGCTGATGACAGTAGACTGTCTCATAATTCAAACGGTCGGGGACACTCCAAACCCGATGAATCGTGGGATTTATGAGTTATGAGACTGTAAAGGGCTCAGTCAGGGTCTGATGGGGCAGGTTCTGCCGGAATTGAGGCATGAAGTATGCGTTTTGAGGTTATGAACCATGAGATAGTCTACTGTATCATCCCACTGATGCGTCGGGTGCTAATCGTACATAGACTACCAAAAGCCCTCACTCTGCTTAGGTCCTCGTTGTCCCCATCCAACATGTCCACTTCAGAGAGCCATCTCGATCTTCCTATGAGCAGTAATAGCTAATTTCCCTACACATCTGGTGCCACAACAGTTCCACACGGGCAAGACGGATGAGCACGAGCGGCACTCAGGATCTCAAGCCACGCTCAATTCCTACCCAAAAGGTCCGCCTCCCCATCCTCTCACTCACTATCCGAGTCCCCAACGCCAAGTTGGCTCAGAACGCGCACCTCTTCGTCCAGCAAAGAGCGCGCGAGTGCGTCACGCACGGCGCGGCTATGGTCCAGGCACACCTGCTGCCCAGGTCACAATCAGTCTACCGTTTGCCAGACACTGCAGACGGGTGGATGTACGTACCGGCCGCAAGACATACGTCCCCAGATACTTCAACCCGCCGCCGCCCTCCTCGCGGAACAACTCCTGAATATCCGAGTCCTCGTTGCACCCGTGCTCCCCAGAGCGTAAATTCTGCACGATGCACACCGACAGATCTGGCAGAGCGGATTGTATGATCGAACGCGTGACTCGCAACGGCGGGAGGTCGGGCGGCAGCACGAGGAGTGCGTCTCGATCCCTGGGACATTCTCCGGTCTGTGGGTGCGCGTCAGGAAAGCGGAACAAGGGAGAGAGGGAGGGAGAGAGCGAGAAACAGCGGACATGGAGTCGGGGAAGGCCTGCGGCCGGGACGGCTTTCACCGTGGGGTAGATGCACGGGCTAGGAAAATATGCCACAGCCCCGGAAAGGTGCAAAGGGACACGAAAGCGTGAACAGCGTGGGTGAGACAGAGCCGCAGAAGACATGCACACATGTGTCTGTCAGGTCCACATCAAGCGGAGTGGGTGGTGTCTAGTCTGCGACCGAGGCGTAATGAGGATGAGGAACGGAGACTCAAGAACAAAAAAGGGATCCGAGAGACAGGACTGGCGAGCCGCGGCACTCGGAGCATTCTCGAAAAATACAAGGACGGGGTCTCACATGCAGCCTAGGTGGATGAGAACAGATCAATACAAAGCGGGATACGGGGCATATGCCCGGCAAGCATGTAAAAGGAAGACAACAAGAAGAAGGGAGACGCGGAACGGACGCGCGTTCATTCGCGGGGAGCGAGGGCGGCACCGGCGGCGTGCACACTGACGGGTGCGAACGTGGCATCGATACATCGGGCACAGGCGTGTGCCGCCTCTTCCTCACCATGCAGCATGTGTATATATACCGGCCCGCGGCTCGAGCAGGCAGAAAGCAAATTAGAGAACCGAAAACGGGACGCCGTGAGAGGAGCGCGAGCACATCTGGCGAGCATGCGAGATGCGGGTCGATGGTCGTCTGGAGCGCACAAAACCCTACAGCCCTGACGAGCGAAAGATGAGACGGCGAAACGCAGTGCCTCACGGAGGCACGCAATGTGCCACGTACGCCTTGCCGCGCTGGGAAGGAAGCACGCCACTGCGCAACAAGAAGGCAAAACGCGAGCTCGTGGGCAGCGGGGCACAGAGACGCGCAAGTGGAGCGGACGGGTCCGAAGAGAGCGCGGGGTCGGAGGCGGCTACGCACCTGGTGCTGCGTATCGCATGTTTGGACGTCAGCGTCGGCGTACGTCTACCAGACGGTCAGCTTCAGATCATACGTACATTTCATACAAGCAAAGGTTCCCACCTTGCACACACCGATTGTCTGTGTGGCAACGCTGTGCGACCGCGGTTCCTTGACCAAGGCTACGGGCTGCGCGCCGCGCGTCGAAAAGATGTCGCACGCGGCGAATGTCTGCGTTCCGGTGCTCGCCGTGAACTGCGAAAGCGTCAGCGGGCACTGGTCGCCGTGGCAGCAGACGCACGGGGGTGAGCTGCATGGAGATCAGCGCGCGGCCCTCGTAGGGAAAGACCGACACGAACGTTCTCGACATCGGGTCCGTGCACGGGTACATGCAGCGGGCTCACACCGACTTGGAGCATGACGTGTGTGTCGAGCGCATCTTCGGCCGTGACGGCGCCGCCCTGAGCCGTGCGCACCCGCTTGCTGGTCGGCGCGTCGGGACGGTGGTCTGAGTCGGGTTTGGGCGCAGGTGAGCGCTTGCGCTTGCCTGTCGACGCCGCTGCAGGGCAAGGACTCTCAGCTGCATGGCGCAATGACGAAGACGCTCTAGCGGCGGACGAGTACGCAGTGTGCGGCGCGGCATTCCGTTCGGTACGCAATCGCCGCACCTGGCCCTGCACCTGCGCCTGGGTCTGCACCCGCGCCGGAGCCAGCACTCGCACCTGCGCCGGGGCCTGGGCCTGCACCCGTGCCGGCGCCTGTACCTGGACCGGCACTGCCGCCGGCGTGAAAGACATCGTCGCGGTCGTCGCGTGAGACTGTGCCTGCACCTGGGCCTGGGGCTGCACCCGCTCCTGCACCCGTGCCGGAGCCTGCACCTGGACCGGCACTGCTGCCGGCGTGAACGACATCGTCGCGGTCGTCGCCTGCACCTGGGCCTGCACCTGGGCCTGCACCTGCACCTGGGCCTGCACCTGCACCTGTGCCTGCGGCTGCGCTTCGACCGGCGGCGCAACCTGCCCCGCAAGTGCGTCAGACTCCACACCAGCACATGCCCATGGAGCGCAGGATACGCACCGCCGTGCGCACAAGCCCGAAGAACCGCATCCCCCAGTTGGTCTGCACGAGGGCAACACCGGGGAAGGTGCGGATGACAGCCGCGACGATGTCGTTCATACAGGCGGCGGTGCCGGTCCAGGAGAAAGCATCAATGTACATCCCCGCGAGTTCGTACGGGCCGAGTGGTGCGGCCGCACCGCTGTGGTGGCCGCGCGCAAAGACGCGGCGTAGCCACATCATGTCACGATCGGCGGGCAGGAGCGTGTTGAGCGCCGTGAGCTCGGTGGGCGCCAGGCCGGGTGCAGCGGGTCTGTCGCTCTGTTGCTGACGGAGGAGTTGTTCGCGCGCTGCCTGCTGCGCCGGACGTCAGTTGGGCCCGTCGGCGCTGGACGTCGAGCGCCGCACCGCGGTGGCCTCGGCCCGGTTGGCCCGGTCAGTTTCCAGCATGCGCAGCGCGACCTGCTGCTGGAGGAGCGACTGGAACGCATAGAGCTGGGCGTTGCGCTCGTTGATCTGAACAGCGCATGAGTGCCAACGGCGACGGCGACGACGACGGCCGGGCGCACGATGAACAGAAGCCGTCGTATAACCTGCGCAGGCTGTAAGAGGTTAGTCCGCGCCAGTCGGCCGTCTGGATCGTCCGCGGGCGCACCGGGCCCTGCGCCAGAAACGGCGCGGCGGCCGCAGCCTGCATCGCGCTCGCCGGACGGATCGGTGGTTCGGGCGAAGAAACGCTGACCAACGCTCTGCCAACGCTTATGCAACTCCGACTCAATTCTGGAACGGCCCATGCCCTCAATATCGCCACAGGGTCCAGTCACGAACGATTGTCGCCATTAAACTTGATATCCCACGTATCGTGTTTGTCACGCTCATCCGCTCCCTATGAAAGAGGTACCACAAGACCATCTTCTCGCCCCACTGCAACGCTGCGCGATTTCCGAATGGTTTAAGATTCTCGAGCTTCGTGTCCGGCAACGGCAGAGAGTCCGAATCTTGCGTCGACGGGTGTTGTTCCGACATTCGTAGGGGAAGTTGGATTCGACTGCTCTGCAGCACTTGTACCACGATCCTGGATCGCGGTTGGAGACGACGGAGGCGGAGCCGGAGGGAGCTAGGGCGATTGTCAGTGACACTAATCTTGGTCTGACCTAGGATGCTGTGGAAAATGGTCTAGTTAAAAACATTGTTTTAAACAGCGTGTTTAAAACATGTTTAAAACACCTGACCGGTCCATGGAACCTGTTTTTAACTTGGTATATGAGCAGACTAGCCAGCATCAAAACTGCATGCATAGTCCTGAGAAGGGCTAACCAGTCTCATACTGCATTGTCACCCCTTCCAGAGACCATAGTCTTGCTGAGGTTCAGTCTATGGCCTCCTGCACCACTAGGGTTGCACAGTCACAGTGAGAGACACACCCGAGATCTCTGACCCATCCCATCAATGCAATTGGATGCTCCCCAATATGATCCGGGAGTGTGAACCCACCAACTAGAGTCCTTAAGTAACATTGCTTAGTTACTGTTGGTACATATGTACTGAATAGAGTAAGTATGTTTTTAACAACGTTTTAAACACCTTGTTTAAAACACAATGTGTTTAAAACCCGTTAAATACTCCTGGGAATATTTAACAGCATCCTAGTCTGACCGCAACTTACCGGCGAGGACTGTGCTTCTCATCTGGATCACAAACCCTGAACGAGGACACTCCCGCATGTCTCACCTGACGACGCAATGTGACACAAAAATCGCCTTCGCCATCTTCAACAGCCAGTTCGTCGCCCGCAAGACCGCCCTCGGTAAGCAGGCGCCCCCGGTTGCCGGCATAACTGCGAGTATCTTCCACGGCAGTCGGTAGGCACGGGAACGAAGCACTCCGCATTGCGGTATATCCGCAACATCCTCTCACCAACTCGCTTGCACACTATCTCCATAGGGGCCTGTGCCGCATCTCCGCCTTCACCATTTCCGAACGCCACCGCGCGAACGGGGGCGGCACTCCGCTGCGTAGTAATATCGCTAGAGAGCTATGATCGTCTGTCCCGTCGATCAGGAACGGACCCGAACACATCTCAATGCGCCACGGGAGCCAATTCCCACATCATGCAACACCAACCTCGTTGACTACATACAGGATAAGCGCCTTCACGACTCATCGTTTCCGTATTTCAGTCTCGCGGGCACTCCACCGGAGTAATCCCGTCGGCGTTCATGACTTGTTTGCGTTCCATGACTCACCTTCAGTGCACTCGCTGCGCGCGGGCGTTTCGTCCGCGCTCGGATCGACGGGATGACTCCAATGGGCCTCAAGTCACTATGAAAACCGACTCGGCCGTCTCAACTGCGTTCATCACCCTTTGCGATGTCGTGCTTCCACTCTGGACACTCTACGCAGTCTGGACTCCGTTCCGACGAACTTCACACCATCATGCTACTCGCCGACGACGACCGCATTGACACCAAGTTCGCAATGTCGCAGGTCTCCCGTCTTTGGCGCAGCGTCTCGCTCGGTTCCGCTCTGCTATGGTCAGACGGATATCGTCTGCATTCTGTCCTCGATCGTTCGCGAAATGCACAGTTGTCCATCCGACTCGATTTTACCGGGCTTCGGAAGTCAATACTGGGGGAAGATGTCCCGCGCTTTGCATTGGACGATCGCATAGCCATTTACCGTGACATTAGCCCGCACATACCACGTATGCGCGCCCTCGCGGTGGACTACGGCCCGAATCCCTTCTGCATCGGTCCATTTGAGCCTCTGAACATGTTGTTCGAGTTCGCGATTCCGTGCATGGAACATTTATCCGTTCACTGGCGTGTCCCTCGCTGGCGGCTCGAATCGGACTTGTGGCAATACCGACCAGAGGTACCCGTCCGTATCCATCTTGAGGCCGCGATACGCCTGCGGACTCTCCGCCTCCAAAACGCCATCCCCGATAACTGGAAATCTATTGCAGTATCGACCCTCGAAGTCCTAGAAATCGACGCGCGCGTTGGAAACCATGCTCTCGTCCGATATCTTATTCGCGGCTCAGGCGCGGCTGCCCAAGACTATCGCGTCTGTCCCTCGTACCGGCAGAGAACGAGTTGTTTCGGTTCACATCCGGAGAGTTGACTGTTTCCCCACCGCGCTCGATGCAGCGCATCCACTTAGGAACACCTTTCAGGAACATGTGGGGGATCCTCTCACGAGGAATCGACTTCCCTTCCACGCCAGAGATCATCGTCACACTTCCTGCGAACGATTCTTCCCCCAGGGTGGACACCGTCTACGAGTTTCTTCTCGATCAATTCGAGCCTGCGTTGTCTTGTCACCTTGCATCGACGTTCGATGACATCGAGAAGCCCAATCACGGTAGATTCGAGGTCGCAGACGCACGTGGATGGTCTCGATGTGTTCTTGTTGACAGGATCAACTACAGAGACCACGTACGCGGATCCTGGGGCGTTCTCGCTCGCTCCTCGCATGGCATCGGCTCGATCAGATCGGTGTCCATATCGCGCCACATGTGGTTGATGACGTCGCAGTCTTTCCGAGCTTACTGCCCGACAAACTCCATTGTCGAGTTAAGAATAACTATGCTCGAGAGCCCTCTCGCAGACGAGGCGTTCCTGGGCACATTTAATCACAGGGGCGCTCACACATTTCCGTGCCCCAACTTGGCCAAACTCATATTCGAGACCAACCGCCAACGCACCAGAAAAATCCGCGTCGCTTTGCGCATCCTCGACCTCGTAGACCTTCACGGGAATACGAACTCGGTCGAAGTTTGCGCAGTCGGTGCGTATAACACTCAATGGCGGTCTAGCCTGCGACCCAAATTATCCAATCGAGCCTCTTGGAGTGTATGCCGCCACTGCGAGCCGGATAGTGTAGATTAATCTGTCGAACCTTACTTTCATCCCACGCGTCAGCACAACCTACGCGACCGTCCGTAGTGTTCATACTTCTGATAGCACAGCCTGCAGCGAGTCCTTTTCCACCCGTTTTCGGTGGCAATGCATTAACCCTCTCTCCGGCTCAATTTTAAGTCTTTGCGGCTCGTTCTTGCCGTCGCAGCAGCTGAGGACTCGCCTAGGACTGGCCCAAGCTGGGGGCGGGAACATGGAACCTCATGGCCCGCTGAAATTTTGGGGGGCGGAGGATCGGACCTCTCATGGGATAAGCCGGGGGGCTGCATACCAGCTGTTTTTATCTACCAAACGCTACGCGCTCCCCTTCCATCCATCTTAATATACTAGTCAATGAAGGCTGCCTCGAAATGGTGATCGCACGCTGACGCGCCGCGTTCGCGGCTATACACGCAACGTGCTCAGGGGCCGCTGCACACGCGCCTTCCCGATGCTGACGTGACGTGCACAGCCTCCGAACCATCTGCCCGTTCCGCGGCACTCCTACGGTCCTACCGCACGCGCCGTCACACCTCATCGATCGGCGGTTTGGTAGCGCTTTTTTCGCTAGGTGCATCGGTGCTCGGGGAGTTGTCTCCATCAGACCACTGTCATCAGCATTAGACCACCTCCCCCGCCCCTGTTTTCGCACTCCCGCGCCGTCCTCTCGCCCCTGACCGCGATATATATATATAACTATTGCCTCACGCTCGCAATCGCACAATATCCCGTCGATATCGATTACCTCGGCGCAGACTGTCTCTAGTTCCCTTCATGCCACGTGCAGCTTCCTCCCCAACCCCCTCATAGCCCCGCCCGCGTCGGCACTGGACTAAACCAATCATATATATATAAGCATAGTCCAAGCACTGAAGCGAGGTAGACAAGGTACCCCTTTTTTCGAAAGTAGAAAGCAAGTCCAATTCTGCTAGAGCTCTCGGTCGTTCAGAGAACCCGATGGGCGGCCGGCCTCTTCGATCTCGCATCCCACAATCATTATCGAGCGCACTTATTCATCCACAGTCGGGATCTACGTACACAGTGTGCGCGTGGAGTAGCACTCCCGCCGGATTCCACCGCGCCCGGAGACCCGCTAGAGCCGTCTCCCGGCCTCTACCTATGAACCTGCACGTCAGCGCGTGATTAAATCGCGGGAAGAGTGAGTCGGCGCCTTATAGTACACGCGATCAAGATGGTGGTCACCCCAAAATGCCCGAACCGATCAAACCCGCGAGGTGAGCTCCCTGTATTACCCGTACAACGCGCGCATAACCTCGGCGTTGAAGTGGCCGCCGATGGATAGATGATCTTTATCTGGGCCCCTATCATCAACTTGAAGGGCCTGTTTCGTACTTGCGCAGAAACAGAAAGACTAATACTATTCTATCCTACCCATTCCAATCACCTCCAGGTCACCTTCTCGCCGTTATATTATATTCATCACCGTTTCATCCCACCGCCCTCGATCGATTCAATGCCATAACTTTTCCGCCCTCGTCTGTTGACCGCATTCTGTTCACGAACTGTACGACATTTCCCGTCGACAACAGAAAAGAGGTCCTAGAGATCATAAACCCGAGACAAGGTCTGCGGGGAGCTGTAACGAGCGCGAGTTGACGAGTAGACCCTGAGACGTGCCATCGAACTAAATCCTCTGCCGCCGTAAATCTCACGTCATGTTTGGAACTCCGCGCGTCTCCGGAACTTCATGTTTGGAACTCCGCGCGTCTCCGGATCAGTCGCCGTCCTCCGTTCGCTACTCACCATCCATCACCGACGTGCTACATTTTCTGTCGTCATGGATCGGGACCCTCGCACTCTGGTGAAGGCTGGACGGCTTCTACTAAACACACTTGACTGCCAGGTGTTGGCTGCGCAAGAATCTCCTCGCGTTGGAGCACGCGCCCCGCCGGAGCACGCGTTGGACGTTCTTCGCCTGGCCAGACAGAAGCTTGGCTCTGCGCTCGAAGTCATTTACATTGGCCGTGGCGTGGACGCTCGCCTTGCAGCGTCGTGTAGAATTGCGCTCGAGCGGCTCACCGACCAACTGCTGAGGGAGATTTTCACCTGGGTTGTTCTCGCCTACGACCACACCGCGTTCTACGGTTTCTCGTCGACGTCCCCAGCATTTAGTCTGTCCGCCGTTTCCCGTCGTTGGAGAATCGTCGCAACTACCACACCTATCCTGTGGACCAACGTCCGCATTGTCTTCGGGCGATGCGATTTCGACTGTTTGCCGCCGCATCTATCCGCCGTCATCGAGCGGGCCAAAGGTCGTGCACTGAGTCTCGCTCTGATATCCGCTCCGTGCGACTCAGAAGGGCTCACACGCCAGGTGAAAACCGCTCTCGTCCGAGTATTCGAGCGCTGTCATGACATTCAAATATCGTTCTCGGACCCCAATGTGCAGTTCAACCGTTCTCTGCTACCGTTATGCCTATCGAGTATGCCCCACCTGGCGCGATTCGAAGTCAAACAACATCCCGACGACGCTGTCCGTTTCAGAATCGCCGACGCGGCCAAATCTCCGAAGATTTTCACGCTCTGCTCGAATTTGCGGACGCTCGAGCTCGACGATCTTCCACTGGCTCTGATCGACCCGGTATATCTACCGAATATAACCGTTTTCAGCGTGTCTTCCATTGTAACATCACTGGAATTGCGCGCTATTCATCGAGCGTGGCCCGGGCTACTGCAACTACGACTACACGGCGTCCGAAAAATTGGACTGTGGCACGATGGCAACGTCTTTACGAAGCTAGAAGCAGTCGCGTGCATCAGCCACGACCAGAGCATCTTCGCCGTCATCTCACCTCGCCACCTTCCTACCGTCCATACGCTCTTCCTGAAGTGCGACACCGTCACCGTCGCTGATTCGTTTGTGGACTGTTTCAATGCATCGTCGTGGGACTCCGTTCGGATGTTGTCGCTTACTGGGACCAGCATCGTCCACGTGGATCTCCTACTACTACCCAATCTCACGAAACTTCGCCTCGTCGCCGTCCCCGGGAACGTTCTCGTGTCCTTATTCGATCACTGGTCGTCGCCAGCAAGTCCATTGCGCCCCATTCACTTGGAATACCTGGACTTAATCCAGTGCGGATTCAGGGGAGCCGTCGCTACCTCTCTCATTGTCTTCCTCACCCATCGAACCGCCGGATTCAACCGCGCTCCCGTCAACCATATACTCGTGCAGCAGCATGAAACACTACTCGAGTCTGAAGACGCTTTCCCGGCGTGGCTCAGCCCACACCTTGAACAGTTGGTCGAGACGTTCATCCTCGACGTCGTCAGTTTCGCCACATCTGCGCCCCCGCGGTCCTGGATCTAAGACTGGGCGTACGTCCCTTTCAAAAGCGGCGTTTACGCCAAATCCCCTGATCAATCCCACCAGACCCCACCCCGGGACGCGTAGATTGTACAAGAATGTAGGATAAACGCATGCTATAGCAAGCCACGCGCTCGCATATTCGCGTGGTTCTGGGACATGAGCTTGCGAAATGATTGTCTCATCGTTGCGCAGATCATCTGTCTTAGCTTCACGGGGGCACACGACATCAGATACACGAGTGCAATTCTAGACCGCGCCCTCAATCACATAATTTCGCCGCGCGCTGACTTCCATACGCGCAGCAAACTAGGCTAGGGCCTTCTAGCATCGGGAGATGATCCAAGACGAATAGAATCAGCAGGGTGAGGGTTACATAAATCGACGCCGCCTACAGCGGATGTCGTGGGAAACGGGTAGCACGATTCCCTGAGCACGAGTACAAGCTGACAGAATCCTCACAACATGCAAGTACCCTATCGAGAGAATCGTTCGGCTTAACCAACTTCCCATGCGCTCTGAAATGTGTAGCGGATGTCTGTAGCCACGAAACGAAACTGTCAATGAAAGTCACGCAAGCGTGCACACGTGGATCGTCGAGCTGGTGTGTCTAATGAGACGCATCAAAACTGTACTGGAACCAGATCAAACTATTAGAATCTATCTCCAACCGCATGCTTGTAGAACGAGCGTATGTAAGGTAGGGGCCGCTCAGATCGCTCCGACCCTCGGATGTATTCCTAATCGGGACACGGAACGATAGAACACGTCGAATCTGTCCACCACAGAGGCTTCTCCGCAGAGAGACAAGATCTGTCCTCATGAGTTTGTCCGTTGCTACTGTAGCTTTTTGAGCATGTAGAAACTATGTTGCTACGTTACGTGTCCGGAGAGCAGTAACGGAAATAGTCGGCAAAATCCACTCTTTCCCTCTTCTACCCACCGAGCATGCCTCGAGCCACCGCCTGGCGCCGCAAGCGGCTCGAAAACCTCAAGGGCGCAAAGGATACCGTCAAATCGACTCTGTCTAATGCTGAGACAAGGAAAACGAGGTAACCCTGGCGCCAAAGTGTGTAAAAGACGTTTTAACTCTATAACAGGCACCCGTGCAGCGTGCTCCTATCACTGGTACCGCTACTTCTGCCCCGGAGGACCCTTTCTGGCCACCCACCCCGAGCAAGCTCGTTCGTCGTGCCTTCACCATCCCGTCTCCCAAGAAGCTCCTTTTTGGAGTCTTCCCGACCGGTACACGTGTTCCCGCGGATCCTGCCATAGAAACAGTCGTTTCGTCAATGCCAGTCTGCGAGTTGGTTGCACCGGGCCTGACGCCCTCTCCGATGTCCCAGTTCCTGCCCCAGACTCCGCCTCGTCGCTCTCACCGTTCAGTCACGGTAGAAGACGTACCTGACGAGGGTTCCGTTCGTAACCTTGGCTTCTCGGGTGATTCTATCATGCTGGACCTTGCGGATGACTCGGACTCGGATGAGGATGAGGAAGATGACCATCTTGCGGACCTGCGGCACCCTGCTGCGTCTAGCCCTCTGTCTGGAGCAGCATCCGATCCAAACAGTGGTTTCATGGGCGAGGCACCCAGCATTATGGTCGCCAATCTCGCGCTCGAGGAACTTCGCATGAAGTTTCGCAAACGGCGTCCTAATGGCATCGGATGGATCAACATCGACCTGGATCCCTTTGAGCGCGAGCGGCTCACTGGGATGCGCACCATGCTACTCTTCTATGTCAACCCCGAGTCCCAGACATACGGTCATTGGGCTGCTTCGTCGATTCAGGCTGCCATTTCGCTCGATCGCGGCCAATATTGTGCCCGCATGCTTCGTCGGATGGTCCGCGCGTTCATAGCGGACCGAACGATACTCCCCTTCAATCCGTATGGGAACTGGAAGTCGTCGATGCTATGCGACCAGGACCTCGCCAACGACATCATGCTCTACCTCCAGGAGCTAGGGAAGGACATCACAGCAGCCAAGGTGGTCGAATACCTCGCCCGTGAGGATGTCAAAATGAAGCACGGCATCTCGAAATCGATTTCAGAGCGAACCGCACGTCGGTGGCTGCTCACGCTGGGTTATCGTTACCGCTTGGAGGTTCGGGGACAGTACAAGGACGGACACGAGCGCTGGGATGTGGTCTGGTACAGGGCTGAGGTCTATATTCCTGCGCTCAGAGCGGTATGTTTATTCCCTGGCCGATAGGGTCGCTCATTTCTCCACAGTATCTGCCGAGGACGGTCGAGTACAACAATGCCGGAGTGGAGATCCACCCCCAGACGCGGGAGTTCGTTGAGAGCCGGCCAGTCGTGCTCTGGTACCATGACGAGTCCGTGTTCTATGCACACGACCGCCGCCGCAAGTGTGTATCCTTCTCCTTCCTATTTTTGGCGCTAACGACGCGACAGGGCTTGGTATCACAAGAGCATTGCTCCTAAGCCCTCCCCAAAGGGTGAGGGAGCATCTCTCATGATCGCCGACTTCGTTTCCGCCGAGTTTGGCTGGCTGCGCTCTCCGGACGGCGAGGTCTCCGCGCGGCGTGTCTTCCGGCCTGGTGTCAACCGCGACGGCTACTTCACAAATAGCGACATCATCGAACAGGCGAACACTGCCGCCGACATCGTCCAGACCCACTATCCCGACCACGACCACGTATTTATCTTCGACAACGCATCAACGCACTGCAAGCGTGCTGATGATGCCCTCTCTGCTCGTCGCATGCCGAAGTTCCCGTCCAAGTCGCCCGCAGACAACTGGCTGGTCGAGCGTACCGTTATACACCCTGAGACGGGTCGCCCGGCGCGCCTGCCAAACAGCAAGGTCCAGAAGGAGCAGATCCGCATGTCGGACACTGTCATCCCGGAGACGGGTGCACGTCAGTCCCTCTACTTCCCAGACGACCACCCTACCCACCCCGGCCTCTTCAAGGGCATGGCGCAGCTTCTCATCGAGCGCGGCTTTGACCCTGCACTGTTCCCACGGCGCGGCGGGAAGCTGGCAGAATGTCCCGGCTTCAAGTGTGCCAACACCGGCCCAACATCCGACTGCTGCACCCGCCGAATCCTCTACAACCAGCCCGACTTCGCGAACGCGAAGTCCCTACTCCAGACTACCATGGAGGCGCGTGGAATTGAGGTCTTGTACCTCCCGAAATTCCACTGCGAGCTCAACCCAATCGAGCAATGCTGGGGGTACGCCAAACGCATCTATCGCCTGAACCCGGAGTCTTCCCACGAAGACAAGCTTGTCGACAATGCTCACAACGCATTGGAGTCTATTCCACTCGTATCCATACGACGGTAGGTCTATTCCCTTATGATAGTAGCATCGGCTCATATGCATGCAGGTTCTTCAACCGCGCTCATAGGTTCGGCGACGCGTATCACCGGAAACTGAACGGGCAACAATCTGCCTGGGCCTGCAGAAAGTATAGAGGCCATAGAGTACTTCCTGAACGTATCATGGATGACCTGGAGCGCGCAGGACTGAATAAATAGCACTTCCGGCCAGTGTTCGGCCATCTAGTCCTTGGGTTCGGGTCCGATTGCTCTGTAATTTCAAATCCATAATATATACCAATGAACAAGCAAACTCATGAGGGCCGATTCTGTACAGTATCTGTCGATTATATGTTGCAGTCTCGGAGAGCGGCCAAGCGCGGAACCTGTCCCGATTAGGAATACATCCGAGGGTCGGAGCGATCTGAGCGGCCCCTACCTTAGCTGATATTACGAGGAAAGCCGATTGGACCTGTGTCCCACATCTCAGCGCCTAAAAAATGGGCACTTGGATCAGCAAAGTTCTTTAAGTTTGACCTGCCACGTCGGCGCGGATTCAGATTCCACTCGAAGCTTTTATCTTCTACCGGACCTCAAAAAACGACGTGTGCCGCTGGTAATGGGCTATTGCGATGTACGCACTACCCCCACCAGCTCGTGTGATGCGTTCTCATTTGTCCATAGCATCAGCTCAATACAATCTCAGCTAGATCGGATCGTGGCAAGAATTTCTGCAGGTTCAGTGGAATCGGGTGGGATCAAGTTGAAGAGAAAATACGTCCATCAGACTGGCTCCCTTTGCCGCATCCCGACGCCGCACCATGTTAGTTGTCGTCCTGCGTAATTGGAAATATCCAACGATATTTGCGCTTTGTTCGCGCTAATTCGGACCCCCCCCGGTTTACACGTTGAACGTCGGGACACCACAGAACAAGCCTGTGGCTCGTGTAATCGTTCGCACAAAACGAGTCAGTAGCAGCACTGAGGACTGTCCCTCCGCAACGATTTAGCGACCCATGTAGCGGCTATGTTTCGCATGAGTTTACAGAGCACTCGCGTCGTACGACGGATCCCCAGTCCATATTTTAGATCGAATCTTCACGCTCGCATCTACCGCAATTCCGCGCTACGTGGTTCACGATGTCGTTGATCGGATGGGCGGTAAATTTCACGCAGGCGCTCCATCGGCAGCTGTGATTTCGTACGTCGTGTTGGCTGCTACCCATACAATGCGGCAGCATGCAGTCGATCTACAAGGTTGAGCGCGAGCCGGTCGCGGTCGACCAATCGCTTACCTCCCTCGAGTACACCCACGTCCTGCACCTGCACCTATACGAACGCAGGGCACGGTAATCGAAGCACATTTTTCAACGAGGGCGATGATGGAAGAGTGGAAGCGATGCCGCTGTGGTGGTAGCCGAGGGCAGGAGGTTGACGGGAACAGTCCGCAAAAACCCGTGACATGGCGGTCGGAGGCTTAGTGTGTGTATCTGCGGCGTAGGCGGAGATACCAGCGTTCCCCGTTACGAGTCGATTTGGCGGAGTAGTGATTTAAAGGCCCGGCTTGGGCTCGGCTTTCAAGGACTCGGGCATTCCAAAACTGAAGCCCAAGCCTGAGCCGTTCGAAATCCGAGCCCGAGGCACGGCTCGGGCAAGCCCGGGCTTTTCAATCAGGCCAAAATCAGGCTGTGTCAGTCGTGAGTTACGCTGAGACGCACTGAATGTGGTACAATCAGATGCGTATGAAGGCTAAGATGCAACTATAGTGCACTGAGAGTGCACGTTCTTCGAGGGACGATTCGAGGGACGATACGCGGAAGCCGTGGGAATAGTCCTTATTTGCTTCCTCGCGCTGTCGCTCCACGGCATCCACAGCACCAGGCACATGTTGATTGAGCCCCGTGAGAGGTCTCTCACTATGGACCGGGTTCTCCAGGGTCACATGGGATGCAAATTGAGTATAAATAAAGCGTATACTAATCCAAGTCGGGCCTTTGAAACACTATGGCAAAGTCATTTAATGTGGGGCTTTGTGCCCTTGATCACTACATTCCTGCAGATGTCGAGTCCGTTTTAGGAAAGAATGTTCCGTTCGGAACTTCGCCCTACGTGGCGCTCTATGGAACGACCGGATGTGATACACCCTAAATCCCCCGCGAATCGTTGAACCCGACCGCTCTGGCTTGTAGTCGCGTAAACCGGCCCAATCTAGCTCCCGGTGCTGTGATTGCACGAGTTTAATCCCTGAGCGCGCCAATCCAAGGCAGAGAGCATGAATCCGGGCTGCGCGTTATACGTCCCACGTCGGGCGACCTGGATACCACGGCGCCCGCTTAGATGTCTCCAAATTGCGCGAATTGGCGTTATAGTGTGCGCTCTAAGGATGCTACATTGAGATATGGTATCGCTGTTGCATGGATCCGAACCTCGGGATGCTTGGAAATGGCAGCACACTCTCGCAGACCGCAGGTCGGGTCCCATGGCCATACATCCACGCATAATCCGCCCAACGATATGCGTCGCCCGCAAGTCAACAAGACGTACATGAGACATAGCCGAGCGCGGATGATGAGAAGGTCATTGGCACACGGACCAGTAGGTGCATAAAGCGGAAGAAAATTAGCTATCCTAGGCGCGAATAGCGTACCCCGCATAACCTGGTACCGTATCTCTGCCGTATCCCTACATCGTCATATCCAAGAATACTGAGAGACCGCTTCCTGAATCCCGGAGACACCAATCGTCAATTCATCCAGGAGCTGCTCCACTCGAGGCACCAACCACCGAGGGAAGGCATGACTTTTCGCGAAACCCCACCCGCCTTCCAAAACGATAAGGCCGCGCACCGGCGGCCCGGTAACGAATTCGCCGCGGATGGTGATAAGAGCAATAAAGCATTGTACGACCGGCGCACCGAATGCGCAGTCAACCACCTTCAGTTGATCCAGACGGGGGAGATGCGCGATACTACGCGCCCAGCCACGAAACAACGTCTGCATACCTGGCTCGAGCACCTTGATCAAGGTGAGCTCAACCAGGTCCGGTAGAAACGATAACCAGCGATCGATGAGATGAGCACACAATCCCGTGATCGTGAGCCTGCGGAGAAAGCGAAACGGCGCCGGTTTGAGAAAATTGGTGCATGCGTCGAAAACGCCGATCGAATCGCAGTTCAAAAAAACTGTGTGGAGACGAGGGACGTTGGTGCGCGAGAGAACGGCGAATAACGTCGGACCTGAACCGACACACGCAACGGTATCCAGTCCCGCAAACACAACCTCGCTCTCCCAGGAACCACTCGAATGTACGGTGTGCAGCTGAAGACGCTTTAGGCCGGGCCAGCTCCGTTGCATGGTTAAGAGATCGTCCGAGGTGATCATAGATCGTATGCTGAAGACTTCAAGCAGCGGTATTGCGGGTAGAGAGAGTAGTTGAATCGGCAAGTGGCCAAGTTCAAGGACGCAGAGGCGGGGAGTTAAGGTCATTAACGTTAAACCCGCTAGCGACCCGCGAAGTTCGAACGCAGCCGGGCCGTCGGGATGTTGGACAACGCGGAACTCGCGTAAAACGGGCATGTCGCAGAGTAACAGGGGTAGTATGGACCCGTTGAAGCGTATGGTATCACAAAACCACGAAATCCGAATGGCGCGACTTCGCTCAAACAGCCGAGCGAGTGCGTCCATAACGCGATGCGTAAGGTCATTCGAATTTTGGCCAGGGGCAGAAAATAAGACCAGATCCAATCCGCATGCACCAGATCGAGACAAGATGGTCTCGACGCGCTCGGGTAAAGTCTCGTATACAGACTCGTGGAAACAGAGGCGAACTTTGGTCCATATATTGGCGAAAGAGGTAGCGGCAGAACGCCAACGTCTAGAGACGCAAGCAACGTTGAACGCGATGGGAAAAGCGGGGAACGCGTCGAAATCGTGGTGGTTGTAAGCAGAGTCCGCGCAGAGGAATATTTCTCTGAGCACGTCGTCGTTCAGACGCTCGACTGCAGGCCTGCAAATGAAACTACGGTGGATGTCTATACCCGCGTTAAGGTAGAGACGCTCGATCGCGTAGTTCAGATCCTGTTTTACCCGTCGAAGTTCTTCAATTCTGGATCCCCGAGCGCTGTCTTCGCCATCTAGTAGCGAATCTGAGCCCGGAAGGAGAGACGACTCCTGTTGAGCAGCTCTGAGCTGGTCGTCGAGCTCCTGCAACACGAGCTGTCCTGCATCAAAAACAGCTCTACGCCCCTGGTCGTCCATGCGCCGAAATGATCCGATTGAATAAGCTCAGCGAAGTTGTAGAAAAGACGGCAAGGGGCAGAACGCGGCAGCGTGTCGCGCGGTCCGGACCAGGCGACGGGCGGACGAAGACGCTCGAATCGGAGATCCAACGTAACTCAAAGCACCCGGTTGAGGTTTACGGGACGACCGGGGACAAAACACAAGCCCGCGCCTGATGTTCGGCAATCCCTTCGGCACCGGCCGCCGAACCTGCCCGTGGCACCTCGGCCTTGGGGCACCTCAGGGGCACCTCATAGCTCGCTCACCCATGGGAGCTGCTCGTCGCCGTCGTCGTCGCCGGCGCCGACGAGCTCAGAAACTCAATTTTAGGTGTTTTCCGAGGTTTTTATATCAATCGACTCTGAATCTCGCGCTCTTTGCAACGGTGCCAGCAAGAATGTCCCATTTTGCCTGGTTGGCGCGCTATGGCCGAGAACCTGGAGGCCAGAAATGGAGCTCGGCCCAGGCCGGGAGGTTCAAACCCCGCTCGAAGCCGCAACCGACGGCTGTTCCGCCGTGTACACAACGACCGCCGCGACCGGTAAAGGTGTCTGAGAAAATTACATATCGTTTTGAGCGCATTTTTGAGCACTTTTTAATCTCAATGTGTCTCAGGAATCTCATCTCATCCTACCGAAGATCGAGGAGCTGCATCCCGGAGCACGGCGGTTGTGAATGACGAATATTCCCACGGTCGGCGCTCGGTACTCAGCATCGTGGAGCTCTAGAAGCTTTCTCACCGCCCGACGAGAACAGGCGCCGATCACGGAGTTCCACGTGAACGTGTCCTGAACGTGAACCCTTGGGACCCGGAATCCGACACGCAGCATTGCACGCACCGAGCGGAGGTGAACCTAGTCGGTCATATACGTGTGCTGTAGTATTATAGCGGCGACGATGAAAGTACACAAAACGACTGGAACCCGCGGCTAGCTGCTCAACTGAGGCACAGAAGCCAAACTGAATACCGCTGACAATCTCAAAAGGCGTTGAATCAACCCACCGTAACAGCGCGGCGGCGACGCGCCGGGTTAATCTCCGCGTGACGGCACTGCTCGCGTGAGATGAATTGTCCGCATCGCTCGTCATGGTGGGCACAGTACTACAGCATCGAAAATTCACATCCACATCACTTCAGACAGATCAACCTCGTCCGCACGCTCACCAGGCAAGCGCTGTGCGTATAAGTCCCTCAGCCTGCCCTGAACGCAACGAAAAAAGGGAAGCGTCGATTCCTCCAACATGATCATGGTGATAGCCTGTTCCGAGTGGAAGGCGGTCACAGATCAAGCTGAGATATGGAACTGGTCGACACTCACATGCAACATCTGAACCTCAAGGTGCCAAGTCGTCACGTGCTCTCGAATTCCGCATAGGCTATGCGCGATGCCAAGACAGCGAACGAGCATGTCGCCCACATTATCGGCAACAGTGACGGACCACCAGAGCGGATTGTGGACCAGACCGCGGGCGATGGCGCGAGCGCTGAGCATCTGGATGTACGCCCTTTGCTAATTAAAGCACCATTAGCCCGTTTCCCGCCATCTCCATGAACCGTGAAAGACAAAAGGGGAAAAAAAGGACCAAAACGGGAGGTACACACCGAGGTAGACGCCAACGACCAAAGCCGTCGACAACGACTGTGAAGATGGGTATTCTGAGGCAAGCAGGGCGGGAGAATGCCGCAAGCACAAACCGGAATTGCGTGGTTCATGGCGAGGTGGAGAGCGCGAAGAGGATCTTAAACTCCGTTCAACAAAGACCACGGGATGATCCGTTAACATCAAACATGCCAATCGTCACAAACAATCTCCCGTCGACACGCCGACCAAACTCGCACAATGTCAACGACCACTGGATGCCCGGTGGAAGACGAAGAAAAGTGGGTAAATGAGTCGAACATTGGACCAACCGGTCCATCTCGTCTTTGGTGCAATCACCGACTCCTAAGTCGGTCTTTCTGGGGGGTGGGGTCTTCAGATTGGACAACCCGACTCTTCCCGGCCGAGTCATCCCGATTTACCCCGTCCAATCCCAGATCTGTTTTTGCACCCGCTAAACTCGATCCCTAATCCGCGGAGCAGTTGCTCCTCGTCCGGGTCACCTCAGATAATGAAATTTCACTCTCACATCCCCATTATCGCACAGTCCTTCAGGGCCCATAGGCCCTACAGGCTCCCAAGTTCCTAGGATGTCCCCTCGTCGTCCTGTCCTCAAACCGGGCATTTTCTTCGCCCGACTGTTCACAATGCGCTTCGATCGTGGGTTTGACGCCGAGCTGCTCGCAGCACATCGATGGCTTCATAGTCTCTGGCCTTTGAAAGTGCAACTGAAGCCTGGGAGAAACTCTAGGACGACCGTGCACTGAGAACATCTCGACGCACATGGAGACGTACTGTATGAATTGACATGCGTGGTACAAGAAGGTTCGCGCGTTGGAAGGACACGGGCTGCGACGTTTCGTTAAGTCTTGTGAAGATACAGTCAATGCACTGTGGCCATCAAGCTCTGACGGCTTCGCCGAATAGCATCTCACATCTTTGGCCCCCAGTGGCGCTAGGCACACATCATCTCATGCCTCCCGGCGCGATCAACCAGGGCGCGCATCTGCGCGCCCGGCGTCGCGGGACAATCTCAGCAAACCTTTACATACACAATGAACGCGAACATCGTAATTCAGGTGGATTGCGCCGTTGTCCTTAGGAGTCGGTGACTGCCGCGAGATAGCGGCGCTACGATGGAACAATCGCGTACACATCACGGGCATAACTGGTACGCGACGTGGAAAATAGTGCTCTATCAGCAAAACAACGCGAACCTGGTAACGCGCAAATAGCGATAATTGCGTTCACGCGAAATTTCCGCTCGGCCCGAACTCACGAGCGCACGGGATTTCCAGATGTAGTCATGGCTGAAGACTTGGTACCTCGCGCTCGTCATGAGCGGAGGGAACTCCCTGCTCGATACGTCCAGGACGTCCTTCCCGAAGGCCCGGGTCCGTTCGAAGATGGCTACGAGGTCACAGACCCGGCCAGACTGTCGTCCAACCTTGCCCCAGCAGCTCGGCGTGTACTACAGCTTAGCAGCGTGCGATTGCGTCTGGCGACCATGCTAGTATTGTAAGGATACCGGATCCTCACGAGTGAATTCTAACCTCAAGCGGCCTTCGGGCGGTCGGAAAACATTAGATTCGGTAGGTAGGTTCACGGAGTCTGCGTCTGGCAGGTCTCGGGGGCCGGCGACAGGCGGGAGAAACTGGGGCGGGCGTTGCTGATCAGGCAAAACCGCAATCACACCAGCGCAGGAGAGCGTGCGGGAACAAGAGTCGATTCCAGGTGAGACTAACTACCTAAGCTTTTATACATGAAGCATGACTCGAAGTGACTCATTGGGAATGGAAAGGGAGGTCGAAGAGCCTTTGAGAAACGAGTGGAATGGTCGGGAAGTCTCCGGAATGAAATAGGGGAAGTCAGGGTGAAACCGATTCTGAGCCGATTCGCGGTCGATTCCGCTCATCGCGAGCGAACGGTGTCGATTCTCAGAAAACAGAATCGAGATTCTGAATCGGCCGAATCGACTCCAAAGGTCGATTCGCCGATTCGAGTCGATTCTGCTGAATCGACGAGAATCGACCGATCCCGATTCTCCCAGAATCGGTCGAATCCGTCAACTCTGACTTCCCCTAATGGGGCGGTTTCCTTGCAATTATTCATTTGAATTGTAGGAATTTATCATAAGGTTCCCAAGAATTTTTGGTCCCCTCCTTTGTGGTGCTACAAAGTTTCGGGTAGGAACGTGCAGTAAAGGATGCTGAGACACGTAATAAGGGATATTAGGATGTGTAGGAAAGGTCAATACAACTGTAGTAAAGGTAAATAAGACGTGTTGGAAAGGATACATGACGTGCAGCAAAGGATTGAAATCATGTAGGACAGGTAATGTCAGCGCGTAAGAAAGGAACGTTACCCGTGTAAGTTAGGTCAGTGACGTGCAGAAAATGAAAGTCAACGTGAGTTAACTGGCCTTGCATATATAGTGTCACGCCTCGGAAACCGACTGATACCGCCCCTCCTCACCCCCTTTGAAGCATCGAATGCATCGTGCGAAGGTTTTACTGGGGGAATACAATGACACGCTGATCCTATGGCTTAGCCTCGCAAGTTGAGTTCCGCTGGATTTCATCGTGTTCGCACCAAGTGCCCTCAGGAGCGCCATCCTTACGCCCGTATATACGCTTAGCTCATCCTGCGACTTTGCGACGACTTTGCGGTACATGTCCTTCCGAGCGCAATCCTGGTTGGGAAGCGCACGGCGAGAACTTTGGATGTGCGGTGCCAAAGGAGATGAAGATGAGGGACGGCACTCCGAGGTGGTCTCAGAACGTAACGAGGACTAGAGGGTGTATGCGCACGGTAGAAAAACGCGCCGAGATGTTGAGCACGCACGACACTGCCTGTCCCCCGAAGGTTATCGAATGCGCTGCACAGAAAAAGACATAGCGTATGCGAGGTGCATCAGGAAAGACTCACTCAACTATCTGTCCATGTGTAACAGATAGTTCTGTCCCATGATAAAGTCTCTATCATGATGCACCGCATTCATTGTACGGTATAGTACGCAATAGGGCGAGCGTTCGCAATAATACGCCATGACCGGACAACCCTCCATAGGAGGCCCTCGGCAAACTTATATAGACGTTGTATCGGCCGGAACCCCCAAATTGCCCGCCGCAAGCGCCGCAGGATGTAGGAGAGGGACCCCCAAGTCGCCTCTGGGCACCGAGGTTGTATGTCGCGGGACCCCCAAGTTCAAGCATCTGAGCACTGACTTGGGACGGTCCTAGGTCCAATCGGTAGGCCTATCGAGGTCAGTAATGCGATTGGTACGGCTCTCCGCGGGCGAGAAAATGCCTGGGGCTTCCCTTTTCACTCGCCTATACTTGATTTGGGGATTATATTAGCGAGTATACGCGATGCTCGTCAACTAACGCTCAAACAGCTCCCGCGCAGCGGGCGCTCCTCGGGAGCCCTTTGAGGTTGTAGCAGGATATAACCTCATACGAGGCTTGCCTGGGGCCTTCCATGGGGCTATATGTTGAGTACTATGAGGTAAGATATTGTACGCTGTATGATAATGTCCCCAGCGGTTTAAAGCGGCTTCCACGCCAATCCAAACACCAAACGCACGCGTGCTCGGATTCAGGAGCCGTCAACGCCAACGGAGTAGAGCATAAATACAATTCAATTTCAGAACGCACGGCACGGCTACCACTCATCTGGGCCGCCTCCACCTGGCTTTCAAACTTAATTTAAAGGCGCGTCGGGACGTGCGACTCGGAGTCCAAGATAGGGTGAGGATAAAAAGGCTTTGTTTTAAACGACGTTTTAAACTCAGCGTTTAAAACATGTTTTTAACGCGGAAGTGCGGGTGAGGCTCGTTATAAACACCCTGTATATATATGCCTATGTACACTGCGGCGCACCATTGGGGCTATTCCAGGCGTCGTCAAATATTCCAGCATATGATATGAGTCTCCCCAAACCTCATCTAGGACAAACTAAAATCTGGCTTGATAGTGATCTCATATAGGGACATCACAGTTTTCATGAGATGGGCTGAGCTGAGGCTAGGCAGATGTGGCTACGCCCAGGCTGGTGGCTCAGAAGGTTTGCTCAAGCGACATTGACGATCAGGAGCTGAGATACCTCTGGGTGAACCTCCCCCAAGTATCCCCAGTCGTTTAGATCAAATCAAATAAACACCGTTCTAAACAGACGTTTTGAACACCTTGTTTAAAACGTGTTAGAGACTCCCGGCGAGTTTTCAACCGCACCCTAGTCCAAGTGTCAACCAAACGCGATTAAATAACCCGGCGAGGTCGGGGCCAGGCTCGTCATGATCCCGTAGGTCGCTGCGCTGGATTCCCCCTCTCCTCCTCCTATTGATCATGGATTATCCCCCTCCCCTCCAAGGCCGACCTAGACCTACAAGATTTCACAGCTCTTTGTATAAAACCAGTAAAAACATTGCTCTAACATATGACTGGCACCCTGCGCTATTCGTTCGCACGGAACCCGAGCGTGCAAAAACCCAAATGTCCAACAACATGGAGAGCGTATCGAATGAGGTTAGGATAGTCCTCCGCGCCGGATATCTTGAGCATTGTCCAATACTGAGCAAAATCGGTGTTCCCGTTGACCTCGGGGAGGTACTGGCTTCTCACGAGGCGCTGCCTGTGATGCACCCAATACATGTAAAGGAGATTCGGTATGACGTCCATGGCGTTTATGGGACAAGCCTTCATCCACGGCTTTTGATGCATCAGAATTGGGATGAAGCACCGATAGCACACCGACTTGTGCGAGGCGCGGATACGAAATTCTCCCATTCTTCTGATCTGTAAAACCTATATCAGCTCATACTGAAGACTACGCGCACGACGTTTGCGGCACTCGCCTTTCGGAAATTTGTCTCATGTCCCCCCCAATGAACCGGGGCGGACTCGATATTGTCAACGCCATAGAGATCACAATCATTCGAAGTGTGGCCCCTTGCATCCTGCCCCAGTACGTAGTGATTAATGCAGAGCGGGACAGGAGTCACCAGGAATGGATATATGATCGTCCACGCGGCGACGAGCTCCCAATCTCGACCCCGGGCGACTTGCAGTTGAATGTAGGCATTCTCGTCTGAGCAAGCAGTCGTCGGCGGATCGAGCTTCCACTCCCAGGGGTCAAGCTCCACGGCGTTTGGACCTGACTGGATTAGATTGAACGCCATTTTAACGACGGGAAGAACTGACAGTTCGACTGGTATACCTGGTGCTGCTTCATGACGTCTAGGAGCAGCTGTCTAGTCGTGCCCTCCGGTGCCCGACGATCTTCCAGCGATTCCCAAGTGGAAACCTCAGCATCCCATATCATTTCGGGGACACGGGGTGGACCTGCTGGGCTACGTCGTCAACAGCTCCAACCTCTTACTAAAAAACTTACAGAAAGAGAGATAATGCTGATCATACATGCTGAGCCCATTCATTGGGGTCGGCACGACTATCTCTCGGTCAGTGGATGGATCTAGGTACAGAACTGTTAACACTGGCCCTGCATATAACGGGACCGTGGGTAGATACCTTGCTCATAGATCTCCCAGCAGGTATCGCATACTTCTTCGGTCTTCATCAGACCTCGTCTGTTGCAAACCACACAGAGCTCATCGGCCTGGTACTCGGGCTGGAAAATATCTACGCAGCCGGCGCAGATGGGAGGACGGAGGGCATCCGGGCTTGCAAATTTGCGGGGGCAACAAATGCATGTCGTCAGCGCCTGGACTTCGGGGGAGAGTTGGGGGGCCATCGCTCAGAGTGGACAAGTTGCACAACAAAACGGGAAGTTCCGCTGAAATCCAACCTGCTGATCAATGCGATGCGCCGTTCCCCGGATCGCAGACGGTCGCGGCTCGCAGTCTCTAGCTCAGGTTAAGCTTTGTCTTTGTATCGTCCTGCTTCGCGGGAACGAAGTCTCCAAACTGCCACTGAACCCAAGCCCGGTGAGGGCCCGTGACAACTAGGAAGAGCGCCAGCGTCACACCGGACATTATGTTACACGATGGGATACCTGCGCATGTTGGACGTCTATTATGTAAAAGAATTGAAGAGCTTAGCAGCTCGTTGGCAAGTTGCTGGCTTATGGTCCAAATCGAGCGCCTATCTTAGTCAGCCATCACAAGCCGGCGCTTACATGTAATATTGCCCCCGGCCGGAGGTTTCGGCAGTCCACAGCATGAATCCTGACCCCGAGGGATTTTAGGGCAAAATAACGACAATTTAGAATATTTCCATACGCTGGACACGAATAGTTATTTTGATAGGGACTTGCATAACGGACTCGAGACGAAAGGCAAGTAACGACCCTGATGCCGATCATGTGGCTGTCAGACGGATTCGGCAATCCCCGAGTGCAACATCCCCCGGATAAGAAACGGTCAAGCCGTGACCGTAAACAATCAGAATGCTGTGGCACGTGATTACTCGGTAGCATTCTGAGCAAATTACGGTCTTATGCCTATTGACACAGATCCTAGCTGGTGTGCTGACAGCTGTCTAAGCTGAGAACCCGCAGACAACTAGCGTCGCGAGGAGAAGGGCAGATGGGCTAGCTAGTCCCATTTGACACAGACGACGCTCTGGCGTTACTCTCGTTCCTCAATACATGCCAGACCCACATCTCCTGCCTATTGACCGGCTCTGTATTCTGATCGATAGCTGACGACATAAACTAAGCCTTCTTGACGCAGTCGGGGTACAGGGTCTCAATTTGGAACAGACTACTGTAGACTTTTGACCGTAGCTTCGCCTTGGCGTTTTTTATCTGCTGATGAAGCATCAATAAGAGATCGGGGGCGATTGGTAGTATCCCACCCTTTTCTCAGAGGGCCATATTACACATTTCAACGAGGCTACGATCGAAAGTACAAGAGAAACCTCCGCATTGCGTGGGTATATAGGGTATACCTCGACCCCATGCAATAGACCATGTAACGGTGTAACAGGCCGTGTGACGGGCCGGTAACATCGATCATCCAGCATCCTCCTAAGCGGTTTACTGCACTGCCCGAGCCCCCACAAGCGAGCACCCCGAGCCCCGAGCCCACGAATGCTAGCTCCTCTCCTAGCGCAAACACATTTCTGCCTATCCATTCGTTCCTCACTCCTATGCAGACATGCGGCTAAGCATTAGCCTCACATCGCTTGTGTGCGATTGCCGCGCAGTCCCTAGCAAGCGAACAAGCGAACCGCGAATCCGAGCGCCCACCAGCAGCCCTTCACGCGGAAACGACTGGCGGCTGCGGCTCTGTTCTGCTTCCCGTCTCTCTCTCTTGCTGAACGTTTGCGGCGCTCTGGCTTCAGCTCGATGGCCAGCCGCGCAAAGAGTCGTGAGAAACGGCCTGCTGCCGGGACTCAAAGCAGTTCGACGGCCACGACGGCCACGAAGCGTCAACGTCTAGCCGTTGACATTCGCCCCCTCGCCTCCCACATGCTACACGCCTCGAAATGGTAGAACAGCGCCAAGAGACGACGAAGACTGGCGCGACCTACGGCCGCCACGTCGACAACTACTCCAAGTATTGGTCGGCGTTACAAGACGCATACTGTAGTCGCGCCTAACATAATATGATGTACAAGGTGATGGGAATCCTCGCTGACCAAGGCAAGACGAATCAGCATAGCCGCGTCCACGAGTTTGGCTCCCTCCGGCATAATCGCCCGGAGTTGTGCGCGGTCGGCGCTCTCGCAGTCTACCTCTTCGCACTATGACACCCGGACCTCGGAAACGAGCCGCTACCCTCTTTCTCACCCGTGTCCTTGCCCGCCGCCCAGGAATAGGGCTTTGTAACACGCGGAAAGCGCGAATGGTATGGTCTTTACGTCTTCAAGCCCGAAAGCAAGACCTGCAAGGAGCCTATGAAGTATAGCAGTGAGTGCGGTGCCCTACACCTGCTCTTACGTGCTGACGCTCATGCAGGCCACTACAAGCGCGTCAAGAAGATGCACGACGACGCCGGGATCAGCATTTCGAAGGCAACACATGCTGGGCGTGCAAAGGCCGCGCAAACCGCACGCGAGTACAACGCTATCGTACGCAACTGATACCTGGACCACTCGACGATTGGAACCTCGTCTAGGGCGCCGTCGACTTTGCTGTTCCTGAGGATAACCAGCACGAAGGTCTCCATGCCGGGAAGGCATTTTTCAAGGGCGCTGCGGATCGCGGCGGTGCGAATAAGATATGTGCCACATCATTCTACCATCATGGACGTCTTGCTGAATTGCATGCATGCTTGCAGTCACAATGGACAACACCTCGGTCTGCGAAGTCATGGCCTAGACAGTGGGCCGTCTCATCTTAGCCCGCTACGGCGTCCACATGCGTGAGGAGGACGCTAGGATCCGATGCGTGCCGCACGTCGTCAACATTGTCGGTCGGAAGATTCTGTCTGCTTTGGACGAGGAAGACGATCCCGATACGAACGACTACTACCCCAACGAGAAGGACGAGTCGAATTATTATAATTCGGATGCAGATACGGAGCAGCTCAGCGTGGAGTCGACTGCCGCTGAGGACGAGCTGGCATTGGCTAAGGACGAGGTACTTGCGAGGGAACGCGAGGCTTTGCCGCTGGACCACACGACAGACGAGGTGCGGGAGGCGTTTCTGCAGCTCATCGGTGAGCTGGCCGCCCCGGAGGAGACGATCCGCAGCCCAGTAAAGAAGTGGAGCGTCTTGCTCCTCGGGCAGATAGTCGACTCATTGAACAATAACTGCGCTTGATTTGCACACAGATCGACCCGTCGCCGCAGCGACGCGCGCGTTTCCGCGGGCACGTCAAGTCCCGTTACCCGCAGGAGCAAGCTCTACATACTCTCTTGGTCGTGAGAGACGTCGCCACACGGTGGAACTTTACCCACTCCATGATGGACCGCTCACTCCGGTTCCCAAACCAAAAGCACGTTGACCGTTGGGTGTGATACAGTGTTCCTGTCCCGTCGGTTTGCACTGCCACTGGATGGAGAGCGTCGACCTTGCCACAGATGAGCTGCGGGTGGATGTTTGCCACGGTGACAAGGCCTCGGGATTGTATTAGGACTGGGGGATAAGCGAAATCAGATGTACCGTTGTCACAGGTTCCTCGGACACCAACTCCGTATGGTGGGGGGTGTGGCGAAACCGGTCCAAGCGAGACGCGCCGGCCGTGGTAGTGTAGTCAACTAGCGCCGTTGGCTCCTTCGCGCTAGCCATCAGAGTCTGCAGGTGCGCGACGAGCTGCGTTGTGAGAGTCTTTCCGACAAGCACCTAGGTCTGTCAAGCTGTCCGGGTGTATTGAGTCTGAGGGCACCGCAGCGCCGTGCTGTTTGCGAAGCGCCGTTGCGATGAAGGAGTTCTGGTGGATCCGTCTCATGTCGAGCAATGCGGCCCAATTTGCGCAGAGCGCGTCAAGCACAGGAAGGTCGGGGGATGCAAGAGGCTGCCTCGAATATCAATGGTACTGCATTCGGAGAGTCGAGTGAGATTGCGTACAATTTCACTTCCAGAGAGAGACGCGTGACGTAGCTGTGCTAAGAACTGCAAAAATTTTGTTATCGACGTTGTGACTGCGGCAGTGGTTCCCTCGTCGCTGTCAGGCATGGAGTCACTGGTAACGCATCAATTTCCTCGCATGCAGCATAGGTATGTCATCCCTACATACCTAACGATTCCTGCATTTCCGTTGCTGCAATCGCGGCAACAGTAGCATCCAGCTTCGCCTCCAACTCGGGCGTCTGCATTGACAGAGCCTCCCGCCGACGCACCGCATCTGCGAGCGAGTCGAGCGTATTGCCGTGAAGGTACTCGTTCACCAGCTGCGGTGGCACGCGGAACAAGCTACAAGCGGCGCGGCGAGGTTGACGGCGTGTCGGAAAGGAGAAGGGACTGACTGAGAAGTCGGGCGGTTCGGGCTCGCTGTGGCAGCGGCGTCGATGCCGACGATCTCGCCGTACGCGCGATCGCGCAAGGACTACAGCACATCGTCGCTTGGCCACGCAGCAAGTGCGTTGAACTTGAGAGAACGGTCGTCGGCGTAAGATTGGCCTACTCCTCTGCCGACAACGACGAGAAGCGGCTGCTCATAAACGCCGTAAGCTTGGGCACGACCATCAGGAAGTCCCAAAACGTGAAGTCGCTCTTCAGCTGCCGCATGACGCCGAAAATATGCTAGACAGGCTCGGTCAAGTGCAGCCATGGGAGGTCTGGGAAATCGGGATGCAGCTCGCGATGGGCGAGGATGTTACTGATGAGACTGTTGCAAAGGCTGAGGAAGATGTCGAAGGACTCGCGAGAGTTCAAATTCCGATGGTGCCTACGATCAGGATGCATGAGAATATGCTCGCGCCAGGCGGTGAGGAAGTGGAGGCACCGTAGGGCCATCTGTATGCGAACGGTATGCGTCAATTTCCGGTTCTTCCAGGCGGCGAATAGCTCTCCCATGAAGAAGCGATAGCGTGCGACGATGGGGAAAGTGACCAAGATGGAAGATGAGGACGTCCGCAGAGACCAGGCGTGGAGCAGCGCGATCATCCTGGCGATCCACCTGTTCCACGTCCCGGCGGAACAAAGGGGAGGAATCAAGGGTGGCGCGTTCGTGAATATGAGAGTAGAAACGCGGAGAGTCCCCGAGCACAACGCAGCGCGCGCCGGTGAAGAGCTGGGTTTGTGCTGTCTTAGCGGCGTGCTTCGAGTCCAGGACCGTGACGCAGGGCTGGCCGTTCAAAGTCGGGATGTCTAGCGCCACCGTACATCCCGCGTGCCAACTAGCGAGGATATGACAGAAGCCTGCCGGCGCGCACCATCGACAATCAGACGTTGGGTCGTGAGCTCCACCTCGGTGCCATAGCAGGCATACGACACGGGAAGGATATCGTGCGATGCGAGCAGTGCAGTCAGTGCAGTGAGCTGAGGATGTTGCTGCTCAGCATCTCCGTTGTAGTTGTACGAAGCGAAGACGCGAGCAGCCGCGGCAATGTTCTCGTCACAAACGCCTGGATGGAAGCGATTTTCCCCATCCCGAACAGCACTGAGAAACCTACAGGTTACATCCACTGTTCGCAAAAGCATGTACGTACAGCATACTGCGCACATCCCTACCGCCGAACTGGAGTCAAAGAAGTTTATACGCGCACGGTGAGACAGCGGCCAGAATCGTGCAGACGTTGTCGAATTCTGCGGCAGTCAATGAGGAGGTGTAAATGTCAATCCAGTGGAGACCCACCGTCTCCACAAGCTCGCGCACACCGTGATAGCGAAGGTCAATGCGGTCCAGCTTCACCCCGGAACAAACTTTAGGTGAGACTCGGCGGGCATTGCACGGCGAAGCGCGCTCTTGCAGAGTTTGATCACCCAGAGACTTTGGCAGGCGGAGCAAGGGCTGGGCGTCTGCCCTGCCTTCATCCGAACCTCCCCAACACAGGCTGTCGCGCAGATAGCAGTGACACCGCGCCGGTTGAGTCACAAGTAGGCGGCTGCCTCCCGGCGACGAACAACACGCCGCTGCTCCTCCGTAAGCCGCGACCAAGTACAGCTGAAGAGCTCGTTGGCAATAACAGGACGAGACTGCGCGCCACCGCCCGGTGTAGACGTCCGATCCAGGTAGTACCAACAGACAGGTGCGAAGCGGAGATTAATCTCGGATAAGGCTCGGAAGATGTGGGGGGTTGGCGCTGTGGGAGTAGGACGAGATGACAACATTGTTCCCAGAGACAATTGCGCGCCGTGTGCACCTGAACACAAAGCCGTCTTCCGGTGACGAGACGAGTCCAGTACTCGAAATTGTAAAGGATGCGCGTCTCTATCCCGTGAGCAGATCGCGAGCAGCGAACACGACGAGCGTTAGCGTCGTCGAAGGCAGCATGTGGGTCAGACGCGAGTATCTTCGCGCGAAATGCGGAGAGGCGTCCGGCGTCCGCAACGAAACCGGGCTCCGCTGCTGGGTCCTCGAGTACCTTTTGGCGTGCATACAGCCCGCGACGCCTGCCGCGCGACACCGCTACATCGGCCTTCAGCCGTAGGTCTGACCCGACGCGGCGCCTGGGAGCATGGCACGCACAATCATCGTCGGTGTCATAGTCTGGCGAGTCGGAATGACCAAACGACGGTGCATCATGTTACGACAGAGGGCAGTGAGGAGGCAGAACATGACCGTCAAGAGACATGCCGGACCTAGCGCCCGAGGAATCGGGGTGGCCAGCGGTGGAAGGAGGCCCCTCTCCATGAAAGTCAGAACCGCTCGCACTCTCTTCGCTCAGGATTTCAGAGGACATCCAGTATCCCTAAGAATGGAAATAAGTCAATAGTTGCAATGATACAGTGCAACCATTGACTTATGAGAGCTCTTTCCAGGCTCATGCGGCTCGGCTCCATCGCCAGTCGTGTCGTTGCCGTCCTGATACGTATGAAACGATCTGAGTGTCGAACAGCGAACAGGAAAGCAGAGCAAACCATCTCGTCTTCGAGAAACCGGCAGGAACCACTTCATGCGGCGAAGGGGCAAGCAGGTCAGAGGCGGTCGTCGACAAAACTGCCATACCGCAAGAGTGCGGATACCTCTGTCGAGAATGCTCCCCCGTGGGAGTGAAGAGGTCGAACACAGCGCCATTGAGTAGCTGTGCGCCACCAGCGGAGATTAGCGAGAAGCTCTGATGGAGGGGATTGCGACATGATCGGTGCGAGTCCAAAGATAGATGTCGAAGCGCGCCCAGTGGTTGCCGTAAACATGGGCGGGCAGAATAAGGCCGTCAAAGGGACCATTGGCGAGCGAGCCGTGAGTCCAACAGCTGTATCGCCAAGTGAAGGAAGAAGAAAGGATTCGCAAATTCGATGCGAGAGGAAGCCCCGAGCTTCTGCGCGATTTACTCGTTCCCAGCCGCGATATACTCGTCCGAGAGCCACACAGGCCCAAGCGACTCGACAACGAGATTACGCGTCAGACCAGCTATCAAGAAAGATGAGATCCGGCAGTTCTCTTGAAGTAAAATGAAACGTTCTGCAAAATCGGAGATCTGGGTATAGGGAGATAATGTGCGCACGCTGAGCCACGCAGCTGCCTGCTCCCATAGAACGGTGACGATCCTGGGAAACAGGCGGAGGTGATGCTTGAAGCACCTGAAGCCTTCTGGACGCTTCTTGCACACCGCACAGCAACAGTCATCGTAGCCTTGGAGATCTGCGGGCGGAAGTTGCTATAAACTGTCACCATATGGCCGCTATCAGGCCACATAGACGTGCCTGTGGGCGTTGATAGGCCTGGAAGCCGCGCGAGCCGTTGCACGCCATCTTGCTCGTGCTGCAGCATCGAGGGCCGTGATGGTCGCCTGCGGCGTCGGACACGCGCTCAAGGCTGGCCAGAAGATGTGCGGGAATGACAACACGGCGAGGATTCACCGGAGGGCATGCACGAGCTCGCTGCGACGCAAGGTGCGGGGCAGCATCCAGTCCGTCAGGATCCTCGAAATGCGCATGAGCTGTCCCGGCGGCGGCGTCGTGTAGTCCCGAAGCAGTCCAGCGCGACGAGGGAAGGTCAAGGGACGGGGTTCTAATAGCATCGGAACCGGCCGAGCTCTACTTATACCGTCCGCAAAATCTCGACGTGGAAGTCCTTGTGCCCTATCTCCCTATGTCCCAGGGCTATTTTATACCCCGCAGGTTGTGTTTTCCATAAATTTATTTTATGGCTCAGATAGGTGCAGATACTGTACATACATAGGTGACATATCGAAGGGTTTCTCGCTCTCGGATGCTGCTCACTCCCGGCTCGATGACCAGGTGCCACAACAGTGCCACATCAAGTGAACGGGCGAGTGAACTGGTCGTTCAGTTCCTCGCGACTGAGCACCCGTGTGCTGGCTCGAAGCCCGCCCGAGCCCGGCCCTATAAAGCCCGAGCCAAGCCAAGCCCAAAGACAGGCTTTTGAGGGCTTCAGGCTTGGGCTTGGAGAGTGAGAAGCCCGAGCACGAGGCTGGAGCCCCGGCTTTCTATCTGGCTTTGAACAGGCTTTGAATATACATCATTCATGATCAATTTAGATCCTATGTAGCCCCAGAGTACCCGAGGAATACTGAGAGACTTCACACGGGGCTCATTCAGCATCTTCCTGGTCTTGTGAATGCTGTGGAGCGACAGCGCGAAGGGTACGGAAGCAAACAAGAACTATTCACACGGCCTCCGCGCGTCATCCTGCAACGAACATGCACTCTCAGCGCACCCTATATGCAGTTTGAGTATCAAATGCATCTGAGGGCACCACATTGAGCGTTTTTCCATCTCAACTAACGACTCACACATGCTGATTGAGAAGCCCGAGCCGTGCCACGACTCGGGCTCGGGCTTCCGTTTTCGCGATCCCGAGCCCTCGAAATCCGATCCCAAGCTGGGCCTTTCAAACACTAGGCCGTGTAAATCGGCGTTTTCCTGGCGAATTTAGCTGCATCCGTCAAGCTCAGCCAGCTGATTTTAGCCACTTGCTCGCCATTGCACATGCGATACCGCCCTTAAAGAGGATGCAATCGCTTATTGGCGGCTTATACAACTATTCCGGATTACCGTTGGCGCACGCCCCTGCGAGGGCGAGGTGATGACTGTCCCAGGGTACTTACACCTCCATTACAGCATTTCAAGCAGCAACGTAGAGCCAGCTTTCCATAACACACAAGTAGCCTCATCTACACGCAGCATTGATGGCACAGGAGTGGCAAGCTCAATGGCCGGCTACAGTATCTTGGCAAGATCCAGGCAAAGTCCACGCGCACGAGTGGCGCCCAGTATGACATGATCTCAAGATCCAAGAGTTCGATGACGGTTAGATATCTGCGCGATCCAATTGAATATGCAAGCATGACTGATGCTGCCGGAGTGCCAAAGAACCGCTGGATAAATTACCTGACCGTGCCCCGCAGCTGCGTTAACGCCAGGGGTATGTGAGAGATATGCAAACAGGGTGCGGCTCATCCATGTGAGCGGGGGTGGATACGCCGGCCTGACAGGTATGACATTGGCGCGCACACTATACAGTGGGTTACGTGATCGGCTTCACCTGGTCTCGTTAGGCACCAAGTGGCGCACTGCCCAAGAGCGTCTGGGCCGCAGAGTTGGCAGCCTGGCACGGCTTCGTCGACAGCAATAACATGATACGGTGCTTGGGAGATGACAATTAGCCTCCAAACTCGCAATCGACGGGAGGGTGAAGGAATGGCCAGGTCAGCCGGGGTTATCCATCCGACGGCGATTCGCCTTCGAACGGAGCACCAGGACACGAGCGCCGAATTTGATCAACTTGAGTGATTGAGGGCCCGCGGCTGACTCCCCCCTTAACCTCTTACTCTTTCACTCCCTGCGCTCATTCGACGGAATACGCCTCAGTGACCCAGCATGTCCGTCTCCAAGATCCCCGTCGAGCTCTGGGACGAGGTCACGATCCATCTGCCTGATGCCGCCGATCTCTCCTCGCTCGCGAGGCTCAACAAGGCCTTCCACTACGTGGCCTGTGCTTGCCTTTACCGAACAGTTGTCATCCGCACCCCCCACCACCTTCGGGCGTTCTCCACTCTGCTACGTGGGAAACGACACAGTCTCTTATCCCTCCACCTCAGAAATTTTGCTATCCTCTGCCCTAGGACGATGCGATATCCCGACTTATGGGCGGCGAATCTCGTCGGTCGTTTGGAGCGGGGGATTTTTTTCCAGAAGTTAGCTGAAGCACTGTGCCACGGGCTCGCCCTATATGCCCACCCATTCATCGTCTGGAGGATCGTCTCCTCCTTTCACCGCAGCTGCACGTCCATCCGCTACGTCACTATGGAGACGGGGTCCTGCGCTACCCAGTTTACCATGAAGCACCATTCCTTTTCATCAGTGACACGCCTCGTGATTCACGACTGGAGCGCCGCGTGCACGTTCGCGTGCTCCTGCACGCCGGAGACGCCGCCCGCTCTCACGGAGCTGGTGTTAATCTGTCCAACTCGAGTCGCCGTCATGGCCGCACTGGCACGGATCGTTGAACCGATGCTGTGCAGCTTCCTCCGTATCCGATCTCTCTCCTCATTGTTATTCGTTATCGTCGACGGGGACCTGTCGGCGCCCGACGTCCGTTCAAGTCCGCTCTTCGCAGCCCTGTCAAGCCGCATGGACGCCCGCGTACGCATTGCGGCAATCGAAGCCGGCGCACTGGGTCGTCCGGAATCCGGTTGGGCCGGCGGTGCCGCGGACTGGCAGTATACGCTGGATCCCATGCCCGTTTACGAGAACGGCGGCCAGGAAGACATGATGGTCAATGCAGAATGACTGTACGTATTTAAGCGATTCGCATGTGAAGTAGATCTCTCGTTGTCGCGGACGCCAAGTATCTCATGCAGTCGAAATACATCATCTCGTGCATCGTCTATCCGTCCGTTCAACCAGCCTCCAATCTCTGGAATCAGATCTTGGAGAGCGTGCGAACGGTCGCCTCAGTACTTGCCGGCAGCTCAGCAAAATCAGATCCCCGCTCGCGATACGTCCTGCAGTCGCAGACGGAAACCTACCAACAACCATCCTGTCATTGCAACTTCAGGTCGAATGCGTTGCCACCGCTGCGGTGGCCGGCACATCCGAGTCAACCGCAAGAGCTTCGCGGCGCGCTCCCATGCCGGCCGGAGCGATCGGGACGAGCAGTGGCGCCGCGTTAGCAACAGCGGCAGGCCTTCAGTCCTGGTGACGGCACCCAAGGATCAATAGCAGATCTCCAGCTCTTGAGCTCGCGGTTTTCGAGACGGCGCAGAACTCGGTGGACATTGTCAATCACTCCGGGGCAAATCCCATCCAAATCGAGCCAGTCCCGGCGCGGGACACGGTACAGACAGCCGCAGGGCTCATCTCGGACCAGTCCACTCAAACAGCTAAAGTACCGGTGCGCGAGACCGTGCCACACGATGCTGAGGTCAAGATCGTCTTCACGGTCTATGAGATCCTCGCGATGTACACGAATCTGCGGCGCTACTGGTATCTTCCCACTGGTCAACATCTCCATGCGCCATCAAGCGTGTCACTGTCTACGGACAGCCAGGGACATGTGTCGAATCCATATGTGGCCGCGTATAAGTGGTGAGACCGTCTGGACTCCTATCCTGCGCGGAGCGCAAGAAGATTTGAGCTGTCACGCCCTTTCGGAGGTGCTGTGACACTGGGGAAACCATTACCGGCTCCCCTCTGTGACGCGTGCGAAATGCGATCTATTACCGGACCGGCAAGGGGGTGTGACGCGCTACGCGGTAATGTGACGCGCGACTACAGTAGCATTCGTTGGATTCAGTTCGCTTCCCACGCCGCGCCGTGGTCGAGATCAGAAGCGTCCCGCGGTCATCAAAATGCCCTTCACAATCCACAGACCACCATCTGTCTTGTGGTTGTTGCAGGTCTGTCTCTTTACCAACATATCCGAGGTCCCAGTGTGTACATAATCCCTCTCAGTCTTTCCGTTCACTGTTCGATCCCCCGGGATTGTCCCAGCGAAACGGCCCGTGGTGGCCTCCAAGAGCTCCAGCGCAAGCTCCCAGTTGAACAACAGTGTCTATTATCGTCCTCAGAAGCTGTATAACACGGTTTGCAGTCAAATCGGGCGCGCCACCTGAAGTCTCCCGCACACGTTCACGCTCGCTCCACCTGCGAGAGCCGAGCCTGCCCATCATTAAGCTGCTACTGAATCTTCTCATTTGCAGTCTAAAAATCAAGGCTCACAACTTCTCTCTGTGTCAGTTCGGACCAAGTTTCAATACGACCCGGTAAGAAAATTTCCAAAGAGCCAGATCGGCTGGACTAATGAACTATCGTGCTTTCTAACCCCATAACACCTCCATCACTCTGAAGATCAAAAATGGCGAAAAGCTGTCCAGGAGGTCCTGTTTTCCATTTGACGGCATTTACGGTTGGCAGTTGGCCTGCGCATATCGCGTAGATGCCTCCGCAAAGTACCTGCTCGCATTCCCAGCCATCGGTGATCTGATAAGCTGGGAGCCTAGACTAATGCTGTGTCTTCACAATGGGCGGTGACGCGCTGGTGACGTTGATATGCAACATCTTTAACTAAGCTCTCACGAAGAAAACTGCCCGCTAGCTCAGCGCAGCCCTGAGTGCGACCGAGAAGGGCGCCGGAGACGTGGCCTCGGCTCTATCATTGTTGAAATCACTTTCGTTCCCGATCCGGCGCGACAGCCGGCTCCCGCAGCGACACCCGACAGGCAGCGGCCGTCACCCACTGTGAACATGCGTTGATCGACGCCGAGATGAGGCAAGAGTATCAAATGTCATTTTTTCTACCAGTAGCCGACTTTGCGGGTCTCGAACCCTTTTTCTGTCCAGGTCCCATCTCCGATGAGGTCGGGGAGTTCCTCGAACCCAACTTTCCGGTATAGCTCCTGGGCAGTTTGGAGTTTGGTCGAGACGTACAGGACGACCTCTTTTGAATTGTCCAGAAAGCTGCAGTCAATGGTCGATGTCAGCGTGACATAGCACTGCAGGTCCGGGAGTGTGTACGCACTGCCGGGAGACGTGAGAGACGAGACGGGCGCCGTAGCCCCTTTGTCGGAATCCGTCGTGGGTATAGACCTTTGTAATCGCCGCGACGTGCTAACCAAGTGATATCAGCGTGACACACCCGCAGCGCACGCACAGCCGGATGCGGGCGTACCTTTCCCTGACGGGTCGCGGCGACGATTGCTGCCACTTCCCCTGGCGTGGCTTCCAGCAGCCAGACGTACCCGCGGCCTACGAGGTATGTGGCCTCCTTAAGAGCGTCTTCGTCCGACAACTGATACGGGGGCTAGAAGCGTGAAATTATGGGAATGGAGGCATGGCGTCGGGAGGAAGCTCACCGAGTCCTGAGAAAACGCCTTGCACAGATCGGCGACGCCGCGGACGTCGTTCGTTTCAGCCTTGCGGATACGTCCGTTCCCGCTCTCAGTAGTGACGAGCATGTCGGTGCGACAGCAGCGAAGGAGCCGAGCAGAATAGTACGGGTCCTTGACGGGCTTGGCCGGCCATGCCTTTTCGAAGGCACGGGCGACCGGCGTCGGCGCGAAGACTGAAAAAACGCGGTCGACCGTGATTGCGGACTGTAGGAGGCTCTCTACGAGCATTGAGAGGCGCGCGTCGAGCTCGTCCGTGCTGAGCTGGCCGATGACGGCCGGCGCGCACGAGATGAAGACGGGGTAGTCCCCCATGTCCCAGCTACAGCACGACAGGACCATCTCCACCACCTCCGACCCAGTCTGGCTCCGAGAATTGAGGGAGAGCCATAGGCCCTTCCCGCCGGTCAGCGCGTGAGGCATCATGAGGTTGGCCTCCCTCTCCCAGGCGCCCCACGCCTCCCAAAGCGCAACCGGAAGCTTCGAGGCGTCGTTGAAAGACTTGACGTAATACTGAGACATGGGAAGAGGGCGGATTGCGAGTGCGCCGGCTGTGAAGCAGTGCTATATGTTGCCGCGGAGTCACTCGCACCTTGTGGGCGATTGTTTAGCGCCATGACGATTGTCCTACGGATAGTTGAGTGGGTTCAGCGACGCCCAAATTCAATTCTTAGCATGTTATTGGCTCATCCTAGGGAGACAGATGTTGCAGAAAGTATAGACAAATGCCTGATCGCCAGGATCACTGTCGGGATAGATAGAATAGTGCCGTTGAATTGACGCGGAGCGCCGTGACGACGTTGGGCGGCGCATGATTGACGCTGGCACTCTCCCACGTGTGGACCTAGGTGCCTGTCAGATCTGACATTGACTGTGGGGCTTACGCGGAGAGCTCGGCTCTTTTTGGGAACCATGAACCCGGCACACCGGCGCGCACCGTCCTCTCGCCCTGGAGCTTTTTTGGCACAGATACAACCTCGTTAAGTCCATGCGCGTGCCCCCTTACCCGCTGGGAGATGATGCACCTGGGTGAGGGGACGCTTCGGGGTTGCCCAAACATTCGATTGACAGGGAAAACGCAAATCCCTCGGCCCAATGAGGCCGATAGCTTGATGCGCCGTCGTAATGGGCGGAAGAAGACACGGGCGCCGTTTTCGCTTCCTGAGCAAAGCGTACCGATTTGGACCCCTTGCCAAGAGTGGAGCCATCGTCCGGAGCCGAGCGCGTAACCTTCTAACACCAGATTCACATCGGGAATTCGAGTTCACGCCGCTGCGGGTGGGCGCTGCCCGCGACCCTGCTCATTCTCCGCAAGGCATCTCCGCCTACGGGAGACCGCCGATAGCTGACTTCTGGCGCAAGGAGGGGAACGACCCTGCGGAACGTAGAGCAAATCCAATCAGCAACCGGGCGCTGACAATGTGAGACCATCGGCCCCACTCGACGTGTGAGCTCAGTTCCCGGCTCGTGTGTCTAAATTACCAGGTCAAGACCATCGGAATTATCAAATAATGGCTCTTGAGCATATCATAGCGAGCTGACAGAGGCTCCAAAACAAGATGTCCCGGGAAAGGCCGTGATGAAGGGGCAGAATCGGTCCGGCTGACCCAGGAGTCCAGTCCGTGCTTATTTAACGTTTGACATAACGGGATTTATGCAAAGATGAAATTAGAACCGACCACTGGGCTCACAAATCCCTGGACTAGAGCGTTTAATCCCGCTATCTCTTGTCGGGGTGCAGTTGATTCGGCGCTGACCTCGCACCATGCGATCACGTCTCTCAGGACATTGAGGACGCGGTGCCTGCTCGTGATAACAGCTCACCCCGCCGCATTGCGCGCCAATCAGAACCAGCGCATCGCAAATCCACCGCGCATTTACAATGGCAGACATCGCCGGTGCGCGTAATCCAGGGCAGGATGAACGCGGAACGCCGATCAATGGTTTGTTGGCGCAGCACGGCATCCGCCGTCCTACGCGGTGTGATTGGAAACGCGCGTTCCCGCATGGAAGACGACGCGACTGTATCAACATGTCACCGGGTGAAACTGAGCCGCGGAGCCTTCCAGAGGCGACACTTCCACTTTCCCCCTTCCCACGTCGAGGATGCGAGCGATTTTGCCCGTGAATGGACCGTGGTGCGCTGAGAGGGGGGTGACTAGTGGTGCATCACGCTGACCCACATGCACGCCAGGCCACCGGTGATCAACCTACCGCCGCGCGAGAAGGAGCGCGGGCGGGCGGCCCTCGCTGACGACAAATTCGACGTTGCGTGGGCGCCGGGTCCCGCAGCGACGGCCCACGCCAGCCCTGCCTCAGCTGGCAGACCGTCGCGCGACACGGACTACATGCTCGGTGGCGATTCGGTCGTGGGTCGTCTCCCTACGCCAGTGTCTGGGCTACCGCCCGCGCATGCCAGGCCCGCCAGCTCCCGCAATCGCGTCAGCGGTCGTCTCCCTCTCCGAGGGACAGCGCCGCACACGACTACGACCTTCGATCCTCAGGATCTGGCGCTCACGGACCACGTCCTCGACATCACTGTGGATAAGGCCCGCTGCCTTGGCTGTCGAAGGTGGATGAAGCACGGGAGGTTCAAGGAGCATCTCAAGAGTGCGTGCCCCATGCCCGTAAGTCGTTTCAACCGATCTAAGTATTTTTGCTTGACACCCTTTACTGTTTCAGACCGCGGTGTTTTTTGTCGAGCCTAGCTGCTTCAAAGGCCGGCTCCGTGTTCTACGGTCGACTAAGGGCTCCAAGTGTGACCGCTAGTCTAGTTTTCTTGGCGGTTTGGTTGCATGTATACTTGTCGAACGTCTCAGAAATACTCTGATCATGAAGCGCCCACTTCCAGATATCTTCACGCTCCTGTTACTGGTATTAATGCTTTACGCGCGCGCGACAATCACCCGGCTGGATTCGGAGCGTGACACGCCGGAGTCTCGGTCGAGGAGCGGCCGAGGCACATGGCGTTTAGACGATTTAACCGCCGCCGTGAAGCGCCGGCGAACATTCCAATATAAACTCGGTCTTGAAGATCTGAAAAGCCGCAACTTCACACCGTGGGCACCGGCCGTAATCTCATACCGTCTGAAATTACCATAATATCAGACGGGAGGGAGACGGTCTTTGTGCCACGGCCGTTGGACGGCTTCATGACGGGAATCGTTGCGACCTTCCGAGGTACCACACGGCTTCGATCGGCCGTGTCTGGCGGAGGCCGGACATCTCATTGCAGCTGGACATAGCTACCGAGCCACCCCCAAAGCCAATGGATTTTTCCAGAGCCCTGATCGTTACCGGACGCACTCGCATTGCTGCTGTAAGCTACCAGTATAGGTAATGACATCCATCAGCAGCGGGAGAGCTATGTTTCTCGCCCAGGATGCACTTCCTGGTAGCCTATGATACTTCAAAGGGCTTCCCACACCGTTTACTACTCATTTCCTGAGGTTATACGGGCTCAAGAGCGCGCTCAGGAGAACCTGCCACAACGGGTTGCAAGCCGGACTCGGAAGTTGCGGAGTACATCGACCGAACTACATTGTCCCGCCCCGGTTCTTCCGCGAGTCCGCTGTGGCACAAAGGCAGTTGGGCGCACGTATGGGATTATGGTAATATATTAACTGTCGGACGTCAATCCGGAGTTAAGCTATGAGATCCGCCTGACAATGACGCGTTGGGATCCTGCTCAGATCTCGGATGAGCTACTAGGCGTGGGATACTACATATACGGGGCTTCAGACAGCCTCATATGCCTACTGTATCATCTTACACCGGGGGCAATGGCCGTGAGAGTGGAAATCCACTCTCACAGAGAGAGTGACCGCAGAGTGTACGTGAAAGTGAAAAATACGCAAGGTGGCACAATGGCGAGTTTTCCTATGTAATTTATTTGCCACTCTTTTTTTTTTTTTTTTTTTTTTTTTTGTGGAGCTTCAGAGAGGCCGAGGACACAATGTGAGTCGGACATCTCCTTATCAACCCGAAGGTTGAGCTGGGGCACTGGCGACACTGTCGCCATAGTCGTCTCCCGCCGGAGAAATAGCTTTTAGCACGCCTTCTCAGGCAGTGTGGGGCTCGGGCACCTCTATCCTACGCCTTCCGACGCTCGGCGACCCCTACCCACTAAAACTCCGGCTTCCCTGGGCGCGTATGTAATCGCATTGTCGGCCTCGTCGGCGGGATGCCGCCATGTGTTGCGGACGGCGTCAGGGTCGGTCGCCCTGGGGCCGAAGCGCCGCCCATTCTGTAGACGGTAGTCTCGTGACCGGCGGGTTTTCACCATCTGGAGCCATCGCTCCGCCGCCTCTCGCACGGAGACGCGCCATTCTGCGTCATCAGCGTGCGCTACCCGCTTCTCGCAGCGGATCTTCCATATGAGGAAGGCCGTTTCAGATATGATTATTCGGAGGAAGCGCTCCGCCCCTTTGTCGGCCAGCCTAACGCTGGCGCATCCCCAGACTAGTCCAATGTCTATTGTCACGTCTATGTCCTTGGCTCTTAGTCTATTCTGTGCCAAGTGCCACAGGACGGCTTGCCGTGGGTCCGGGCATTCGAAGAGCACGTGTTCCATACTCTCGGTCTTGTGGCAAGTTGGGCACTCTCCCTTAGACTTCCAGGGCTCCGGCATTTTCTCAAAGTACCTGCCGACCTTATGTGCACCGTGCAGGCCCTTCCACATGAATGCTCTAGTGTTCGTTCCTAGGTCCCTATTCTCAAGGCTGAGCCAGATCTGTTTCTCCGTTGGCATCATCTCGCATGCCGCTTTGACGCTGATCTGTGCGCGCTCGAGGGCTCGCACCGTCTCCCGGCGCTGAGGGGTCGTGCTAAGCAGCCGGGCTTTCATCGCGATGTGCGCGCGCCGCTGATTCAGGGCGGTAACCTTCACACCCGGTCGGTCGTACTGCGCCCATTGCGAGATGTCGAGGTCCGATTCCTCGCTTATCTCCGCCGCCGTAAGGGCGGCAGCCTTCGTATCCTTCATTTCCTGCCAGTTCTTGCATCTTTTCCGGTTCACATACGTCATCGAGGTCTCTGCCGCGCGCCACCTGAGGCCGGCTACAGCGGCCCTCATCACCTGGGCAACTTGGGGAGTCGTCGTCCAGCCGGAGTCCTCATGCTTCGCCAGGTCGACCGTCAGGGCTTTTGCTACGAACAAGCTGGTCGTTATAATGTGTAAGGTGTCCGTACGGCCTACTGTGGCGAGGAGGTCGCAGATCGCGAACGCAGTGGTCTGCGTGAACGTCGGATTTGGCTCTGGGCACGCGCTGAAGAGATCGAAGAACTCCTCATCCGGGAAGTGGACCGCATAGCCGCCGCGCGCCTCGGCCGTGTCGGCTTTGTGCATTCCGGCGCATACCAGGGCCGTCACTGCTCGCGGATTCCGAGACGCGTACGGTGGTGTCCATTCCACCGCTCCTCCTCGGTCAGGCAGGCGTAGGTGTGTGCCCATAACCCGTGCTAGCTCCGTGAGGTCCTCCGGTTTTGGCGGGCGGCTATCGAACATTAAGAGTTCGCCGGACTCCAGGGCAGTGTCCCTCGAGCCTTCGAAATCGTCCCACAGCAGAGTTGGTACTTCTGGTTCCGGCGTCATCGTGTTCCACTTCTCCGATACGTCTCCAAGCAGGTCGCTCGCCAGGGTCTGACATTTGTACGGGGCTCGGCAGCCCTCTAGGCGGTCCGCAGTGCAGTCATCGCAGGCGCACTCGGAGGTCTGCTCGTGATCTACCATATCGGGCTCCGCTAGTTCTTCTAGGTCTTCTACCGTGCTTACCGCGTGCTTGGTTCGCAGGCAGCGCAGGGCAGCTCGGTTATCGTGCAGGAGGTCAGGAGTCAGTAGTGCGTGGTGCGCCCAGACCCTGACATTTTGCTTGGTTTCGGTGGCCAGATACGGTGCATCAACAGTGATGCCATATTTCTTTGCTGTCACAAACATCCTCTTTAGTATCAGTGGCAGCTTGTTCGCGTTGGGCCGCCAGTCCTGCAGCAGCGGTTTCAGCCTGTCCTGCCAGGGAACGCGCCCTCGTTGGTTCAGTATCATTCCTTCTCGCAAAATGACGTCTGCCACCCAAGCCCAGACTGGACGGTGTCGGGAGGGGGCCAGGAAAGCAGCACCCCAGGCGAGGTACTGTGCCGCGTTTCTACTACGGATGTCGAGCAGGTTGAGGCCGCCGTGGGACTTGGGCAATCTCAGTGTCGCCATGTTGATCGGGTGCCGCTTGCACCCGTCCCATAGAAAGTCCAGGGTCATTTTTTCCAATTTGTCTTCAACGCGTTTGGGCATACACTGGGCCGCGTTGAGGTACTGTGAGTAGCCCCCAATTATGGTGTGCGTAAGAATCGCGCGGCCGGTTACTGTCGGGTGCGATCGGCCCCATCTGTCCAGCGATGCCTGGGTCTTTTCCAGCATTGTGGACCAGGCATTGGCCTCTACTACTCCATTGCCAGGCCACGAGCCCAAGATGCGCGTTGGCTCGCCGTCCCGGGCTATGCGGATGCCGGCCGGGATCTCCGCGGACGTCGGGTTGAGCCGGCGTGACTCCAAAAGCTCCGCTCGGTAGGCAGCTGGGCCTATCGGAATAATCTCTGTCTTGTTTATGTTGAACTTCGCGCCCGAGGCCGCGCACCACGTGTCTAGTATCCGTAGGAGCTCGCCATAGTCGTCCGCCGCTGACAAGTACACTGTCGTGTCGTCGGCGTACAGCGACGCTATTAGCTTTTCCTGTAAGCCCTCAAAGGCGAAGCCTTGCAATCAAGACGCCCGCATCATCGTGGGGAGAGGTTCTATTGCTATATTGAACAGCAGGCACGAGAGCGGGTCTCCCTGTCGTACGCCCCTCGTCACTCGGAACGGGGAGCTCAGGAACCCGTTCACCATCACCGCTGTCTCGGCATGTTCGTAAAGGGATCCCACCAGTCTTATGAAGTTCCCGGGGAAGCCGTATGCGCGCAGGGTGTCGCACAGGTAATCGTGCTCTATCTTGTCGTACGCTTTTTCCTGATCCAGGGCGACAATCATGCCGCCCTCGCTGCATGCGTCGGCATAGTCGATCACCAGCGCGGTGAGCTTGGTCTGGTCGGTAATGCTTCTCCCTCTGACGAACCCTGCCTGGGAGGGGTGTATGATGTTTGGCGCAACTTCAGCAAGGCGTTGAGCCATGACTTTCGTCAGAAGCTTGTAGTCTGTGTTGAGCAGAGTTATCGGTCTGTAGTTCGCGATGTCCGCCCTATCCCCCTTTTTGTACAGCGGGCACAGCCAGCCCGCCGCAAACTCCGTGCCCTGGACCACCCCGTGCTTGAGAATGTCGTTGAACACAGCGTGCATTATCAATATGATGTTCGTGCGAACTTTGTCGCTCTCTTTGAGGTTTCTGTAGCGGCGTCTCATCTCCTTCCACAGCTCGTAGATCAGGCCGTCTAGGCCTGCTGAGCTGCCGTTCTTAGCCGTGCGCACGGCTTCGTCGACCTCATCATGCGTTATCTCGCTTGCAACTTGCGCGCTTTCTCGGGGTGACAGACGCGTCCGGACCTCCCCTAGCACTGTTTGTATGGCCGCCCGCCTTTGCTCTGGCGGCTGCTGCTGTCTCAGGGACTGCAGCCCGTCGTGGTGTCTACGCCCGATCTCTGCCATCGTAGTTGACGAACTGGTGAGGCGCTGCGGGTCCATTTCCGGGCGGATTAATGCCGCTATCGTATCTTTAGGCTGGAACGTACGTGCCCAGCTAAACCATGATTTTGACATTGTTTCGCGGACCGCCCACGTCTTGGCCGCGCGGTTGTTGAAGGTCTTGTTGAACTGGCTTTCCTTGAGCGTCGTGATTGCTACCTCGGCTCGTCTCAGCTCTTGTGACGCGGACTTGCGGCCCTCGTCAGAGCTCGCTCTGCGCACCAGTCCGGCTGCTTCTTTGCGTCGCTCCCTCAATGTCGACATCAACTTTGCGCGCTTGCAGGCGATCTCCGCAGTTCTGCTCTGGGCCAGCCGGCCGATGTCTCTTTTAAACTTCTTCCACAGTGTCTGCGGGTTGTGTAGACCACTGCGCGGGAGCGTCGACAGGCGCACCATCTCCTGCTGCGCTACCCATCCCAGAGCCATCACCTCCTTCATGAAGAGCTCGTTTCCGATGATGTTCTCACGCATCGTCCAGCGGCCTTCCCCTATTTTTGGCGCCTCCAGGTCGTTGATCTCGAATGAAACCCTGCTGTGGCCATGCCTGGTGAGCCCCGAGATGTCTGTGGACCAACTTCTGGCGACACTTGCAACTGCCCGGGTCGCGTAGACCCTGTCTATTCGTGACATGGATGTGCGTGCTGCATTCCGCCAAGTCCAATCCACAGTTCCGGGAAAGGACTGTCGCCAGGCGTCAGTCACCTGCAGCGCTCTTTTTAAGTCGTCGAAGGACTCTGGGGAGTCGATGTCGTTCAGCCTGGCAGGGAAGCGGTCTATTTCGTCTTCCACAAAGTTAAAATCTCCAAGCAGGATGTCCGGGCGTTGCAGGTCAAACCCATTCCCCGTCACGTGCTCCCTCAGTGTGTTCCAGAAGGCTTCGTTCTCATGTCTGTCCGTGGGTGCGTATACCGCTATTAGCGTAAGTTTATCACCTCGGTGCCAGTCTATCTGCATCGCGATAGCACGACCGGGGATCAGCACCTTCGGCTGAGCCGAGTCGGCGTTTACTATCGACCTGTTGATGATGATCGCGACGCCGCCGGCGCCTGACGGGTTCTGCGGCAGTGCTGTGTTCTCAATTCGGAGTTGTGGGTAGCATTGCTCGAGCTCAGCCACATGTTCTGGAGACAGGTGGGTCTCTTGGACCGCCATCAGCCCGATTTTCCGGCTTCGCATATCGTCCGCGATCTTCCTCCACTTGTAGCTCAAGTTCACGCGTGTCGCACCGCGTCCTCGCATATTCTCAGTGGCAATCCTCAGCGTAGCGCTGGTCTTGAAGTTACGGTCATTGCGCTTCCCAGACTGGGGTGTGGGTTGTGGACGGGCGTCTTGGTGGGCTGAGTCCTCGGACAGCCCGCGCGCTCTCGGTCGGGCGCGTCGTACATAAACGTCTTGGTCGTTCTGCGTTGCAGGCGCCTCCGTCTGCCCAGAGTGGGCTCGATGCTGTCGTAAGTTTATCTCTATTGAGCGCCCCGATCGGGCAGAAGACGATGAGTCGTCACGTGATTCGCCTATAGCCGGCTCCGGAGGGGTCACGTGGCCCCTTCGCCCCGGTTGTCCGCCGCCTCTAACCCCCGCGCCTTCATCCCCGTCGTCCAGGGCAGACTGCTGACCGCCAGGTCGGACGCGGTTGGTCGTGTTAACCTGCCTGTCCATTGTCCCCGTGTCATGGCTTTGTGAAGGAAGTTGAGGTTGCGCTGAGAGTTCTCGCTTCGGCAGGCCAGCGCGCCTGCCGCCGCACAGCTGGATTGACGCCAGCACGTGGACCCCGATGTCACGAGTGCTCCGAGGCGTCAGCCGGGGCGCCTCGGTCTCATAGCATCTTCAGCGTCTCCGCACGGTCGGGTCCCGGCCTAAACAGGCCGCCGTTTCGTGCGCCACCCTTCCTGCCGAGGCAGTACGTTGGGGTTGCACACGGCACTCACTCTGAGATAGTGCTTAAGCTCCTGCAGTGGGGCACGCGCCGGCTCGATGCGTCCCACTGGTGTATTGAGCGGCTGCTCGTTTCCTTGATCCATCTTAACTGGCGTGTCACGATTCGTACTCGTGTGTCTATGCGTGGAAATATACTGCTATTTGAGTGCCATTGGGCGCTGTTCACACGCTGTACTAGTACTTCTGGGTTTACACGAGTGGGGGAATGTAGACGAGGGCGGGACCTGCTCAGGCCGGGCGGCTCGGGCGTCCACGTCGCACCTGAACGTTCGGCGGCGGTGGAGGCGGGTTGCCGCGGCCGAAACCGCCGTTCCCGTTGCGCGGGCGCTGGATCCTCTGCGCCGTCGGCGCGGCCCACCCGTCGACTTCCTTCGCTGGGCATTTCCCAGTCGGGTGGGAGCGCGCCTGGCAGATGGCGCAATCGTACGGCTTGCGGCGCGTGGCGCCGCCCTTCATGTGGCCCGGGATGTGGATCGCGCTGACCGCGTCGTAGAAGTCGTCCAGAACAATGCATTGGGCTTCCCACTCTCGCGTACACTCTGCGGACACACTCTCTTCGAGAGTGGATTTCCACTCTCACGGTCATTGCCCCCGGTGTTAGTTTAGTGTTTGAACACTCTGGCAGTGTCAGTTTGTCCCCTTTCAAAAAGATTTCCTAGCACCCTTGGCCGCCGGACTAACTAACCAGCGTGATGCCTGGTGAGGACCCCTTGATAGTAAGTGCTTTCGGAGCCAATGCCAGGTCGCTCTGGAAGCGTCAGTATTGGATCATGTTCGACTGATGTACGATGCTGACGTCATCTTCGGATGTCAATCCGCGGAAACCGGAAGTATTCCGCCGATATACCATGCTGCCTCCGTGGTACCCGCTCCGCGGGCACGCCCGGAAACCTACGCACTCGCTTTGCTCGTAAGACAGTCCCACACACTGGCTCGCTGCGCTCGCAACACACTGGGCTCGCTCCGCTCGCGCAACGGTCGCGGGAAAGTTCCCGATCCGGAAGCTTTCCTCAGACAAGGCCAGCAGCTTACGTAAAATTGCTGACAAAGACTGGCGGAACAACCCCGGATAATAAACAGAGCTCCCTTCACTTATAGATACCCCCACCTCGAGCTTGCAGCCGTGACCAATCTGGTACCGTTGTTTTTGCTCCCAGGTACCCATTGGTTAGCTGAGCCGGGACCGCCGGCCTTTCTGACGGTCCAGCCGACCTAGAGCATGGCCAAGTCTCAATTCCCGCCTCGGGCCCGTTGGAGCCGCGGCCTGCTTTGCAAAACGTCCCATATATGGGAGACAATTCAAGTGAATGGTGACTGCATATATATCACAAATTTCTTGTCAGACTGCTTCGTATCCACCTCATCACTTTCTCGGGCGGCGGGTCCAGCTTTGTACCTCATTAATAATGCTCACGGATATGGCCAGAAGAATACTAACCCTGAATCCCTGTAAACCGACGAGCTGCAGGCCGTCCATCGAAACTGCTCGGGAAAGCGCCACGTATGCCTGACCTGCAGGACAGATGTATATGTTATATCCTACGACGCGAGCACGGAACCACAGTTGGAATGAATCTCACCCGACTCAAAAATCCCTCTAAGGTCGACTTTGACGCGCGGAATCGTCTGACCCGCCGACTTGTGGATGGTGAGTGCCCATGCCAACACCAGAGGCAGCTAGCGCCATTTTAAAACTCGAACCTCACGCATTACTGTCGCGCTCACCTGTGTGCGCGACCTGATCATCGTTCCAGTGGCGTCCAGAGCCTCAAATCGACGTGGAACGATGACGACGTCACGCAGTCGGCCGCTTGTCGTCTCGAACCTCACGACGGGAAACTGCGCCGCGTTGCCGCTCGTGTTCAGTTTGACTGGGTCGTGCGCTCGCTGCACATTGTCCGGTATCTCGGAGGTGAAGCGCAGAACAGTTCCCATGGATCCATTGACAAGTTCTTCGCTCGGGTGCCGGTTTTCGACGAGCATTACCTTGGACCCGAATGTCAACCGTAATTTAGCAGGGGCTCTGAAGTCGTCGTTCCTCCCGGGGTCGATATTGCCATTAACGCGTGTGCGCTGTTCGACGGCCGCGAACTCGTAGGCTGGCCCGTAACGAAGCCCGTTCTCCGTCGTTTGGTTCGCATTGTCGACGTCAAGTTGGCGCGCAAATCTACATGCACATGAAACCGTGATGAGCGAGAAGCGTCTAGTCTCAGTGACCTTACAGCGCGACCGGAATCTCGCCGTCCTCCAGGTCGCGCTCCAGCTTGGACAGCAACTGTCGGTCGGCATCCGGAAAATCGCCCACTCGCATGCGGTTCAGGGCGGCGAGAAGGCCTAATAGAATGTCAGTGACAATGGAAGAGCCTGCGAAGCGAGGTCGTATACCATTATCGGCTTGCCTATAGACAACCGTCAGCTCGTACTGACGGTCGCCGAAGACGTTTTTCCATGCTTTCGCCTCGAAAGCGTACTGGGCTGGCGGCTTTCCATCCTTTGATATGGGGGGAAGCTTGAAAATATAGTGAGAGGTTATATCACGCGTTGCTTCGAAGCCGACCTGCAGGAAATCGCCGCTGACTATGACCTGGTAACGCCCGCTCAGGAGACCGAGGACAGACCGTCAAAGGACGGGGGCTTACCTGGATTCCGCCAAAATGCCCATCGTTCATTCGTATCTTACCCCCCAGGTATGCAAGTACGTCAAACAGCGCGGCTGACAGCATAGACACTGAGAAATTTCGTCATCAGCCAAGCGCTGGGAGGGAGCTTCGTCCCCAACGCACCTTCGTCGATGACAAGCACGTCTGTATCGTTCCAGCGTTTCCTTGCGGCCTTTGTCGCTCTCTCGAGCAGGACAGACTTATTGATGTGCTCGCCGTCGTAGCCGAGCCCGGCGAACGAATGCACGGTGGTCCCGCCAATGTTGGCTGCGGCAAGGCCGGTCGTCGCGGTCACCGCGACCGACCTCCCCGCGCGTCTTAGGCTTGTAATAAGGTGGCGTACAAGCTCAGATTTCCCTACTCCTACGCGGCAGAAGAAGCCATCTATGAGTACGGGATCCCGTCGAGCAATCCCAGTTCGACTGACCGGCGGCGCCAGTAAGGACAACGCTATGGTTGGCTAATGCCACGGCGTGGATCCTCTTCTGGGTCTCGTTCAGAGAGGCAAAAGGTGTAGTCGGACTGGCGTTGTGGACCTGCATCAGCCCTCGACGGATGACGGCAGCGCTGGTCTTGGGTGTCAAAAACGGATACGGCGTGTAATTATCATCGACCAAAATGGGAAGCTGAATGGTACCGGCGGCGCAGCATTGAATTCGGGGTACGGGAAGCAGAGCGTCCCAAATAGGGGCCCCGTTGGGACGTGCGGGACAGGCATATGATGGAAAGCACAAGCACGTGAGCTCGATTGCTGTCGATGCAATCGCGTGTTATCTTTCGCTGCACATGGGCACCCCACCGGCCCCACCTAAGCGGCATACCCGGTGCATTGCGCACACAGGCTATCTCGCGACGAGGGCCATGAATTTGCACGGCTCACTTGTGGCACAAGAGGAGCAATGAATGTGGTAGTCGGCTGACGCGAGTCAATCTGCTGGTGGCCATACAGACGTCGGGTGTATAAAGTTCCAGACAGTGCAAACAGGCAAGGAGACTGGCGGAGACAATAGGGGGGATTAGGAAGACTGCGGTGTCAGAACGGCGGCTGTTTCCCACGGAGCCATACAGACGTCGGGTGCATAAGGTCCCAGACAGTGGAAACAGGGACCAATTTGCGCCGCGCCGCCGGTGCGGTATCAGATCGGCGGCTGTTTCTGACGGAGCCATGCAGTGGAAGCAGTGAACAACTTGCGCCGCGCCGCCGGCGCCCCAATTACGGTGTCAGATGCGTTCCGGCGCCAGGCTTACGGAACATGCGTTGCTGGATTGCTGTACCTTTTCGACCAATTGTTCGGGCGCCCTTATTCTCAAAGGCCAGCGTTATGCGTTTCGCGAACAACCGGTTTAAAAGGTACAGAAACATTTCGAAATCGTAAAGTCTATCACGTGAACACTGCGAAATCCCACTCGATCTCCGGGTCGACCAGCTTGAGCAGCTGGCGCAAACGCGCCGAGGTGATCGGGACCTTCCCTTCGTCCATTACCGCCGTGACCGAGCGCCTTGCCCAGACCATCAGGTCGAGGGCGCGCCCCCAGGTGGAATGCGCCCTCAGCTATTGTGCATGAGCAAAAACTCAAAGAGGAAGAGACAAGCAAGGATAACTCGCCTCTGTGTCCAGGAGCTGCGCGGGGGATATCTTGCCCATGAAGTAGTTCCTGAAGGCGAGAAGGGCGACCTCCTTGACGTCTTCCACCCAGCCGTCCTCGATCATCTAGCAAAGGAGGGGAGGGGATAAGAACCTTGATATATCATCCCGTGTTTTGCATCAACGTAACGCTCACCAGCTTGTCAATACATTTTCCGGTCACGTAGGTGAGCGTCTGTCCGCCGAATGCGCCCCCTTCGCGGCCCTTTGTGACCTTGGCAGTCGTTGGCCTACCAGTAAGACGTAACGATGGCGAAGGGTAAGCGCACCTTGGCGATAGCCTGCCCCCACGCAATGACGCTGTAGCGACGCTTCTTCAATTTACCCAGAACGGTGAGGTATAGATCGAAAGCCAAGAGCCACTTCTTGGCCGCGACCGTCAGCTCCTTTCCGGGTTCAAGCGTGGGCTTGGGGATTCTGAGACACGTCCTGGGAAAGTTCAAAAACGCTGGGGTCGCCTTGAAACCAGTTAGCCTCGGGTCAAGCATCGGAAAGATGGGCAAGAGCTGACCTTTCCCATGTTCATGCCCGGGCATCCAGCCTTGCGCCGCTGGCGACGTGCAGGAGCAGGCATGCCACCTGCGGGAGGGGCCGGCGCAGGAGCAGGCATGAGCAGCGCGAGAGGGGCCGGCGCATGAGCAGGCATGGGCAGCGCGAGAGGGGCCGGCGCAGGCGCGGGCATGCCACCGGCGGGAGGGGCCGGCGCAGGCGCAGGAGCGTCTTCTACGGCTCCGAGACTCCACGCCTCTGTCAGCGCCTCATCGGGTAGACGTAGAGAAAACCTCACTGCACATCCAGGTTTATTGCACCGTTCTGTGCGCGCGAGATGCTGATTCTGATAGCGTTCTCCATGCTAAAGAGCAAGAGAGAAATGATTGACGAGGGTGGGGGCCGGGGGGAGTCGATAAATGCAGCGAGAGGGTCAGAAAGCTGATATTCCGGCCCTTGGACCCGGGCACGCGCCTGGTTCCACTGCGGATCATCGGTTTGTTCTACATTCACTCTCCCGGGCCGATATGGCAAGCCGGCGGCGTGGGGGCGGCATAGAACGCTTTTGTGATTCGAACTCATTGAAAGAGATCACATGGACAATATTTCCCTTGATAGACTCCATAGCAGCAATCTCTCTCTCGATCTGCCTCTGCTTGTGCTTCCGGAAGCCATGCTTCGTTCCAATGAAGTTACAAAGGGCACGTTACATACATACAGGTACTAGAACATCATTCTCCACGCTGCATCTCCTTGAGCAGAACCTTGAATCGATCCGTTCGTGAAATGCTACTCCTTCCCGACATCTCCCAGATGTCGCGGAGGAGTTGTTCGCTCTCCGTGTTGAACGAAGAGGACCAATACCTCCGCGACTTCCGGGCCGGAAACTGTAGACCTGTCAATGCGGAACACGGCGCTCGGCGCGTGCTCTACCTCGCGTGCCATCTGCTTCCAAACGTCGTCCATCGTCGTCAAACTCCCGACTTCGAGCAACTGCTTGATGAGATGCCGCATGTGGACAAACTCTCGCCCCGGCATGACAGGCTAGATGATACCGATTCACATGTCAGACACTGCAAGTGCGCAAGACACAAAGCGGGTCACTCACCCCACGCTGCTTCAGGATTTCGTCAATTGCGAGGTCGCCGACATCGACGCCGAAGGCCTGGGCGTCCTGCATATCAAATGTCCTAGTGTATAAGCATCTGCACCGCAGTCGGGCCGGCGTTGCGGACCTGGGCAATCCCGTCCGCAAGCTCCCCGTGGGTTGGCTCACGGCCCGCCTCGAAGCCCTCTACCGTCCTTCTCAGCCTGCAGGACTGAACCCATGAGGCAGTGACCGCCTGAACCCTCCCCGCCTCGTTGTCATCCTCAAGCAAGCAGATGGGGTTATTCCGCGACGACCCGGGCTGACTCGATGCGCGATTTCTCGCCCGCTTGTGGGGAGCATGGCCGTCATGATCGAATCCTGATGGTCGCGTGCGCTTCCTTTCCGGTCGCGCAGGGTGCGGAGGGTTCGGCTCGGGAGCTGGGGCATGGCGCGGGGCGGGCTGGAGAATATCAGCTTGTGCTACCGGTGGATGAGGCGGACTGGAATGCTGATTAACAACGGGTCTGAGCGCTCGCTGGACACCTACCGCAGATCGGTGGTGATGGTGATGTTGAGGTTACCGAAACACTGTCTGAAAACCAGCGAGTTGGCCATCGGGAAGAGCTTCGCTCCTGCGTTCAAATCGAATATGAGCGAGCAGAAACATTTCGCGGCCTTGGGCCACGCTGAGGCCAAGAAACGCACCGTGGGCAAATGTTAATGGATGAGTTGACCGTGGATGAGGGATGAGGATAGAGCGATAGAGAGGCAAAGAGAGGTCTCCAGCTACTTGGAAGGCGGGAGAGGTAGATCGCCAGACCGGCATCTACCGCTCAGCATGCAGTCGACATACGCTCGCTCGAAGTAGCACTCAGGTTATTCGCTCATGGCGACCTGAAAAAAAAATGGGGCGATGCATTCCAAAGTCACACCCTTCCTTCTCCGAGGAACAAGTTGGGTGGCGCTGACCGCGTAGATATTCAATGAATTGTTTGGGATGAGACCGTTGACATGCTGTGATTAATCAGAGATTGGAGCAGTGGGACGCTGGAGCGGCACAGTGAGATAGGCCCCCGGCTTATCCTACGAGATGTTGAATCCGCAGAAGTAGCCATTTTGGGGGCGGAAAGCGGCCTCGGGAGCTCACATTTGGCGGACAGATGATCGAACCTCGGCTAACTCCGGGTATTCCCACGGATTAATGGGCACGAAAAAAGGCTCGAGGCGGTACCCCTCAAGTTCTCAGCTGCTCTCAAGGTAAAGGACGAGGATTGTGACGTAAATTAGACGTCTGAATACCGCGAGGCTGGATTTCAGCTCCTTGTGCCGGGGGCTCTGACAGTAGTGCTTGGCGCGCCGCAGCCCAGCGGTGTATAGGTCCCCGGCATGCCTCATTAGAGGTCAAATCCGGAGATGGGAATTTCTGCGGGGTCCTTGTTTGGAGCATCTTGATGGGCGTGCGGATTGGACCTCTCAAAACGGGTGTGTTTGATGGGCGCAGGGGATCGGACATTGCATTCATAGGCTACTGCTCCTAGAACTCCTACACATGCTATTCAACGTCGCTCTCAGAGTCATCGGTTGACTCAGGAGCCGTTCGCGGGCTCCGAGCAGCCGGGCGCTCCATCATGGCCGCGTTGTGCGCTTTGACGGCTCCATGAAGCATCTTGACCTTCGTTGTGCACGCGCCAATGATTTCGTTGGCCTGCGCGTACGGTGAGAGCATCAAAATAGATCCCCCGGAGACGTCAATGGCGCACCTGAGCGTTTTGAACGTGCCAAACGCAAATATGATGAAGGAGGGTCTAAACTGCCAAAACGTTGGGCAGCCCAGTTTCGAGCACGCGTTGCTCGTCCAGGTCCCCCGGGCAAACGAAGAATATACCTGCAGGCTGATGTACGACGCTTCTGCCAGCGAGCATATGCTGTGTACCGATGCTTGCCGGCCCCCATTTTTGACGTATAACGCAACAACTCGTCCCACACAGCAAAAGAATTGAAGAATGAGCACACCTTGAACAAGCACTATGCGTGGCATGTTTTTCTGGCATGATCGCAACGAGGCAGAGGCCTGTTCCGTCAGGTTGCACACGGAGCGAGCGAAGAGCGTCGATGTTCGCGCAGCTCAGCTGCGGATGGACGTTTGCGAACGCGCGTGTACGCTCTCGCGAGAATTCATAGTCTCCATTGAAGTGTCATAAATGAATAGCGTACACGTACCATCGGCGCTGGCTCCTCGGATACTGCTTCGGAACTACGCGGTGTGTGGCGAAACCTGTCCAAGCTACACCAGTCGTGCTAGAGTAGCCTGCAGGTGCGGTAGGCTCTTTCGCGCGAAAAAATCAGGGTGTGGAGGTGTGACACAAGTTGAGCTGTGAGAGCTTTGCGATGCGCCGACGGGGAGACGTCGGTGCCCGGGTCCGTGGTCGGAGCCACTCCCGCACCACGACGCTTTCGAAGAGCGGCCGCAATGAAACACTTTTTTGATGATGATGCCTTGTAATCAGAAGTGTGACGCAGCTGACCTGAAGGCTCTCAAGCGCAGGGGGAGGATGTGGGGCTGCGGAAAGCTAGAGAGTTATTCAACATTAAGCAGTTCAGACCTCAAGGGCGAGCGCGCTCGCAATTGCGCCAGCAGTGCGAGGCATGCTGTTAGGCTGTGCGACGAACTTTACAAACATTGGTATAGTTGTAGCGACTTCGGCCGTTATCGCTTGGTCGCTGTCAGGCATAGATTCACTGGAAGCACGTCAATTGAGTGAAATGTTAAATCTGGACGTCATTGTACCTATCTAAAGACTCCTCCATCTAGGTCGCAGTAAATGCAGCGACAGCGTCATCTAGCTGCGTCTTCATTTAGGGGCTTTGCACGGACAGGGCGTCGCGTTGACGCACGACATCGGACAGCGAATTGAGCGTATCGCCGTTGAGATACTCGTTGACGAGGTCCGCTGACATGCGAAGCAGACTTCGTGCAGCGCGACGAGGCTGGTGATGAGTAGCATGGGCCTGCGCATATCGCGGGTTCGTCTGGGAAGGCGGGGACTGGGTGTTTGGCGCCGCAGCGGCGAGCACGGCTGCAGCGTCAATGCCAACCATCTCCATGATGGCGAAAATCTCGCTGTACGCGCAATCGGGGATAGAATGCAGAACACCGTCGCTGGGCCAAGTCGAAAGCGTGGTCAAGTAGAAGGAACGGTCATCGGAGTAGGTGTGCCAGCACCCAGCAGCCGTTCGATTGGCCTGCTCCTCCGCCGATAACGACGAGAAGCTGTTGCTCATAAAACGCCGTAAGCTCGGACACGAGCATCAGGAAGCCCCAAAACGTGAAGTCGCTCTTCAGCTGCCGCATGACGCCGAAAATATGCTCGACAGGCTCGGTCAAGTGCAGCCACGGGAGAAAGTGGAAGTCGGGATGCAGCTCGCGATGGACGACGATGAGACTGATGAGACTGTCGCAGAGGGTGAGGAAGATGTCGAAAGACTCGCGATAGATGATATTCCGATGGTGCGTATGATCAGGATGCATGAGAATATGCTGGCGACATGCAGTGAGGAAGTGGCGGCACCGCAGGGCCATTTGCATGCGAACGGTATGCGTCAATTTCCGGTTCAGCAGTGAACTCCAGGTGCTGACGCTCAGCATCCTCGGATGGAGCGCGAGCACGACCTGCAATGATAATGGCGGCCACCTTTGGGATCGGCATGGTGAGAACGTACGGCCGTAGGCACCAAGTTGTCAGGGATGAAGTTTCGACGTTATTACGAACTTACCTTTTCTGCAAGTTCGATGTCCGTGCGTGCAAGGATAGTCGCGAGGTCGTCATCGTCGGTAACATGGATAGGGTCGCCCGCGTTGCCAACGATAACCCAAGCGCCGAACCGCTGCGTGATCTCGCGGAGCGCAGGCGATAGGGCCGTGTCATCGCATGCAAGAGCGACCGGGCCATGGTAGTCGTATGACGAGAGGATGCGCGCCGCCGCTGCAATATTCTCATCGGAGACGCCGGGCTGGAAACAATCTTCTTTGGCACGAACGTCACTAGTATAAACATGTCAGAGCATGCCCACAGTTGCATGCAGCAGGTGCGTACAGCATGCTACGTATATCCCGCCCGCGCAAATGGAGTCGAAAGAGTTTGAATGCACGTGGGGAGACAGTGGCGAGGATGGCGCAGACGTTATCAAAGAGCGGTGGATAGCGCATGCCCCGGAAGCTCTTTCCAAGCTCGTTCCCCCGGGCCTTCTCCAACACGGCCTGGATGCACCCAACGAGGACCTCCTGCGATGCATATGCGCCGCTCAGAACGCCCTACGAGAAGTTGAGGAGCATCTGGCTGATGCTGTTCCGGTTCTGCGGCGGGCAGATAAGTAATATCCGTTGAGGCGCTCACAAATACTCACCTGTTCAACGAGATGACGAACGCCGTGATAGCGGGCGTAAATACGACCGAGCTCAGGAGAGCGACTCCACTCGGGGACGAACTTGAGGTGAGCCTCGGCAGGCATAGGGCGGCGCGGCACATTCTTGAAGATCTTGAGATCCCAGAGACCATGACAGGACGTACAAGGTCGAAGGGTAGAGCCGATGTTGGGGCGCACATCACCGATACAGCTAGTTGAATAAACAGCGGCGACGTCGTGTCTGTTCAGCCACATGTAGATGGAAGCTTCGGCGACGCCGGACGACACATCGCTGCTCGTCGGTGAGCTGGGACCAAGTGCGGCTGAAGAGCCCTTGGGCGAGGACCGGGCGAGACTGCGCGCCGCCGACCGGAGCCGACGTCCAATCCAGGCAGGTAGCAATGGATGGATTAGCGGCAGCTGTTAGACCAGGACAAGGCTCAGATGCCGTGGAAGTAGCCGCTCTGGGAGCAGCGCGGGGCGAGAGCATTGTCGCCAGAGATAATTGCACGCCGTGTGCACGAGAACACAGTGCGGTTTTCCGGTGACGTGTTCAGTACTCGCAGTCGTACAGCATGCGCATTTAGATCCAGCGGGCGCATGGAGAGCAGCGAACCGCGCGGGGATTTGCATCTTCGAACATCGCACGGGAGTCGGATGCGAGAATCTTCGCACGGAATGCGGAGAGGCAACCAGAGACGGCGACAAAGCCCGGCGCGGTTGCAGAACCCTTCAGATCCTTCTGGCGTGCGTACTACCGTGAGCGCTTCGCACGAGACGCTGCCACCGCAGGTCGCAGCCGCAGCTGGGACCCGACACGCCGCAGGGGACTGCAGCGCTCGATCGTCATTGGTGTCAAGCTCAGCCGTCTTCCGATGAAGGGCGGTGCCGCGCGCGGTTTGAAACGTGCGGAAACAAGCCCGAATGTCGGAAGCAAGGCAGACCGGGGGAGCGGGGGGAAATCAAATGTGGCGCCATCGAGCAACTGGGTCAACCACCAGCGGATGTTCCCCAGAAGGTCAACCGGAGGGGACCGTGACATGAGATGGTCGCGTGGATGGAGATAAGAGACGGTGTGGGCACGGAGATCAACGTCAAATCCCGCCCAGTGGTTGCCGTCAACGTGAGCCGGGAGAGAGAGCCGGTCAAAGACCCGTTGGGGAGACGCGTATCCAGCAACTGCAACCGCCCTAACCCTGCATCGGACGCGAGCGCTCCCTGACGGCGCGTCGCCAGGTTAATGAAGAAGAATGGATTTGCGAATTCCACGCGAGATGAGGCACCGAGCTCCTGCGCGATATACTCGTTTCCAGCTGCAATATGCTCGTCCGAGAGCCCTGCTGAGCCGAGCAACTCAACAACGAGATTGGTCGTGAGGCTAGCAGTCGCGAAGCACGAGATCCGGCAGTTTCTCGGTAGAAGCATGAGGCGAGCGAGGCAGCGTTCCGTAAGATAGGCGACATGGGGATGGGGAGACAATGTACGCATGCTGAGCCGGGCAGCCGCCTGCTCCCAGAGAACAGTGGCACGATCATGGGAAACAGGCGGAGGCGTACCCTGCTTGAAGCGGACAGCAAAGCGAAGGAGGGAACCGTACATGCCGGTGTACGAGTTATGAGGATGAGCGCACTCGTGAGAACGAAAATGCTGCCGCAGGCGGCGAGCGGAGAGTCGGCTCCAGTGTGTGCGGGCGAATCGTTTGCAACGAATGAGCGATGGCGAATGACCAGGCAAATCAATGGGGATATTAGATAGGGGTTCAGTTGCGCATGTACCAGAATGGGCGTACAAGATGATGAACCGACGGTGCAACACCAGATCAACCAAGTCGTGACAAGGATTGCGGAAGCGTCGGCAAGCAAGTGCGTAGAGAGCGTCCCGGCGATCAGAGGAGAGTCAGAAAGAAGCGAAAAAGACAGGCGTCGGAAAATGGTCAGTCCAGAGACACGGCTGACGGCTGGCGACAAAGAGATCTCGGTAAGTGCATGAATTTCGTAACGTGGGACTGGCTAACCACGTAGAAAGAGTGATGAGAAGGTCAGAATGGCCGCGTTGAAGTCCCATAGTGCAGAGAGAATGGCTGTGGTGACGATGCGAAGCCCCAGGGTGAAAAACGGCGCAGCAAGCACCGTCATGACGGCTGCAGGCGTGACGCTTGTCCATGGGCGATTTTCGAGATGGCGGGCTGGATGGGGAGTCGGTCTTGGTGGGACATGCGTTTAAATGAGAGGGGCTAACCTTGACGGCTAGCGCGACGCGTTTTAGAGGACCCAGAGTGCGACGAGCTCATCGCGATGTGGGCTTGCAAAACACGATGCGCCGGACACAAATTCATATCTCATAGCGCCAGAACCATCTTCCGAAACGTCAGAAAACCTCCGCCGGCACTCAGAGAGTGCACATGGACAACTCCCTGCGGCACTGCAGGCCACGCTCCCACATCAGACACGATAAGCCCGGAACTGTGCCGTCTGATCCAAAATCGCACGGATTAGCTCCCTTGCAGTGGCAAGCAACCGTATATCGCACTTTTACGTACTTTATAGGTCACTGGGATGTTTGACTGGTCGAAAGCGCAACCTGCGGTGAAGCGACGCGCGTTCTGAACACGGTTTGAAACTCCGCGCAAAGCTGCGGACGCGCGCGGCGAGTGGCAATCCCAAATCATACGTAAACCTGGCGCAAATCCTGCGCTATGGTGGGGCAATGTGGACAAAGGCGCACTGCCATATGATTGTTCCAACCCTGGCGTGATCCTGGCGTTTTCTGCCTCCGATCAACGCCAGGTTGCGACAACATTCCTGCCCCGGCGTCACCCTGGCGATGCATCATACCATTTTCCCGCCATCAACGCCGGGTGACTCTGCTTCCCTACTTTATCTACCCTGGCATTGATCCTGGCCCTCAACCTGGCGCCGTGGCGTCCCAGCGCTCATCTTGATTCGTGCATGTAAACACTCCAGCTTAAAAGCAAATCGTCCTTCACTCGTCAACCTGGCGTTCCATTGTAGCCAAATCGTCGTTGGCCGCTCACCCTGGTCCCTGGCGTTTGTCGCGTTCGATTCTTCCTTTCAGGCACCGCCGCAACCTTACGCCGTGTACGGTCCATGATCGCTGTCTGTGACTTACGTTGTGTCATTATCTCTGCCCACTGGGAGGCCACCGCAGTCGCCTGGTGGCGCCAGTCTTCGTCGGCATGCTCTATGGGGCGCTTGCACCGTAGTTTCCAGACAAGGAGCACTGCTTCAGACACCACCGTGCGCAGCAGTCTTTCGGCGGCATAATCTCGCTGGCCTTTGTCCGCTGGGATTCTAAAGAGCGCGATGCCCAAAGCGCCGCCGACGTCAGTCGGGGCCATTTCCGCCTTGTCGCCAAGCGAGGCCTTTGCCACCGGCCAAGCCAGGTCGTTGCCTGAATCGCTGCACTAGAAGAGTATGTGTAACATGCTCTCCACTGTCTGGCAAGTCGGGCAGACCTTCTTCGACCTCCAGGGCTCAGGCATGTGGGCGAAGAAATGAGCGCCGTGCGCTGTCTTTCACAAAAGGTTTCTGACACGCCGTGAGAAGTCCGTAGACTTCAGGCTCTTCCAGAACGGTGGTGTGGCTGAGCGAAGCCCATAGCGCATTTCTATAGACGCCTTAACTTTCTCTACGATCTCCAGAGTCGCCCACCGCGGGTCTTGCTTGATCTCTGCTGCCATGCGCATGGCTTTGTACGCTGTTCCTTGACGCAGTGATCTGAGCCCGAGGCCTGGGACGTTATTAGGACATCCAGTTTGGGGTCAATATATCCCCACCAGTGTCCAAAGACACTGTCTTAGCTGCATTGGTTGTGCTCGTCACTTCCGGCCACGCACGCGCCCGCCTTCTGTCAACGTGGAGGAAATTCGTCTCCCCAGATCGCGCCCGTAGCTCGGCCGCGGAAGTGCGCAACTCCAGCCCGCCGTTGGGCCAGTCAAGCCTGCCTGTGGCGACATTATGGGCCAGCCGCGTGGTGAGCACCCGTACTACGGACTTTGCCGGAGTGACTACGTGCAGTGTCACATCGGGCGGCACCATGTCCAGTACTTTGAGGATTGCCAGGGAGACCACTGCCACATACTGCCCGGGCTGTTCAATACATCGCTGTGCTATGTCCTCATACTCCCCATCTGGGAAGTGGATCGCATAGGTTGCCGTTGGAATCTGCGCGGCGCACGGCAGCACAGATCACAACGTGGGTGTTCTCGTCCTTTCTCAGAGGCATCACATGAACCGGGGCTTGGGCTCTCATCGTATCCGCGACTGACCGCGGCTCGATGGCAAAGGTGTCGACCCACAGACTATACAGGTCTTCTTTTGGCTCGGCCTTGACAAGCTCTCGTCCAAGACTAGCATCTCGCCAGATTCCAGCGCATTCTCGCGGCCGTCCTCAAACAAAGCGGCGAATGCGCCCGCCAGTGCTGGTGTTCCATTTCTCCGCTATCGAGCCGATGATATCACTGGCGACTTGTTGGCATTTGTGTGGGTGCCGGCACTCGTGAGCACGGTCCGTCGTGCAATTCTCACACTCACTGTCGCTGTCATCATCGTGGTCGCCAGCATCCAGTTCTGCTATTTCCTCAAGGTCCTCCACTGTCTGGACCTGCACGCTCCTGCACCCGACACTGGCGCGATCCACTCCTTCTCGCTGCCTGTCCGGTCGTTTCCCCAACTCCTCCTCCCCGCCCGGTCGCACGCTTCATCTCCCCTCTATCTTCCGACAACGAGCTTTCCCCACGCCATAGCCCCAGCAGCGCTCCTCACCACCCTCTCCTGATTGCCGACACCGATTCCGATTCTGAGTCCGAGCTCGGGCTCTCCGATGCCGATGCTGATTACTCCAATTCGCACATCCACTACAAGAGCCTCATCACCCTCCTCCTCGATGCACTCCCTGCTATTTATACCGCCATTAACGATGGCGTCAACCTTGTCTTCAACGTCCCCATAGACCAGCACGAGCCTTCTCTTGGCTTGATCATGGCCAGAGTTTTCCGCTCTCTTGCCGATCGCCTCGCCGAACCCGACCACTTAGATCCTGGCCTTGTCTCTCAGCTTCGTCATGCCTATCGTCTTCCCCCTCGCGATCTAAGAGTTCGTCAACTTCAGCCTCAAGCGCTTGTTTTGCGGTTCGAGGAACTTTTTCAACGTGTGAGCGCCACGTTCACCATCCTTACTCGCCTCCTCACCTTATCTTCCAGGCGTGGTGCCTTTGGGTTTGGTGCACAGCGGTCCATGAGCTCGAGCATGCTCCTCGCCTTTGTCGCCAGGACCGACTCCCTTTTCGCCCGTTTGTGGACGGGGACCGGGCCTTACAACGTCCCCATCAAGCTAGTATCGACCGCTCCTACTGCAGCGCAGCGTCTCTGTTACCTTGCGGCCGGCATCGCGTTTGCTTACGCCCTCGTCCGCCTCGGATACATTCCTCTTCTCAACCCTGGACTTCTCCTCATCCTGCTTGTTGCCCATTATCTGTCTCTGCCTCCTAACGATCCCACTGTCCTCGCCCTGCTTGTTGACTTCGCCTGGCGCTCGCAGACTCGCCGTCGAACATCGTGCGAACCCACAGCAGAAGCAGCTCCTTCAAGACCTACTTGCTCTTGTCAAGCATTATCTCCTTGGCAAAGGTCATCCAGTCGGAGCCGCCGCCGCCCTTCCTCCCCGTGCCGATCCCTTCGCACTGCCGCATTTCCGTGTCTCCCTTTTCGTCTCCACCATCACTGGCTCCCACTTGCTTCCTCCTTGTGAGCCCGGGGACGCGCAGCCCACCTTTCATATACCAAAATCAGTTAACTCACGTCGACTTTCCTGTCTTGCACGTTGACTTACCCTTCCTGCACGTCCTATTTTATTTCCCTTACTGCACGGCTGTAGTTCCTTTCCTACACGTGCTGTTACCTGTCCTACACGTACAGTTTCCTTTCCTGCACGTCAGCCAGTATCCTTTACTGCACGTTATATCATCCTTTCTTGCACGTTCCAGTATCCTTTCCTGCACGTTGCTGCACCGAAACTTTATAGCACCACAAAGGAGGGGTCTAAAATTCTTGGAAACCTTATGATAAATCCCTATAATTAAAATGAAAAATACTGGTATAGTCATCAGGGTGATAGGGGTAAAATTATAATTGATATGCAATTAAGGTTTGACTTTGTGAAAGGACTCACAACATTCAGACATTGCTGATATTGCATGATATTGCATGATATTTGTAAGATGGATACTATGCAGAAAAATAAGGTTTGATGGACAAATATTTGATTAGTACTGCAACTTGAGTACTTTGGTCGTGTGCTCAAGATTGGAAGTCTACATGGAGTATATGTTGATACTGCATAACACTTTTGAAACTGAACACTATGTAGAAAGTTAAGGTTTGATGTTCTATTAAGGGATAATCATATGTACCTAGATGATTGGCTTGCACTGTGATCAGGGCACTCTGAGGCTGTACTAATGAGGCAGTTTTACTAAATTAAGGTTTGATGTGTGAATTTAGTAAGCATCTGATACACTCAAGTATGATATCTATCTTAGGTTTGATGTCCTCTGCCATAAATCATGGTCTGAAGATTCAACTTAAGCACATGGGGATATGGTAGTTCAAAACCTTAAATTTTTTCAACCATTAATAGATGTTTTGCGGTGGCGCAACGTCTCTGTGGAGACGTTGCGGTGAAATTCTGAACGAAATTTCGAGTCAACAACGGGCATGATTTTCCTTACCCTCAAGTGGGCTATCATAATTAATAGACCACTCTGAGACCGCCCTCCGAGTTTCTATGCCAACTCGCATGCCCGGCGTTGCCTACAACGTCGGCGAGCCTCAGCGGAGCGGGTGCCTGCTGACGTCATCCTCCGGCGATTACCGATCGGCGTTGCAGACGTCCTAGCTCGCGATATAGGACTGTCCTCCGCAAAGTAAGCATAGATTATCCCCTAGGAGCTCTGAATAAACGAGATAGACGCTTTTTTGCGGAAAGGGGAGAAATTCATAATTTCGTTCGCAACTTGCAGCGCAACATGTCGGGTGCCGCCGCAAGACATCTAATCACTTCATAAAAATATTCAATGTGTATCTTTAGACTTGATCACACAATCAAAGTACTCAAGTTGCAGTACTAATCAAATATTTCTCCATCAAACCTTATTTTTCTGCATAGTATCCATCTTACAAATATCATGCAATATCATGCAATATCAGCAATGTCTGAATGTTGTGAGTCCTTTCACAAAGTCAAACCTTAATTGCATATCAATTATAATTTTACCCCTATCACCCTGATGACTATACCAGTATTTTTCATTTGAATTATAGGGATTTATCATAAGGTTTCCAAGAATTTTAGACCCCTCCTTTGTGGTGCTATAAAGTTTCGGTGCAGCGACGTGCAGGAAAGGATACTGGAACGTGCAAGAAAGGATGATATAACGTGCAGTAAAGGATAGGTCTCAAGAGGTTGAAGATCGAGGCGGAACTAGACAGACACTCGGACGAAGGCTGCGAAGCGGCGATCAACTTCTTACTGGAGGACAAGGACAGGGCGGCGGTGTTTGCGGCGTTTGCGCATTCAGTACTTGACCTGTTTCAGTCCCGTGCGCTGGCACATCCGGATCTTTAATACAGCGGTTGGTCGTTATTGACCAGATTTTGGCTCCAATAGGTGCACGCACAAGCTGAGCCGGCAAGAGCATTGGGGGGCGCATGATGGCGTGAACAGTTTAATCTTGACAGGGTCCGGCAGAAGGGGCCCTTGTTGAGAACTTAGGATCGCTCTTATGTTAGCCTTCCTCCGTGACAGACCATATCTGGCGTTCAGAATCTAGAACGATGGACAGAGGACTGTGCGGAAACTCCGGTAATCCTAACGGAGGCACCGGTATTTTACTACTACTACTACTACTACTGAGCTGTGTAAGAAGGGATATTAGGACGTGTAAGAAAGGTCAATACAATGTGTAGTAAAGGTAAATAAGACGTGTTGGAAAGGATACTTGACGTGCAGGAAGGGTAACTCTACGTGCAGGAAAGGATTGAAATCGTGCAGGATAGGTGATGTAAGCGTGTAAGAAAGGAATCTTACACGTGTAAGACAGGTCAGCCATTGACGTGCAGAAAAGGAAAGTCGACGTGAGTTAACTGGTCTTGCTTTCATATAAGCTCCCCCCGTCCTCCTCAACTTCTCGCTCAATGGTCCTTCCCTTTCAACTCAGATTACGCGATCTTCGAGATGATCAGATCGTCCATGGCGGCGACGTTCAGGCTATCAAGATAGCTGCCTGCTCTCAATCCCTTTTCTTCCCCGTCGCCCCTGGCGAGCACGATGACGCCATCTACGACTTCACAGCCTCTTCCCTGTCTCTACTTCGCACGGCGGACGCTGATCCTGCGCTGAAGCCCGGCGCGCGCCTTGACGTTGATACGCCGTGTTGTAACTACCTGCACGCCCAGCTGCTCGTCAAAGCCGGCGAATTTGATACCACTTAGACCGCTGTCCCCAAACCCGCATCTGCACGTTATGCCTGCTCCATTTAATCGCGTTGCGCCCCGTCACATCTGCCCGCTGTCCCCGTGTGTCCCCGTCTACCTGTCCTGGGCGTATTTGCAAAGCTCTCTTGTCATCTCCTGCCCGAGCAAGTCCTTGTCCTTCACTTTGCAGCGAATGATCTGCCTCCCTTCCGGTGGGCATTGTCCTCGCAGCTCCATGGCGCTCTTCGTCCGTGCCGCGATGGCCTTCCTGTCCCTGTCCTTCTCGTTATCTCTGTCGGCCGACGCACATGCTCTCCAATCCTGGAACTGCCCATCCAAGGCCTCCAGTCGACTCGCGTACTCCCACACGTCGCCTCCTCACAGCATCCTCTCCTCTGCGAAACCGCATGACAGTAGGTGCTCCAGAACTTCTTTCACCTCCTCCCTCCCCTGATAGCGCCTCGGCCTCGTATGCTCTTCCTGCTCTCCGTCCTTTTCTGTGGCATCATCCAGGCCGTCCGACAGCACCATGTGGCGGAAAAGCTCCGTCCAGCTGGCCGTGCCATACCTCCCCACCTCTCCGAGAACCTGGGCTCCGCCGTCTCTTCCTCGCCTCCTCTCAACCTCCGGCCCGCAAGCTCTCATCGTCACGTAGATACCCATATTGCCTGCGTCCCATTCACGGTATAGCGCCTTCGTCGTCCCGTCGAACGAGTACTGCCTCCGCACCGCCGTCGGCATGTACAGCGCGTTGTTCACGCATTGCTGTGGGACATCTACCTTGGCCACGTCCCCTGGCAGTGGCAGAATGAGTTGTGTGCTGCCTCGCCTTCTCAACCGGTGCGCCTCGCCCACGACGATTCGTTGCGCGTTGGTACTGAACTCGAAAGGTAGTTGAGCCGCATCGTGCGCGAGTCTGATCCAGAGCTCGTCACCCCTCTGCACCATTCCTTGGTCGCACTCCTTCCAAAGCCTTCTCGAGTTGAAGTCTTCCTACGCCGACGTCCCCATGAATGGCTGCCCACATCGTCCCAATGGAATTGGCGTCTTGCACTCCTCCGTCGTCGGTCTCGATCCCCTCCCGCCTCCCAATTCAGCCCTCCACTCTGCGTTTTCGAACACAGAGGTCGCCACAAACAGGCGCTGGTCGTATGCACCCGCCTTGCCGTTGAAGAACTCCCCGCCGAGCTCGGCTTCGCTGGCCCAGAGCACCTTTCCTTGAACCAGAGAGCTCGCTTTCGCTATTCCGCGAGCGTGGCGTTCCCGCCCCCGAGTTCCACTCGCTGCGGCGGCGGTTTACTCCTGCAAAGACCTCAGTCAGCCGAAGTCTTTGCACGGTCCATGCGCCCCCTCTCTCGCTCCGTCGCCCGCTCTCCCTTGTTTCTCTGCAGCTCCGTCTGCGCCCCCTCAAGCAGTCAGCCCAAAGCAAAGCGCCGTCCAGCTCCTCTTCCTTACCTTCGTCCCGTGAGCCCGGCCCGTGCCCTTTTCTAGCCCATCGCTAGCGCTGTCTTTCCAACACGTGCTTCAGCTTCTCTTTACCCTTGTCGCTCAGCTCTGCCATGACAGAGACTAGCTCCTCATCGTCGTTGTCGCCATCCGACGCTTCCATCCGCTCACCCGCCGCCGTTGAGCGAATGCTGCGAGCCTTGATACTTTCTTCTTCCTCGACCTAAGGGGCTTTGCTTTTTGCGGAGCTGCCCATTGAATGGAAACGAGTCTGGGAGCCCTGTCCACCTCTCAGCGGGCCGATGGGAGTCAAACACCGGATCCAGCCTCCGATTCTGTCTCGGCTTGATTTCTTCCTTGCTTTTACTTGCGGACTTCCCTTTGCACCTCTGGCTGCTCAACGCATCTCTGCTCTCACAATAGTTGACAGGCTAGCATAAGATTACAGCTGCGATAAGAAAGGCGCTTCTGCGGACAGCCCGTGTTCTGGCAAAGTCGGAACTACGGCAGGCATCATGTCAGGAAAGCATGACCGCGCCAGAGCCTCATAGTCAGGCAGCCTGCCAGTGGCGTCTTTTTCCGAAGTGTGTGAGTGCATGGATGCCTGGGTGAACCAGACGCCGCTACCCCGACCACCCAGTGGAAATGAACCGGTCTTCGGCAGCTCCTCGGTGTTCTCCCTTGTTGGCCTCTCACCGCGCTTGCACTTCACTATGCGCGCATTGAAGTGAAAGAGAAGCGCCGACGGGTATAGCAGGAACGACCCGCGCGGGCATTCCACAATCACACCGAGCTCCCAGATAACCAGCCAAGACCACTCCTCCTCGCCGACCCAACCTGTGCAAAGTTAGATTATCCTTGCACCGCTTTAACAGCAGTGGGCAGGCCCACCTTTCGACCAGAACACAAACAGCGCGCAGATCAGCACGGCGCAGTTCATGGAGTCTGCATGCGGCTCGCAGAACACGCGAGGCACTCCTACCTCCGGTGCAGGCAGGTTGATGCAGAAATTCCAGAAGAGGCCGAACTGCGGCTCGAGCGGGCGTCCCGAAGCCTTGGTGTGTTCATAGTGCCATGCGTGGTTCGCGCGCATGCGCTCCGCGATGGCGGGGAAGCGCTTTTCAATTATGCCGGTCAAGTAGCTTCTGCACGGGCACCGGGCATCAGACCAAGGCCATGGCAATGAGCAAGGGAGCACGCACGTCACACGCGCCGCCGGCCCGTTTGCCCTGAAGTACCAGTTCACCTCCTCCTCATACTGCCGGTGGAAGCTGGTGTAGTAGGCTTCCTGGCCGGACGTCAGCTTGGGAGACAGCCGTCGCCTTCCTGGCCATGCGCACCTTAGCATATTGGCGGTGCACCCCGACAATGCAAGCGAAGTGTTGGCCTCGCTTGTTGTACTTGCGGTCACCGGGCTGAATTGGGCAGGCCGCTGCAAACCTGTACGAGTCTTCCGCAAAGGCCTCGACGAGGTCCTCCCCCTTGTGCTCTCGAAGCGGCCTGGCACGGTACATGACCGTGCGTCCGTTCATGTCCGCGATCGACGTGTTGCGCCCCATGAAGGGCACAATCTTCAGCAGCTGGAGAAGCTCCTGCAGCTGCGGGGTGGCCCACACCTTGCGCACGCGCTCGATGCGCACTTTCGCGACCGAACCACGCCACCCCGGCAGGCTGCGGTTCGTCCGCTCGATGGCCACCGTTGCCTTGCCGTCCTTGTCCACAACAAGCTCAGGACGTACTTGGTCGACGGGCAGTGAGCTCCGGTAGTCCGCAGCGCGTCGAATGTGGTACTCGGCAGAGTGATGCGTAGGCGCGCGGGCGGGTGGGCGCGAAGATATGGGCGGGTATCCCGCGGGGGGCGGCTCCAGGGCGGGCTGGGGCGAGCGCGCGCATTCGAGGTCGCCGCGCGTGAACTCGCACACGAAGTAATCGAACTGCTCCGCCGGGGTGTCCTGCTCCGCGCCTTCGGCATTCTTCTGCGCCTGCCGCTCACGCGCGTGTGAGCCCACAGCTTCTTCGCCAACGACTTGAGCGCTCTTGTCCTTCTTCGGCTTCTTGCGCTTCGAACGAGACTTGCGGCGGACGACGTCGGGCCTTGCTCCTGCTTCCTCCGCAGCCGTCCCAGCCGCGTGAGCGCGCGTTTCGTGGCGGACTGGCCCTGCGGCCATTTGCGGAATGAGCGCCGTCGTGAACTGAAGTGCTGGCGGCATGTGGTCCAATGAGCCCTCGTCGGCCGCCTTGAGCCGCCTGCCCGCCGCGGACGCGGACGCCGGGCCCTTGCCTCGCTTCGCCGTGCCCTGGAGTCCCCTCGCCGGCGAGGTCGCTCGACGTTTGGCAGCGCTGGCCGTCGGCGGTGCTGACGAGCCTGAGTCGGGCGGGAGCCCCGCCACCCGCCGGCTTCGCCGAACGACTCTTTCTGCCACACGCTGGGGCACAGGCATTTCGACATCGGGATTGACGTCCCCGTCGTCTCGACTCAGTGCGCGGGCGACGATGGCGTGGCTGATGTCGAAATTCATGACCTGGACGCCGTCATCGTCGGGCCGTTGGTTTTGAGGAAAGCTGCAGCCGGCCCGTCAGAAAATAGCCAAAGCTAAGACTTGCGGCGGCAGCGCAGGCTGCTTGCAACCAGCGGGATAGGAACTTACTAAGAGGACATTTCTTGCGCCGCCGTCAGGACGGCCGCGTACTCTTCCTTGGTCGCGTCGAGCGCCGATGGCTCCATCGCCTCCGTAGGCGAATGAAAGGCGCTTCGCCTTGTGCGGCGGCCCGGCACGTGCGCGCTCTGTGCCGGCATGGCATCCATCCCTGCGGCAGCCTCGATTAAGCGGCCTGTTGGTGAAGAAGCCGCCGCGTTTTAGCCCTCGCGTTGCAAAAGGTGACACCGACGAGTAAAAGGAAAAGCCCCAGCACGAGCGTGCTCCGCCACAGCCGAGGGGCAGAAGAAAGGGGTAAAAGGGATGGGGCACGCAAGCAGCGAGCGGGGGCTCTGCTGGACGTCTGAGGCGCGGTGAGCGCGACTGGACAAGCCGTTTCAAACCCCGCCGCGGAACGTGCACTTGCGGGCGGTGCGCACGTGTTCAAGGCTGGCAGTCGCCACTCTCCGTCGCGGGATCGCACTGTAATAAGTCACAAGAAAATCCAAATATTCAATAGAAGACTTGGAAATAAGTTATTGACTCCATTGGGAAGGATGAGTCTATTGGAGAACCCGGACTCCTCAGAGGTTGCTGGAACCCGGCACAAATGTAATATAGGAACCCAGTTCCCACCAATACTTGACATATGCCAATCGGGTCGCATAAGCCTCTCGATCGCTGGCTGCTCGTGTTAAGATCCATGAGGACATCCTCCAGTACGCATCCCTGCATGAGAGGGTGCATACTGACGCTGGGATATGTCATCCGGATATCCCGTTGCATTGGATGCGAGAAACTAACCACTGTTGGTGTGCGGGTTAGTGCGAGCAGGGGACCGTAATACTCGCCGCGGCGCGCCTTTGGACTCACATGAAGAGTTATAGTGGGGCCGTTTTCTCTTGCATACCCTAGAGTCACTTAATGAGTCTTTTCTACGAGCGGGTTGCGACGCCCGCGGCTTGCGAGCGCCGCCATGTGCGAACGGCAGCTTCCAAGAGTATCCGATCGACGGTGGCGTCCTGTCGTACCTGTTAGACAGCTGTCAAGTAGAGAGGGAAACCCTATAGGCAAATGAGGGGTGCTTGAAGGGTGCCGTTGAACCTCCAAGCACCCCGGGTTCTTCTCCGGAAACAGGGTTGCCAAATAGAATAATCCCATTAGGAATGGTCAATTTAATTATGCTCCTTGTGAAGTTCGATTTACATATTTCCCGCCGTCTACAGCGGTCTACAGCGAATTACATAGAGGCCTTGGTCTGGCCGGGCTAAAGCTACGACACACTTCTACAGATTACTATGCTACTCAACAGTAGTACTTGCGGTTTTTCCTGATGTGCGGCCGGCATGATGCATGACAGGTCCAACCGGAAGCAGGCGACGGTGGAAAGCCCATGTGCGCCCCTTCCCACGCAGCAGCAGATCTGCTTGCCACCAAGGCTGCCTCCCCCACGCTTCAGAGCGCGCCTGTCTCTGTTCCCGCGGGCTCAAGCCCTTTCGGGCCTCAGGCTTTTGCCTCTGATGTGCTCTGCTTGCCCTCTCTTTCCTCCTTTTCCTGCCCGCCATCTCGCGCCCCTTCGCTGCCTTGGCCCACCCGAGTCCTTCAGAACTGAAGCTTGACACGCCCGCCTGCCCATGGCGCCCCATGACGACCCACGCGCCCTGCAAGGCCCTGTTCCCCGCTTTCTTCAGGGCAAGCAAGCCTTTGTGCACGAGAACGTTTACGGCGACGCAAGCGAGCAGGAAGCCAAGAAATATTTTGAGAACGCCCTTCCTGTGAGCACACGCATGCTGCCTTCCTCTGTGTTCTCAACTTTCTGTAGGAGCTGGGCTTGACTACTACGCCCAGCATCGAAATCGGCGACCTCTTCGTCATCGACGCAGCTACAACCGCTCTCGACGACGACATGCTTCAAGCGGACACGCTCATCGTTCGCCACGAGTTCTTCGAGATCATGCACATGAATAGAAGGCTGCCTGACATCAAGAGGTACCTCGGGCACGCGGTCGCTGACGCCTCTCCAGACAGTCCCTAATCGCCCACGTCGACTGCAGACCTACGGGTGAAACGCCCGACATGGACCATTTGAGCACGGCCCAGGACCCGGTACAGCTTGTGGCTCTGCACTGCTTTGCCCGCTAACTTCTCCGTTAAAAGCGTGACCCGCGCCTCTTCGTCCGCACAAAAGAAGACAGCAAACGTCGCCGTCACCGCCGGTAGCCAAGCCTCGCCTCGCCTCGGTGAGGCTCTGGTCCTTCCTCAGTGCAGCCGCTCGTCGTTCTCCGAAGAAAGCAAGCGCTCCCCGGCCCGCGGTCCCAGCCGCCCATCTCCTTTCTCACAGATGACAGCGAGGGCGCCCGAAGCGACGAGCCAACCCCGCTGCGCACGGTCAAGCACATGGCCAGGAAGAGGCCCAAGGTGCGTCCCCGGAGCCCATCATCTCCATATTCCCGTCCTCCGAGCTGAGACCTCAACGGCCCTGTCAGAACGTGCCCCTGCGGGACTTGCTCGCCTCAAGTTCACCCGCTGGGCATCCAAGTATCCCAGCGCCGGCGCCGCTGAGAAACACAAGGCAGGATGATCTCCGACCTTGTGAGCCCCCGCACCTTTTTCTTTATCATCGTCCCCCTCTGTTGGTGTTGTCTGCCTCAGCTAACTGACCGAACCTTCACAAAGGTTGGCGGCGGGGTCATTGCCTCCGGCCTTTACTCGGCAACGGGGAAGTATGCGAGCTTTGGGCAGCAGGAGCTCCAGATTGTTGAGCCAGACGGTGGCGCGCGGCCTTTCTTGAGCGAGACGCTCGCGTTCGGCTTGCTGCTCGCGCGTGGCCTGTTGTTGAGCGAGCCGTTCGCGCTCGGCGCGCTGCTGGGCAAGAAGGAGGCCCTCGGCGTCGTCGCGCTGGGCTTGCTGAGCCAGGCGCTCCGGCTCGACGTTGTGGGAAGCAGAGCCATGGTCCAGGGGAGCGGCTTCCTCCTGGACAAGGCGCTGACGGCCGGGCTTGCGCCGGGAGGCAGGGTTCGGGTTGACCGGGGTGGCAGAGGAAGAAGCCGAGATGGCTAAGAGAGACGACTGGGGGCAATACTCGAGTCCGCAGAGAGAGCTCCCGGCCTGGCTTCGGAGACCACTGCCGGCCAGTGCGTCGGCTCTACGGCGCGCACACATGTCCTCTCTCGACTCCCAGTGGCACAATGAGTGGTCAAAGTCGAAACGACTGCGTCGAATGCTTGCGGTCGACCCTGGTTTCTGCCCCAGGAAGACGCGTAAGCTCCTGCACGGTCGACGTCGATGGCAAAAGTTGTATTTATGGACATGCGTTTGATAAAAGAGTAGAGCCATATTGCTAACGTTGGGAGGCTATGAAAACTCGTCTCCTTCCCTGGCCTGTCTTGTGTCCGCCAGGTTAACAACGAAATCGAAGATAACAAGGAAGAGACGCAGGAAGTTAGGCATGCGAGCATTGTCCCCCCTGAGAGAAAGCCACCTCCAGTACGTCTCAAAGTCAGTACTTCCGACAATATCCGGGAAGTCGTCGCCCCGCACGAGGAAAGGACGGTGGACAAGCCATGCTCCGAAGCAGACATGCGGTATGATGTCCTGATGTTTGCAATACATGCCATGCATGGACATGTCCGGATGTGTGAGTTTACGGCGAGGTACCCAACACCACGGACAGCACAGCCGGCTGTCTACCAAGACATCGCCTTTGAGACCTGCAAACGTCAGCATCCCCCTGGAGGTGGGTATGGACGTCTGTATGATGTTGTGTGAGCTCAGGCAGTATGCCGTGCTGTGGCTGCTTGTCCGTCGGCCTTCAATCAACCAGCATGAAAGACAGACATCCCTTCAATTGCGTAAGCAAACGCGCTTGCGGGATCGGGATTTACTCACAACAGGTGGTCGAGCCTCTGCATTAAATAGGCGTCCTCCTCGTTGTGATCCTTTTCCTCTAGTCCGATGAGCTCGGCGTTCAGCCGCAGTACAGCGTCGGTTGGCGGATGGGCCGGCACGATCGTCCCGGCACGAGGAATGATCGGCGCCCTGCGAAGGGGATACGACCCGTTGGCAGCGCAGGACGCGACGTACTCGCGCTCGCATCGCGAACACGGCACAAAGTTCAGGGGCAGTGCATGGCAAGGCTCCCCGAAGCCGTCGACGTAGAGGGAGCTTGCCTGGCGCAGGCAAGCGCGTTCGTTTCGGAACGCTGCCATCATGTCGTCGTAACCGTAGCGTAGCGGGTTTCGAACGAGGTAGTTCTTTTTTGGGTCGAGGAGGGTATGAGCCTCACAGTACTGGTCCCCCCGGCCACCCCGTCCTGTGGCCTGGATATGCGCGATGTAGTTCCACGCGGCTCCATGCTCGACCACCAATCGCACCCCGTTGACATGGTAGCCGGTAGACAGCAACGTCGTAGCCACAATCAACTTATGGGCTCCCGTCTCCCATGCTGTCAGCGCAGCAATGCGCTGCTCCGCGTTCAGTTCCCCATGGAATGCGGGGCATCCCAGAGCTGCGGCTACGACGCGCGCCTCTTCCACAAAGCGGACAAAAACAATGCCTCGATGGTGGAGTGCTGTAAGCAACCTCGAGGCTGCATCACGGATATAGGTTATGAACTCCGCCTCGCGTGTAAACACGACCGAGTAGCGGATCGAGGCCCGGATGCTGCGTTCCCGAAACTGTTCCGGGGCCGCCATGTGGTCGATCCTTAGCGTAGTGAGAACCTCGTGATAAACGTCCACTGGGGCCGTCGCAGATAGGAGGTGAATCGGCTTGGCAAAAGACACCAGGCCTGACGCGTCCAGGAACGCCGGGCGATACTCCGCATCCATGACCCAGGCGTGAACCTCGTCGATGAAGAACCGTTTAAGGCGACCCGCAGCGTCCATACTCCGCAGATGGGCGTGAAACTCGCTGCAAGAGCCTGTCTCCGGCAATACGAACGTGACCGGGTAGAATATCGGCGATTCTTGAGTCCATATGCCTGCCCGTATGCCATGCCGGTCGCAGTCACGTCGGTGATTAAGAGCCAGGACGACGTAGGGAACGTAAACAACCGAGATGTCAACGGACGAGTCGTACCTTCCCGCGGCCAGAAGCCACAAGAGGGACTTTCCTCCGCCGGTAGGAAGGAAAGTTGCTGTGTGACAGTGGCCGCGCAGGACGGCCTCGACGGCTCGACGCTGCGCATGCGACTTGAAAGCGGCCGTCGGCGAATTGAATAACGCTTTCAGAGCGCCTTCCATGTCCTTCCCTTCCCTGTCCACCGGAATCGCTCTTTGTGCGGACGGTGGGGGTACGGGCGATGGGTACATCGGAACATATCCGTGCGCCCGTAATCGGTCAACGAACGCAGCCGCTACTTGAGCCACGGCCGCTTCAGCGAGTTCGCGAAACCGAGGCTCCATGAGAGCAGCCAGGTTGACTGCCAGGGACGCAGTGTCTACGGAGGGCGCGGTTTGCTTGTCGCATAGCGGCCCGGAGCCGTGGGGCGTAGTCGTGATGACCATCGGCTGATCGGTCTCGGTTCTTGTAGCGGTAGGGCCGGGATGACGTAGAATCTGCATGGCTGTGAGAAGCGTTTTAATTTCAGCTTCATATGGCACACTCGCCTTGTGGACTGCCCTGCTGAGCTTAAGAAACCGATTCACCAGTTGGGACGTGAGACCGTTCCGCTCCCGGCCATAGTGAAGTTGAGCTGTTCGAGATGAATGCCCCTCCTGATAATCCAGGTCCCCTTGAATGTCCTCTAGGATATTATCCTCCGCACCGATGAGATGCCTCGCGATAGAGGTCATGATATGCCGCCAGTCCCGAATAGTGAAGCCAGATTGGTTGTGTGCCATAGAATGGCGCATGAGAGTATTGCTGATGCATTTGACGTCTAATTGGTCCCCGAATATGCCCTGGTTGAGGTATTGATAGCCTTTGAGGACGTACTTTGGATCTCCACCGAATACATTGGAGTAGAGGAGTTGCGCAAATGGTCGCAACCACATGATGTCAATGAGGACGATTTCGGTGAGCTGCCGGTCGAATGCGCGAATGATTGTCATGTCGAACCCTGTATATCACATATAGGGTGAGCGAGCGCTACAATAGGTGTGCAAGAAGGCGTGTGTTCCGTGCGGCAGGAATGGGTTATGGGGAGGGGGGATTTAACTGACCACCGCTCAATTGGCTAATCTTGTTATAATCAAGAACGTAAAGAAGCTCGGGTTCTCCAATAGCGATAATACTTCGTCTTCGGTTGCCGTTGACGATGAGTGCCTCCAGGGACTCGGACGCACGAGGGGGTTGTCCGCAGAGAAGATGGCACATGGCTGCACGCGCACGGCTAAATTCCCAGTATGTCTTCTTCCATTTCGTGCATTCATCCAGGTTCCAGACCGGCGCAGATGTCCCTTCAGGAATTGAAAAGAATTGGCCGGACTGTAGGAGCAGAGTGGCCAGCGCCATGCGATCAACGGCATTTCGGGGCTCCGACATGAATGAGTAGCCGGGTTCCGTGTTAGATGCGTCGTCAACCAGATCTCGAGGTACCTGCAACGAGGCGTGGTTGGCATCCACCGACCCATACAGATCACGGAGCTTGTCCCGGAGTTCTGCGTCGAGCGCTGCGACAGTCCTTTGTAGTCCGGTTATGTAGTACTTGTGTCCACGATAGCGGAAGCTTGACTTGTCTCCGTCAGACCAAAAGACTGTGTCAGGGGAAGCACTATATGCTGCGATATTTCGCGCCAGTGATAGCAATCTATGTGCAAATAATGCGTCAGCCAATAGATTGGCGTTGACGACGGATTCACTTACCCTCTCAGAGCATCAAAAACGTGTGGGCTACCCACCTTGACCCATGAAATGGTCTTTTCCATGACCGCGAACGTGGTTTGATGGGTTTGAGCTGCATTGTCGACGATATGTCGGTAAAGGCAAGCCCGAAACAAGTAAGAAAGTGCTGCCCCCGTTCCCGTCACTTTGTGGGGCTCGATGAAGTGTCCGGTGTGCCTATGAAGCGATAGAAGAAAGAAGAAGGATATTGCCACAGTATGATAGCTGGGTCGGCCATCACAGACTTCGGCGAGGAGAGAGGAGAGGAGATTGTGTACCGAGTCCACAAGGCCGCGAGATGATTCCTCGTCTTGCAAATCGGCTGGTTCGTTCAATTTTGAGACAAGAGCGTCTGCTGCAGCCTGCTGATTATCCAGCATGATGCATGGGCGACCTCCGTCTGCGATTTGCGACATGCCAATTTGCGACACGCGGACGGCGTAGCAGATTAGTCTGCACAATACATCGAGGTATCTGTTTGGATCGTCCAGACGGGACAGCGGCCGAAGGTGAGGGTCCGCCCTGACGGAAATTATTAAGGCAGATAAGGGAATGGAGGCTCGGCACAAAGGACGTACCTCTCGCTGCGGACGTGGCGACGGACTAGCTCATCATCGCCCTCTCGGAGACGATCGATAGCATCGGCGTAGTAAAGAGTAGTAGCATCAACAGCACGTTGAATCAATGTGTCCCTGTCCGTTTTTGAAATGTAGACAAGTTCGGAGTGACGGATGAGGGCCGCCACAGAAAATTGCTTGGAAAATGGAACAATACCCGATCGTGATAACCAGGGAGAGGTGTCCTTGAGCGAATCTCCATTGAGATGCTGGTGTTGAATGCCTTCGTCGATGAGCGTACGGTGATCGGAGACCAGAGCAGCAAGGACATTGTCAAACACCCCGGGATCGACTGCCGGCCGTTTATCTTCGCCGACTACGATGTATGGTTTCGGGTTCCCGCGGTAGGGCTGCTGAAGGTCCACGGATGAGTAAGTAATCTGCCCCAGTAGCGGGTGAGCATCGTTCCTATGATTTGTGGTCATGGCCTTCATGTTCACGCATGCGTACCCGCACCCAGGGACACCGCATACAAAACCAGGAACGACGTCGATGCCGGAAATGGGCCTCGATCCAGCTGCTGGAAGGCGAAGATCAGGTGTTAGAGAGTGGCGCGATATCCAGGAGTCGATGATTTCCAAGCTAGCCCTCTGCCCATGCTTCTTGAGATGGGCTTGAATGGTCGTGGGTTTAGCAATCAAGGCGTGCCGGCATTCCACGCAAATGATCATGCCGTAGCACGAGTTGACTATGAGCCCGTAAGGGCTTATCTCCGAGTCCGGAGATGTCTGAGATGAACTGGCTTCCTCATCTGAGTCGTCGAATCGCATTCGTTTGGCGATAGGGGAACTGCCAGTTGGCAACTCCGCCCTGCGCGCGCACTGGTCCAGCTGCGATGTGTCGGCCACAGATTGACCTAGATTCGGCATCTAATCTTCAGACTGCTGGCGATTGGACGACGTAAAGGTTGTCGGGGTGCTGACAGTGGACGACGGGGCTGCATGTGTCAACGTGTAAGAGATACCCGTCAGATACCGGTTCTCATACAAGCAGTTGAGCAGGGGCTGACTTCTCTCGGTTTTTTATGCCGAAAAACGTCGTGCAGAAGAATGGGAGCGCTCAGAAGAGCGGGTGCTAAATGACTGGCGAGTGAAAGGAGCGTTTAGTACGCAATAAGGCGACCAATGATGGCACTGACCGAGAAACACGAGGGATATTGGCACTGTGAGCGATAGATCGGCTTGGTTGGGGGGAATGGAGAGCGGATGTTGGCCGTGCTTTTATAGGCAGCCGTCCTGCGCCATCAAGCCAGTTCGTCCCCGGTTCGGCCCACCTCAAGCCTTGTGTAGCGAAAATCAGCGCTTGATAACGCAGGCGCTTATTAATAATTAATTTCCCAGTCAGGCCACGACTAGCCATGCGAGCGCATGGATACGCCGGTTTGACATTGGCGCACAGAGATGTCAGTGGCTCTCCGCCACTGGCATAATCTGGTCCGCTCCTGAGAGTGGTCTCCGCAGCAGCATTGGCGCCAGGAATATCAGCAAGATGGTCAAACAGGTCGCGACTAGACCATGCGAGCGGGTGGATACGCCGGGCTGACATTGGCGCACAGATCTGTCAGTGGCTCTCCGCCATCGGCATAATCTGCTACGCTCCTGAGATTGGACTCCGCAGCAGCATTGGCGCCAGGAATATCAGCAAGATGGTCAAACAGGTCGCGACTAGACCATGCGAGCGGGTGGATACGCCGGGCTGACATTGGCGCACAGATCTGTCAGTGGCTCTCCGCCATCGGCATAATCTGCTACGCTCCTGAGATTGGACTCCGCAGCAGCATTGGCGCCAGGAATATCAGCAGGATAGACGAACAGGGCGCGACTAGACCATGCGAGCGGGTGGATACCTACGCCGAGTTGACATTGGCGCACAGATCTGTCAGTGGCTCTCCGCCGTCCGCATAATCTGCTCTGCTCCTGAGAGTGAGCCCCGCAGCAGCATTGGCGCCGGGAATATCAGCAAGATGGATAAACAGGCCGCGAATAGACCATGCGAGCGGGTGGATACGCCGGGCTGACATTGGCGCACAGAGAATTTTCGTAAGGTTTTGTCCCTCGGCTCTACCCTTCCAGTTCTGCACGGGGTGAAGCTCAGCATGGCAACGTCTGCGCCGCGGAAATGACATTCAGCAAGTCATCCATGGTGTCTGGAGATCTTCTTCGGCTGCTACACTAGAAAATAAGCGGAGGCCAAAGCGATGATTACATAGATCAATGTTCCCGTGATACGCATCCCTTCCTTTTGCCTCACGCATAGATCTGATGCTCAGCAATCAAAGCCTCAGAAACGTATAAATACTCTCGAGGAGAGGGATTGAGAGCTCAGAACGGCCCTCGCATAGCCATGAACGACTCGATGCCCACGAGCATGACCCTGGACACCGAAGCGACTGAAAACACAGCAAGAAAGCCCGGTACTGTGGTGTGGTGAACCTCGTCATGATGGGTGTAAATTCTGACCATATGTGCTACAGCCCCGGTTGCAAAAACCGTGAGTTCCATCTGGGTTCATGTTCCTTGAAGACTAGCAGCGCGTGCTCACATACTTCAGCTATGTCTGTGGCGTTTGCTTGAGTGATTGTCGAGACATCTACAACTTCACGCGGCACGTGTGCAGCCACTTCAAAGGCGACGGGCATCCGAAAGATGCCGAGTTTTATATTTCACTGGCCAAAAGCCTCTCGGAGGAGTTCAAGCATACATACAGGTCGGGCTGGCGCCTCGGTACCGGCACACAGCACGGAGAATACATGTACAAAAAAGCGGATGAGAGCCCGTTGAGTCTAATTGGACTTGCACATTCATGGACGAAATTGACAATGCGTGCAGACCTGCTACCCCTGTGACCGCTGGCTCACGGCTTGGAGTCAGACAGAGATCGGACTCGTGTGATCACATTGGCGCTTTGACTCCTTCCCGCGGCCCTTCTGATTCGAAAAAACAAAAGGCTGCCGAAGGGCGTACGCACACACTTCATATCCTGATGCGCCTTTTACTGACATGTCGCCATGTAGAGTTCACGAGGTCCAGTGGCGTTCCAGCTCGGTCGTGCGCGTCTACCAGCTGCAACAGCACTGTCGACGCTGATAGCGGAAGCCCCCAGCCCCACCTGATGAGAGTTCATCAGGCGGGATGCAACGACGCTGGTATCCCAAAGGACGGAGAACATTACGGCGTAGAGTTGGGTTTGGGCGGGCTAGAGCCCGCCGGCTTATTGAGCTCGAAGGACATCAGCCCGCTCTCCTCGCAATGTGCGGCTACTCAGGACATCCAAGACGATCATCTCGAAGATAGCCTGGTCTCCTCTCAAACTCCCGGGACACAGAACCAAGATGATCTCGAAGAAACTCTCGCTCCGCCCGAGGACATCCCGGTCACTGTGCCCTACTCGACTCAGTCAACGATCAGACACGAGGTCCTGGCTCGTCAGACCGTTAAAACTGTGGACGTGATGAGGGATATGTGGGAAGGAATGGACTTGAAGGCCTTCAAAGGTTCGTAACTAGATCGCATATCCCTGCTCTCGAGACACCTGATCTTATATGTCCTAGACCTCGCTGAGGCTGAGCCTGGCAGTCAGCAGATGCCCAGCCTAGTGTTTGCCAATGGGGACCCGGCCGGATGGAAAGACCAGCTGGCGTACACCTTGGATGCTCTCCGAATTATCGGTGGCCTCAAGCTCTTCTGTGTCAACCACATGGCAGCCGGGGAGCTGGCAGTCGGCCACACGCACCGAGATTGCAAGCTTTCTTACCAGAACAAAGCGTGGGATGCAAAACTTCCATTTGATGGCATGTTTCAGGGCCTAATGGAGGTATGTGCCCCCTCCCCCTCTCGCCTTCTGCGACACGACACCGATGGACGCACCCCTCTTCAGATAAAAAACAAACCACTTTGGGAGGTCCCATACTGGGGACGAGGAGTCTGCTTTCTGTGCTATGCACCCAACGCCATCCACCGCTTTAAGGGGGACTGCAAGTTCCCAGACAGGGTGGCTCCGCTGTTGTTCATGCTCTACATCCGGCAAAGGGAAGCCATGATAGCATCACCTCATCTGCCCGAGTTCGACGGGGAGACTTCATTCCAGCAATATTGGAGTATGCTGAAGCACACTGACTCCGAGGGATGCCCAAACGTGTACCGCTACGTTACTTGGGCTGCGGTGAAACTTGGAGGTCGGTCGTGGGGCCTTTAGGCAGAATCCAAGGTTATTGTCATACTATGCCGTATTTAGGACTGCGAACATGTTGTCAGCTACGCGATCGGGCAGTGTACGCCGTGCAATGTAGAAGCGCGTCGACGGTGGCTCGACACGGCAATCAATAATAGTTTAGCCCGTTCATGCAGGAAGTTGATCTGACCAAGCGCCTGCGCAAAGCATCTTCGAGGCTTTACATAATGGATGCTGCTGCCACGAAGATAAACGCGTAAGATGGTTCGACCGCCCTGAACAGGCGCCTGCTTTGGACAGGACCCTCGTTATCTGGAGGCACGTCAGATCAGCAGACTGGTTCCGCCCCTCCATGCGCCAAGCACACCTATTTACGCAATCACTCGACCGCTGCAGCCGTGTGACTCCCCATCTCACCGACGTTTACGTTCCCCAGCCGACATCCAGCCTCACACACACGCTGGACGCCATGGAAATCTGCTCGTCCTGCTCGCGAGAGATAGAGCCGTGCGGAGAGGTCGCCGTATGTCGCACATGCAAAAAGCGATTTCACTTTACCATGGGTACGTCTCCGGGACCGTAACAATGGTCTGAGAATCCTGACGCACAATATGACCCCCCATAAATGCTCAGATTGCACTGGTAGCGGCCTCATGTCAGGCGAAGAGATGGCCTGCAAGGCCTGTTCGTGCGACGGTTGCGATTCGTCTGATGGTTTTCGACTGGCCTGTACGGTCTGTCGCCAGCGTCGCCATCTGTGTAAGTGACATACGGGAAATGAGCGTCCCTTCGTCTAACAGACTCCCGGAGGCTGCTGGCCCGTACGTCCTCCCATGTGGGCAGTTGAGGTAGACAGATCAGGGCGGCGCATGGATATGTTTGATCCGGGACGTTTCGTCTGTCAAGCGTGCTCTCCGTCCAAATGCGCTTCCTGCTGGGGCTCCATCGGCAAAGCCACGGACGTCACCAGCGGAATGGACACATGTGTTATCTGTGGCTATACATTGCAAGACCAGTTAACTCACGTCGACTTTCCTTTCCTGCACGTCAATGGCTGACCTGTATTACACGTGTAAGATTCCTTTCTTACACGCTTACATTACCTATCCTGCACGATTTCAATCCTTTCCTGCACGTAGAGTTACCCTTCCTGCACGTCAAGTATCCTTTCCAACACGTCTTATTTACCTTTACTACACGTTGTAGTGACCTTTCCTACACGTCCTAATATCCCTTCTTACACAGCTCAGTATCCTTTACTGCACGTTATATCATCCTTTCCTGCACGTTCCAGTATCCTTTCCTGCACGTTGCTGCACCGAAACTTTATAGCACCACAAAGGAGGGGTCTAAAATTCTTGGACACCTTATGATAAATCCCTATAATTCAAATGAAAAATACTGGTATAGTCACCAGGGTGATAGGGGTAAAATTCCAATTGATATGCAATTAAGGTTTGACTTTGTGAAAGGACTCACAACATTCAGACATTGCTGATACTGCATGATACTTGTAAGATGAATACTATGCACAAATAAAATGCAGAAAAATAAGGTTTGATGGACAAATATTTGATTGGTACTGGAACTTATTGTGAGAGTGCGGTGAATTAGAATTGTTTCGGGCCGCTGGTGGGACTCTCCGAGCACTGTCCCGGGCAACCACTAGCGGAACACACGTACGATCGGTCTTGGCGAATCGTACTCAGCAATAAAAAACCCACGAGTCTCTCACTGCCTGTGTCGAGTGCAAAATAAACTGAGATTTTGATTGTGTCTCGAGTTCTGGGTCTAACTAGCGACGACCCATTCCCTCGCAGACAGCCTGACCTTTATACTACTTCGTCTACTTATTCTAGATACATGTGGTCCAGCGTGGAACGCAGGAGATCATTCCGTGGTAAGCCGGAAGGATCTCCGCGGTTCCCGGTGATTCTCGGAAACAAACACAGTCGTCCGGTTACACTTATGTACTTTGGTCGTGCACTTAAGTTCAAAGGTACACATTGAATATCTTTATGAAGTGATTAGTGGTTGAAAAATTTTAAGGTTTTGAACTACCATGTCCCCATACGCTAAAGTTGAACCTTCAGGCCATGATTTATGGCTCATGACATCAAACCTGAAATAGATATCATAAATCAGTGTATCAGATGCTTACTAAATTTACACATCAAACCTTAATTTAGTAAACCTGCCTGCCATATTAGTACAGCCTCAGAGTGCACTGATCACATTGCAAGCCAAGCATGTAAGTACATATGATTATCCCTTAATAGAACATCAAACCTTATCTTTCTACATAGTGTTTAGTTTCAAAAGTGTTACAGAGTATAAACATAAAGTACTCCATTTAGACTTCCAATCTTAAGCGCACGACCAAAGTACATAAGTTCCAGTACCAATCAAATATTTGTCCATCAAACCTTATTTTTCTGCATTTTATTTGTGCATAGTATTCATCTTACAAGTATCATGCAGTATCAGCAATGTCTGAATGTTGTGAGTCCTTTCACAAAGTCAAACCTTAATTGCATATCAATTGGAATTTTACCCCTATCACCCTGGTGACTATACCAGTATTTTTCATTTGAATTATAGGGATTTACCATAAGGTTTCCAAGAATTTTAGACCCCTCCTTTGTGGTGCTATAAAGTTTCGGTGCAGCAACGTGCAGGAAAGGATACTGGAACGTGCAGGAAAGGATGATATAACGTGCAGTAAAGGATACTGGCTGACGTGCAGTAAAGGAAACTGTACGTGTAGGACAGGTAACAGCACGTGCAGGAAAGGAACTACAACCATGCAGTAAGGGAAATAAAATAGGACGTGCAGGAAGGGTAAGTCAACGTGCAAGACAGGAAAGTCGACGTGAGTTAACTGATTTTGGCTATACATTCCATGTCGGCAAGTGTGCCGTGCAGCATTGCCGGGATCCTAACAGCTCTACAGCCTGCAAGTTACGCATGTCCGCGGGCGGGGACCGCCTCGAGGAGCCGCCATGGGAAGTCAAAAAGGGCTGGGTGTGCAGGCGGTGTGATCCCTGGGGGTGCAAAGCGTGTGGTGAAGACCCGACAAGGCGCAGCGCCGTGTTTGTTTCATGCAGACATTGTCGACGGGTGTTTCATCAAGGTAAGGACTCAGCCACCACGTTCCGTTCGATGATCTCCTCCTCCGCCGGGCTGATATATTGCCTACCGTCATGCAGACTGTGAACATGGAGTCAAGCCTATGGATAAAATGGAGTACATCGAACGGCTAAATTCTCAAAGAGAAGGACGCGGCAGTTTCACACTCTACGACTGGATCTGCGACGACTGCGCCAGTTGCGAGAGATGTGGTCAGACCGATCTTGCGGACAAGCCTCTCCTCCGATGCCACACGTGTGGGCTCCGCGTTCACAATGGTGAGAACGTACTCTGGGTTGAGATTGGCTCGTTTTCATCCGAAGCTGATGCCTTGTGCCTTGACGTCCTGCAAGAATGCTTGAAGGTACCAGAGGCGAGCAGGGACCCGCTTCAATGGGAGTGTCCTCTCTGCAGCTCGCGGAGGCTTGCACAACCCGGGTATTCCAATTATCACGAGCACCTGTAGAACGACGTTTCCCCGACCTATCAAGTACGTCTGATCCTTGTACCGGGTAATAGAGAGGTTGCGTTTCCCGGAAAACCCCGCTTGAGAGGTTGCGCTGAACTTTCCGGGTTTCTTAGACTCGTACTGCACTACGCAACGAGCATCTCAAGTCCTTCTAAATGAGTTCTCCGATGGTGATTTGGTGTTTGCGAGTTGCTGTCGCACGCAGATCGGTGCAGAACACAGGCGCTCTGCCGGCGCTTTCGCGCCACACCATGATGTCACTGCTCCTGACCCAATGGAGCATCCTATCCGCCCCGCAAGGCCCGAAGAATGCTCTAGCAGACTCATTTATCCGATCTGTGCACTTGAGTGACGATATATAGAGGGAAATACAATCCGGAAAGTTTCACCGGAAAGTTCAGCGCAACTTCTCAAGCGGGTTTTTTTCTGGGAAAGGCAACCTCTCAATGCAGCTTCATCGGAGCGCTTTTTCTGGCACAGCGACGATGCGGACCTCTACGTCCAGAGAAATCCCACGTCCCAAGTAGAGCCCCTGAAGTCGCCGATCAGTATTCCCTCTGACGCCCGGAATAACAGCCGCCTGCGATAGCCTGGGCGTTTGATCTCAAACACTGTTGGACAACCACGCCGTCGTGATAAGTAGCGCGCGCGTGCGGACCAACGTTCCATATCCGCCGGCGCTGCTTCATTTCGCCTCACGCCCTCAGGATGAAGCTCCCCTTAGAGATCTCAATGGCCATAGCGAAGGCTGTGGACTCGAGAGAGGACCTGCTCGTGCTTGCCTTCGTCAACAAGGCCTTTAACGACCTCGCCACAACCTCACTCTACCGTGAAGTCGTTTTGAAAACACACGACGCACACATGGCCTTCCTTCATACGCTCACCCTAAAGCCCGACTCGTTTTTTACGAAGAAAATCCGGACCCTCACCATCCACCACGAACAGCACGAGGACGGCAGCGAGAGCTGCTTTCTCGCGGACGCAAACTGCCTTCAGCTGGTTCCCGCCCTGGCCAAGGCTCTTCAAGGCGCAGCTTGCATACACTCTCCGCCAGACCTCATCGAACTCCTTGGGCACCAGATGCCTAAATTATCGCACGCCTCGTCTATCTGTGGTCACTCCCTGTACATGAAGCATCTATGCTCTCCCAGCAACCCTTGGACAACCCGAACGACTATCCATTACTGCACAACATGGAAGATCGTCTTGGTCCACGGCCGTAACGGCGTAGGCTCAGCATCTCAGGGCCAGGAGCATACGCTGACGTACGTAATTCCGGCCGAGGAAGTGGTGTATCCGGACCATGCGGTGACCGTTCACAATTGGGTCACACGGAAGGTCCCCAAACACACGCCCCGCATCGTTTTGGTCCTCGACGGGGCCACAAAGGCCGACCTCCTTTCGAGACCTCTCTACACATTTCTTTGTTCGCCTGAAAACAAAAAAATACGCATCGACGTGGCCGCCGCGACTGATTGGCCGCTAGAATGCCAGACGGGTTGGGATTGGAAGGCGGCGGTCGAGCGCCTGGAGGTGATTCGACCGAATCGATGATGTTTCATATGCATTAATGTGTTGGCGCCATTGGTGCGACTTATCGAATGACAACGAGAGTGATGTGCTATGAATGTGCTGTCCGGCGGCGTGGTTTGCCCGTGGCAAAATCACATCAGCATGACAAGTAAGCGTCCATCATATTGATCAAATGGCTGCGGAGATTTACACATGAGGCGCCGCCTGATGCATGTGCTGCCACTGGTCTAGGTAAACAAGCAGTTGTGACATAGCGGTTATGTACCAAAGAGGGAACGCGACCGCGCCTTCCCGAATATAGCCCTAGTTCAAGTCAAGCTCCATCGACAAGATGTCAATGCACATATGTCATGCACCCATGCCAGGCACGAGTTCATTCTTGTCTAAGTTGCATCATCACAAGGGCGCCATTGAGATATGCGAAAGACATACTGCAGCTCGTTGAGAGTTTTAGAGCCGGAAGATGTGCTTCTTGATCGAGGTTTTAAATCGGGCTGCATAATAATACGGCGCATGCTTCTGCTCGTCATGCTCCGGGGAGCCACAGCGGACTTGACGTTCGCTGTGCTTGACCTGGCAACAGCAAAAGCTGCACAGCATCATCTTGCAGCGTCGATTTCGACAACGAGCTTGACAACGCAGGCAGGGAGTGGTCCCCGGTGGATGGGTCTTGCTCAGCGACGACAGGCGCTCCGTGAGCCTCTCGGCGTCAGTCAGCGCGAAAGGGATGGTGGTCATGACGCCTGCGACGCTCGTAGCTAGGCGATAGGCAACGAGGTGGTGGATAGGACACTGATGAGGATGAGAAATATCGCACAAACTTCAGGAGAGGATGACAGTGGAAACGAGGCTGAGAACTAACCTTTGCCCGCTGGGCGCCCAAAAACGCTTGGTCGGACCCGCGGTATTCGGCCCACTTACACGACAGGCCACAGCCTGACACTGGACATGCTATCGGCAAGGGCTTACGGTGGGCGGCGAGAAGGAGCTGGGTAGACATGATGTTCAAGGTGCCGATATCGGAGTATCGGAATGAGACAGAGCGGGGCGTGCCGTCTAAGGTCTTGCCTCGATGTTCCTGAAGCCTTTGGGCTGAATGGTCTTGAGAGCAGCCACACCACCACCGACAACTCCGTTTAGGCGACCCCTTACAAAAAAACGTGAATCCCCGAAAGAGGGTGACCCATGCCCCCCGGACAGATTTAATTGCCGTGCAATTCATGAGACCATCCTTCGCACCGTCGGCAAATAATAATAGAGAGGTTGCGTTTCCTTGAAATTCAAATTTCCGGATTTAACTTTAGCGCCGGTGAAGCCGCTCCACCGACCGCTGCGCCCAACCCCGCCCACCAACGCACCTTGGGGACAGATCCCGAGGTAATCCCGAGGCCGCAGACTCAGGGGTGCAACTGCGGTGTGTGGGTGACATCCGGAAATTTGAAGTTTACGGGAAACGCAACCTCTCTAATGAGTGAAAAGCTTCGAAAAAGTGCTTAGAGCTTGCCAAGTCCCTCTGAACCGTTCTCGCCCGGTAAAACGTTCTGAAATCGTCCAAGAATGAACGGAAGCCAAGCACCGCAAGGTGCTTTAAGGAAAAACCAACTTTGCTAGTAACTTGCAGTTGAACAGAAAATGCAAACCAATCTACTCCCACAGCCGATTCATGTTTCCAATGCAGCCACCCTTCGGAATGGAGAGAAGCGAATCTTGGATATTTGAGAAATTGTTCCTTTCGCTGTTGATATCCGGTGCATCTTAAATCGCGTGCCCGGGAGAGCAAACAGAGTGCTGTAAAGACATAAAGTCTTAAAGCCCCCCGCGAGCCTTTAATCATTGAAGACACTGCCGTTGTGGACCGTTATGTGTGACCGTTTCCGGCAGGGATGGGGTGAAACGTCTTTAGATAGGTACAGCGGCCCGCCCGAAGCTGCTGCTGCCATCCTGTACTCGCTACTTCTGACAATTGACCTCAAAGCAGCGGCCAGCCCCAAAAGTGCTCCTATTCGTTACTTGTGCTTGATGATTTTGAGAGTGCCTACCATCATGACGGGGTGCCGGAACGCCTAACAAATTAAGGTTAATTACCTTACCGCTGCCGTCTGGACGCGTGGGACCTTTATAATTCGGGTCCTTGAACTATTTATGTAACACATACACCACCCATCCTTCTACCTTTGCAGTCGCGTGACGCGTGAGCATTCTGGCGGAATCCACTGTTTTCTGAATACATATTGTATGACCTCCTAACTCAACTAGACTACAACCATGCAGGATCGGCTTGCTTACAGACTTTTGCCTAACTGATGGAATGTGATCATCTTAGTCCCTTGTTAATATTGGCTAATAGCCCATTAAGGGTCTTTAGAGGCTGTGATGATGAATCATGCATGGCAAGTGCAATGGATTGTCCTGACCCTTTAACTCCCGCATCTATAGAGTCGCGTGCAACGACAATTGGGAAGCAGCGAGCTGCCAAGTCGGCATAGTTTGGGAGGGAGCCTGTTCGAGAATCCCGCTCGTCCGTCACGGAGAGCATGGACGCCTGACAGAACCAAACGGCGCTCCCACTGCGTCCTCCAAAACATCGGTAGAATTCTCTGCTGTGGGCGTCTTGCCTTTTGCGCACTTGACCGCTCTCACATTAAAGTGAAAGAGCAAGGCCGACGGGTAGATGATGAAGGATCCACATGGGCACTGCAGCCGGGCTCCCAGATGACAAGCCAAGACCACTCCTCCTCACCGACCAGATCTTCTCTCCATCAGCGTCGAGAGAACGGGGAGGGGCCAGGGTCTTCCACTCACCTTCCGGCCAAACTACAAAAACAGCACACATCAGAACAGCACAATTCTTCTGGTCGGCATGAGGTTGACAAAAACCACGACGGATGCCTTGATGCGGAGCCGGATCATTGATACAGAAGTTCCAAAATAGCCCGAACTGCGGCCGAAGGGTGACGTCTTCGTCCTTGGTATCTGCCAAGTGCCAGGCGTGGGTCGCCTCCATCCGGGCTACGATCTTCGGGAATTTAGGATGCATCACGGCCGTCAAGTATCATCTGACAAGGGAATGAGGCAGGGGTAGCAGATGAAATTACGAGGGACTCTCACGTTACTCTGTCAGCAGGTCCACCATGTCGAAAAAATTCTGCTGTACGACCCTGGCATCTGACCTGGAAGCGAGTAAGGTGAGCTTTCTTCACATCCAAATGAGCAAGTAGAAAGAGGATACATGTGAGCATGCGAACCTTGGCGTACTGCCGGTGAGCCCCAGCAACACAAGCCCACTAATGCTCTCCCCGCCGATTGGACAGCCGATCGAGATTCGGTATCGGGCAATCGAGAGAGAAGTCATGAGCCTCTTGGGCAAAGCATTTGACAAGTTGCTCTAAAAAAAAAAAAAAAAAAAAAAAGAGCAGTTGACAAGTTGCGAGTCTTTTAACGGAGCGGTGCGAAGCAGCACTGAGCGGCGTTTCATGTCGCATACGGTGGTATCGCGACCGACACAAGGCACCAGAGTCAGGCCGCTCAAGACCTCCGGGAAGCGCGAGGTCCCCCACAAGGCAAGCACCTGGGATATCAGTTTTTGAGAGATGGAGCCTTGCCAGCCCGGACCACTGCGATTGACCGTCTCAATCACAAGGCGGCTTTGCCCAGAATCGTCCCTGACGTCAGCCGGCCAGAGCGCTTCCACGTCGATGATACTGTAGAGTAGCACTCGTTCTGTCGTCGTTGGTAATACGCAGCCGTGTGGTGCAGCCGCTTTGTGCTCCGGTGGTCGGCCACGTCCTCCGCATGACGCGGACGGGACGAAGCGCTAAACCCAGCAGATGGTGGCTCATCGACTCGGGCAAGTCCGGCAGGGCGTCAGATGCAGCTCGGGAGTGCAGCATGCGAATGTCGAAGGAGATGGACATGTAGACAAAATCGAAGCTCGGAGAGGAAGACAAGACCCGGGCCTGGGACGGCCCTGCGAAACTGCCGTCAGAGGGGGTCCTGGGGTCGGAAATGAGTGCAATGAAGGGCGGCGAAAGAAGAGACGCACGGGGCGGCGGCCTCCTTCGGCCCTTGAATTCATGGCCCACTCTCTACGCCAGAACGGACTGCTCCGAAAGGGCCAGGGCTACCTCGCGCAAGCCATGCATGTCCACATCAGTCGTCGTCTGCGAAGTTGCCGCCTGTACGTCCACAACGCTTTCTAGCGCATTGACAGAGCACGCGAGGACCGCACTCTCGCAGCGCTGCGCGCCGACAATTCACCATCCGGCGTGGACATGTCCAGGTTGCAGAGCAAGGCGAAGTCGAAGGAATTTGCCGCGCTCCGCTTTCGTGTGCCGAGACCAAGGTGAGTCAGCATTTTCACGCAAGAGCATCCACCCCTCCCGGCTTATGCGGTAATTTTACCATCAAAGCTTCTTACATGAGACGTAGTCTGCATCATCTATTCTCACGGAGGACATTCCGAAGCTGTACATTACGACCTTAGTGATAAGCCCGGGCCGCCTCAAGAGCCAAAGGCACTTTCAGGGCATCCACCGTACCTCCCTATATATGACGGTTGGATACGATGATTTACCGTTCTAATGGTCGCTAGCAGGGTTCATGCGAGAATGGTACCCACCTCGTCGTTGACGCCGCTATTGTACCCCAAGAGTCTCAAAGGCCGAGAAAGCCCCGACTTGGGCTATCCTAACATGACGCCCAAACCGCAATTCCCAAGCCGCAAAAAGCCTGGGTTTATTTAACCCCAGCGAGAGGCTCGAGTAGCAAGATCAAAGCGTGGAGAGAAGAGGGTAGGAGTCGATATTCCGAGATGGATCGAGGCACGAGAGGAGGCGCGGACTCAGGTCCATGTTAGAGTGGAGCCAGTCTCCGCACTGCTTCGTTCACGGCTTCTCCCCCGTTGGGTGCCTTCCTGCTGCGTCACATCTGTCGCCCAACGCCCTGCTTCCTCGTCTCATTGCGCCCACCCGCCCTGTCCCTTTTCTGTCACTGTGTACTCATAGTTTACTCAGGTCCGTACTCATTTGCCGCTCCGTCTCCGCTCAAAAATTTATGTCTCGATCATCATACTCTCACGACGTAGCGCTCCTGGTCGTTCGTCTGCAGGGTGTCCTCACTCACACGATCCTGACAGACGCATAACTTTGCGAAGCGGAGGTCCGCTATTCGCGGTCTTCGCCCACACCCCGCTTATTTCATATGACGGACCAGTGAGAGAAACGACAGCACAAGGCTCCACTCTCAGCATGCCGCGATACGGTTAATGCGAGACATTTGGGGGCATTATATGGGAAAAGACCCATCCTTACACCGGGGGCAATATTCACCTCATGCAAAATGAAGTGAGTTAAACTCATGTGGGACTCATCTGCGATCCAGGCGCGCACGTGCCGGAAGCTGGTCTTGAGGCTGTGAAACACGTGTCTGTTGTGCTGCACTTAGGCATTGTTGCGGTCCCTGCAGAGGAGAACACGTGCACAGTGCAGGCACTTACCCCTATACTTGTCCATACCTAGGGGTAGCCACAGAATAAAGTCTCGCGGATCGATTGAGCAGCGCTGGTGGCCTTCTGATTCGTGTTTCTTGGACACTGCTGACCGCTCTGAACCTTGAACAAAGGGTTCTTCATGCGATTTCATTGTACACACGAGGCGTGGGCTGCAAAGTGCCGGCTCATGTGAGTTTAACTCATGTTGAAAACAAGTGAGCTGATTCTTGCCTCCGGTGTTATCTCTCATGCTCAAAGCGTGCGTCGATCGTGACGTTGTCTGACAAAGCCCGGGGTCCAGGAAGCAGACAGCCCACGCTCGACACTGTGCGGAGGATGAACGACTGTCTAGCTCCTCAGCAGCGCCGGACGTCCCCTGGGGGTCTTATGGCCTCTACGTCCGATTGCACTCGCCCATTCGTGGGTCTTACAGGCCTTGAGGATGCAGCCGCAGTCACAGAACATGCCCCCAAATATCATGGCGCACTCCAATAGCCTCCGCTATGGAAGGGGTTACGCGCCTGGTCCTGCGTCGGCCATTCGCCTCGTTACAGCACACCGCGAGCTGCAGCTGGTTAAGTTCGCCTGCTCTGCAACGAGCGTGGAACGACTGGTGATGGGTCTGTTTCTGCTCGAGCTGTCAGCCGTTATGAGCCCTTCCGAGACCGAGCCGGGTCGGGCCGTTTGAACGGCTTCGATACGCCCACGGCTCGGCTTGAGCATCTGAAAGCCGAAAGCCGGCCGCTGGGCCGCGGCTGGCCATATTGTAGCAGACCCCGCGCACTCACTGCGTCACCACAGTAGGAGCCCTATGCTTGCGGCGGTCAATTACATAGCGTGTATCTATATGATCGTGGGACGTCGAAGTTAGGAAGTTTCAATGATCGCAGTCCTGCTCCGCAATTCCTGGTGCCCGGTCTCTTTCGGATACAGTAGGAGACTCGTCACATTTGTGACTTCCGCAGTGCGAATGACGATTTGCTACCAACGTCCCTCAAAGAGCACTGGATAGAGCTCACTCATTTATCCCGGATGGACTTGCAGCTGCGGACAGGCATGGTGTCCATAGATACCGGGAAACCGCAGCAGCTGATGGGGGTGGGAGCCTTCCATTGCGCCAGGTACGAGGGGGCACTCACAGAAACTACAGTACCCGGGAGTTGGCCCACTGACACCGTTATATTAGAGAGGTTGCGTTTCCCGGAAACTTCAAATTTCCGGATTTCACCCACACACCGCCATTGCACCCCTGAGCCTGAGGCCTGGGGATTACCTCGGGAGATGTCCCCAAGGCGCGTTGGTGGGCGGGGTTGGGCGCTGCGGTCGGTGGAGCGGCGCCACCGGCGCTTAAGTCAAATCCGGAAATTTGAATTTCCGGGAAACGCAACCTCTCTATTACTTTTCAGAGCCTTCAAGATGCCAATGTCAACGCCACCGGCTTCCCGGGGGTAAGCACCCCCCCCCCCAAGGCACAAATGGGCTCAATGCTTATGCCAGTCTCTCAGAGGATAACTGCAGTGCGACGTCCCACAGCATCTTGGCCATTTTCTACTAGTGTGAGTTTACAACTCAAGCAATGGATATCTCAGCCGTCTTCCTCCATCCGCCCATCTGTTGACCATCAAGATGGTCCCGACATAACCGGACCGGACCCTCGTGGCGCTGAGAACGATGCGTCGGCCAGACCATTCGAGGAGGTCATGCCGTTGGAAGATGCCGCTGAATACTATCACCGGCTGCTCGAGGCTTATACTCAGCGCATCGAAAACGTTGCTGTCTCCAAAGAGGTCCCGGGGCGTATCGCACTGGCGGTTGCCTCGACAGTACGGACAATGGCACAACAAGCCTTGGACGCCGAGGCACAGCACATGCGAAATACCCTGGAAAGGATAGCCGACTTGTCCCGGAGCCTGCAGGAGTACGAGCAGACTCGTCGGCAGGACGCCCACGAGATAAAACAGAGACTGCAGGAACTGAAACAGAGCCAGGAGGACCTCAACGCCAAAATGGACCATATGGGAAAACTCCTCGTCGACCTAGTCAACAATCAAAGGGGAGTAACATGGGGCCTACCTGCTCGTAGCTAGCACTATTGTACCCCTGAAGTTCTCCTACAACGTTTATTTGTAATTCGGAGGTCATATTCCCTACCATTACCGCTGGGATTTGTCACCTACCTCAGATTTCGGCATCTCTGAAAGTGGCAGTAAACACGAGAGCCACGGCCTACATAGATCTAGTTGAGTCTCGCAGCCAAAGGCGTGCGCAATTCCCGCAATCCCAGCCCCTTCAGTCTGCCCATGGCGCTTCCGTGGTGATGAGCTTTCTGCGAAATGAGTTGTCTGCGCAATAGTCCATGAACAGCACGACGAGCGACAAGTCCGAATCTGGGAGACCACGAAAGGCCTGGGCACGCGTTCTTGACGTCTTCCAGGCATATGTTCCTCTAACGGCTAGGTTTGTACGGATAGTATTGTGGGTAAGATGCACTGCTGAGGATGCGGTGTGCGACAAAAGAAGAGGCCCGGGGGGTCCCAGACTTGGTGTTGGGACCCCCAAGCCTACGCATACTGATCACCCATGTTTTCAGCAGCAGATATAATGTTTGATGAGTTACTTGAATACAACATAGAAGCTGTATATTCATTAAATTAAGCCGCTATGGGGAGAGGGAGCGGATTTCTTGTTGGCTTTCACGAATCGATCGTACACGCTGGGTGCAAAAATGATGTCTAGACCGGCGCTTCATCGCGCGACCAATCCAAACGGCGAAACTACAGCGTTACCGAGAGTCGAAAGATGGACCAAGACCGCTGAGAACAATCGAACCTCGGCTAATTCCGGGGATTCCCACGCACTTATATTCATGAAATAGGATCCGAAGCGCTACCCCCTCGCGTTCCCAGGTGCTCTCATTGGAAGAAAAGGCGTATTTAGACCGGTGAAGAGTCAAACAACTGCATTAACCTTCTCCAGCTCAATTTTAACTCTTTGCGGCTCGTTCTTGCTGTTGCAGGAGCTGAGGAAGGCTGAGGACTGGCCTAGGACTGGCCCAAGTGGGGGCGAAAACATCGAGCCTCATGGCCCTCTGAACGCAGTTTGGGGGTGTGGGAATCGGATATTCGGCCTCCCGGAGGCCCGATTTCGGGGGGCGGAGGATCGGACCTGTCATATGATAAGCCGGAGGCCTATGATGGCTAGGAGGCATATCATCTCAGAGAAACCCTTTAGAATGCTATACAGCTCACAGGCCAGTTTCATATACTCAGAGGGAATCTCCAGATCCCCCGGCGCGGCGGCTGATTGAGCGGATGAGCCTATGGCAAAATACAGTGGAAGTTCAGAAATCGTCCGGCGGGCGGACCCGGCCGAGACTCAGACCTTCGTGACCCGTGTCACCACAAAATCAAGATACTGGCGTGACGCGGGCACCGGTTGTGACGTATTAAAACGGCGACGAACTGTCCCAGACGGGGTCCGCAAGCGGACCCATCCGGGTTTGAGAGTCCGCTCGCCCAACCGTCTGGTTACGAGACGAGGCCTCCGCCGCAGCCAAACGGACCACGTGAACGCGGAAGCAGCCACGCTCAGGCAAGTGGGGACGACGCGCCCCGCGCTCTGGCGCCATGCCTTCTCATGCAGGGACAGAGGCGATAAAGGCAGCGGCACCCCAAAGCTGGCCCGGCTGATTTTACGCTCCCGCTCCGCTTCTTGTCCTTCCCATGACCACCATGAGCCAGGCGTCTGAATACCACGCCGCGCTGCAGACGCCGCCGCCGAGGTCGTCCTTTGGGAAGCCGCGGTACCAGATGAGCAGTCCGTTCCGCCCCGCGGGGCTCGACGAGCGCGTCCCGACGCTGCGGAAAGAGGAAGCCTTCCGCGCCCTCCTTCCCGGGTACCATCCATCCCGACACAGCGCACTATCGGAGATGCCGCGGAGCGCCCTGCCCGCCGACGACGACGCCTGTTACAACGACGCCCGCCATCCCCCCCACGCCGGCCAGCCGCCGACGCGCCTGCCGATGAACGGCCCCCTGCGCCCGCCGACGCGCCCGCCGGTGAACGGCCCCCTGCGCCCGCCGACGCCCCCGCCGGTGAACGGCCCCCTGCGCCCGCCGACGCCCCCGCCGGTGAACGGCCCCCTGCGCCCGCCGACGCGCCCGCCGATGCCCCCGCCGATGGACGGCAACCTGCGCCTACCGCCGAGTGTCTCGATGGCCCCTCAACTGTCGCCTTCGACGGCCCCGCAGGTGCGGCGCCGTCGGAAGCCCGCAAACTTGCGCAACTCGGCGGCGCGCCCGCCGGGCAACGGCGACCTGAGCCTACCACCGAGTGTCCCGATGACCTCCCACCTGCCGCCTCCGACGGACACACACCTGCGGCGCGGTCGCAAGCCCGCAACCTTGCCGACATTGGCGGCGCCCCCGCGGAGGGGCGCGCACACGGTCTCCGGCGAGCCGTGCCTGCCCTGCGAGGAGCCCGGGTGCTACGAGGAGTTTACGAAACTCACCGACTTGCACGCGCACACACGGATGCACAAATGCGCCCAAAAGCCCATCCCGTGCGAGTCGCCCGGCTGCGGCTGGCGCTTCGCCTTCCCGTCCGACCTGAAATCGCACATGATGGCGCACTCCGGCGAAAAGCCGTACGCCTGCAAGCACCACGGCTGCGACAAAAACTACGCGCGCCAGCATGACCTGTGGCGCCATACGAAGGACAAGCATGAAGGCGTTTATCCTGACGCGTGATGCGACCGCGTATGGTGCGTGCGGCCCTCCCCAACTTTCTTTGCTGTTTTCTGACTTTTTTTTTTTTTCAGACACGTGCTCGCCTCCCCCGGCTCCACTCTTTCCTCCATCCCCGGACCGCAGCAGGCTGGACCCCATTGTTTAACAGTGCCGCACGCTTCGTACCAACGCTACCACACGCCCACCCTGCATTTTTTCCTCATCCGCATCTGCCTTATGACCTCATTCTTCTCTGATCGCCCGCCCCGCCCGCCACCCTTTGCACTGCACCCGCAACTCTTTCTTCTGGCCGCACCGATCTGCTCTTCCCGCGCAGCTGGGTCCAGTCCGGCGCGGGTGCGCTCCGCGCAGAAGTTCTGGACAGAACGGACTGTTCCCGGCTGCCACACTGGCGTGCTGTTGTGATTGTCGCGGCTGAAGCATGGCACCTGGGCCCAGCCCAGCGTCCCAGGAGATGCAGACTGTATCAATCCCATGGCGAACACGCCGCATTCCGCATCTCGCTCCCTGCATCTTACATTAGTACACCAAATGAAGCAGCCTCTGCCGTCTCAGTACCTCCACGGGGTAGGGAGCGCAACAGGCCTCCAGGCATCCGATCTTTCCGTCATCAAGCAAGCTCTTGATTGGCCGGAAGGGCACTTTTTTGCCAGTGGTGATTCGCATTCGGCCTCATGTTGATGTCACAGCAACACCAAACATAGGCCGAGTGGGTGCCGCACTGGGTAGGAGTATGCCGCTGGGGTGGCATTCGGAGTTTCTCTGGGACTCGGCAGGGGCCGGCCAACCACAAACACGTTTTCCCGTCGGGACGGCTACCACGGAGGGTTCGTGGCCGTGATATTTGAACACCATTACAGCCGCCACTTCGCGGCGGAGAAACCTTTGAGATATTCTGAGATGTGGGACCTCTCGAGCGTCCACAGAACCGTGACATCCTGTTACCAGAAGCCGCCCGTGACGCGTACTTACAAAACGTGCTTCATTACCGTACCGTGGAGGGTCCGCGACTCGTGACGCGGTAATGGTTCGTGTGGTTGCATATTATTGCCTATTGTGTGTTCAAATGTCCCATGCATGCGTGTGGGTGGTGCTCGCTGGGGGCCCTCGTTGGCGGGCTCCAGGTTAGCGGGTTGAGACCGAGTTGGCACCCGAACAACAACCCAACTCGACACCCACACCACAAAAACAATCAATCCAGCTGTACTTTCTAGTTGTAGCTAGACCCCGTAATGTTGCATAGGTGCACATACCATGTGATGATGCTGTCGACATGTTATGGCGCAGTAGAGCTGCTGCCAGGAGCACCACTCCACTTACTGCGGGAGCGCAAGTAGGTAGTGCCGTGAGAACTCCCAGCCCTTCCTGGACGATTCTATTCAGAAACCCCATTTCCAGTGCCACGGAGAAACGGGTTTCCATCACGGTGATAGACGCATCAACGGACTTTCCGGTCCCGCCGGTGATTATGATGCACGTCCTGAGGTTGCACCTACCTTGCCATTCCTGTCCGAGAGGTAAATGAAGTCGGAATTCTGGGCTGAGGGATACTCAAATTTATCTGGGCCGCGCATGCTGCAAGTTTCAGTCGTTGGCCAGGCGCAGTCTGCACGATGAATGGGATGTCTGCGGACATAATCGTGAGGTATGAACGACTGAAACCGGCCATTATCATTAAGGGCATGATTAGCACTCCCTCACTATGGTACGATACTTGTTAACCTTCCCGGAAAAGCTCGGGGAGACTGGAAGGACAACCGAAGTTATCCACCGATATAGACTTGGACCCTAAATCGCGCTGGTAGAGACCAACCGCTTCAGATTTGCGTGTGAACTTGGAAATAAGGGTTTGCATGTGCCTTGAGTGAGCGCAGGCTGTCCAGAGCGGCGCCGAGCTGTTGGGCCGGTTGATCGCACTGATTCTGCGGATCAACGTCGTTATCTGCGTAGAAACCTCAGAAACGGGGGTTTCTCAATAGAATTTTTCGCCCTTCAGCCTCTCGGGCTCGAATGGACTCGAGATGCCTCACTCGGCGGTTTCTTCTGCACACAGTCACCGATTCTCGACGTCCGTTGCCCTTTAGATGAACTGGACATGGATAGCAAACGCGTTGCCAATCGGCGTCCGGTTAACTGAGTTTGACCTTCCTTTCCTGCACATCAACATATGACCTATCTTACACGTGTATGATTCCTGTCTTACACGCTTACATTGCCTATTCTGCACGATTTCGATCCTTCCTTGCACGTTGACTTTCCCATCCTGCACATTCAGTATCCTTTCCAACACATCCTTTACTACGCGCTGTATTGACCTTTTTTTACTCGTTAACTTCCCTTCTTGCACGTCTCTTATATCATCCTTTCCTGCGCATTGCTATCCGAACCTCTATCGCACCACAAATGAGGCCTCTAAAACTCTTGAAAACCCCATCATAAATCCGTATAATACAGATCTAAAATATAGATATGGTCTCCAGGGTGATAAGGGTAAAATTTTAATTGATATGCAATCAAGGTTTGACTTTGTGAAAGGACTTAAAATGTTCAGACAGCGCACATACTGCATGATACTGTGAACATAGAATTACACCCCTATCACCCTGGTTAATATACCTATATTTTTCATTTGTATCATACGGATTTATCATGGGGTTTTGCGATTAGCATCCGTTGGGATGTGAGAAACTTGATCGAGTGATATCCATGGCATCCGATATGTGTGAGAAGACTTCAAGCATCCTGTATTGCTTGAAAATTATCCAGACGACCTCCAGATCAATGCACAAGTTGGCCGGTTTGAACAGTAGGCGGGTCATTTCCCGGCCAGCATTCAGTCCCGCTTAGATGGAACATGAGCTTGTTCCCTCACCGTATAGTTCCCGTTTAGATGGTACACGGTGACGACGGGTTTCCGAGGCCCGGTTTCGGTCTCGTTTAGATGGGACTGCATATCAGTTACGGCATTTGAGAATGTCGGTCGTAAAATCCACGATTTCCCGCGGACCTGCTGCAGAGAATACCATAGTATATATATAGATGTTGTAGTCCCATGAATTCCACATAGGATAGGATGCTCGATTACGTAAACCGGGGTTGCCGTCGTCGGTCAAAGGCGGTCCGATGTCGAGGGTGAAATTCGGGTCGCTCGGATATCACCCTTTCACCCCGGCGCCAGCTGGGTTGCACCATATGCCCCGAGATACGGTGGGTCTATCCGGGGGCCTAGGACCGGTAACAGCTAACAGCACGTGCAGGAAAGGAACTACAACCGTGCAGTCAAGGAAATAAATCATTAACTGAGTGCGGGATCGTATTTGTGCAGTGCTACAAGAGGCCCCCCTGATACCGGCCCCAAATTGGGGCCTCTGGAACGTCGAACCTCCGATCCTCGCGCCCCCATTTTCCCCAGGATGGCGCACAGATCTGACGCATCCCCCCACACAAACTGCGGATGATTCTATTCAGATACCCCATTTTTGCGGAGAAACGGGTTTTTACCGCCGGGGACGGTGATCGACTCCCGGCCCGTGACACCTTCGTCTGGATCCACTTCCCGGGCAGTCAATGGGGTAATGGATTCGGTTGTAATCCTCTGAGAGTGGACAATTTAGATCGCGGACTCACATCAAAGTAGCAGTGCTGGCTCCGAGCTTCCCAAAGCTGTCGGACCGACCTCCGTGGGTTTTAATCTGTCCCGGAAACTGAAAGGAGTGAGACGAGGCGCACAGACTAGTGGATCAAATCCTTCATGATGTTAAGAGCTACCTGGGATGGTGCATCAGCAAAGTTGGTACAAGCTCGAGAGCGCTCACGAGCCTCGGCGAGCTCGTGGAGGCCTCAAGCTGCTCGAGCTCGTACACCAAAGGTGCGCTTAGCTTGCGCTCGACGAGCTCGTCAAGCAGCTCGAGCTCGGCGAGCTTGAGAGCTTGAGCCGCTCGACGAGCTCGACCGCGCTTGGCCGAGCTCAGCCGAGCCTGGCAAACAGCCACGAGCTCATCCCCATTGCTGAGCTCGATGGCGTATAACCGATAGCTCAGTACATTCAAGGGGAACTAGCTCGAGCATTTAGAGTAGGGATAAGATGCCCTAGAGGTGACGAACGAGACTTGCTCGTGCCTCCCGGCATGTTTTAAAACCTACGCCATTCATACAAATCGTGCATACTGGCAGGATACACGGTTTTCTCAATCCTACAACACTCTACCATGTCCCAGTACGAGTCCTAGTTTGCTCTCAGTAAAATCGGCGTAAGAGACGCAGGCCGGTGCCGCAGATGCACGGGACGTCATCCGGCTCGGCCCGCGGCTTGAAGGGCTCGACGAGCTCGACGAGCTCAGCCAAGCTTGGACCCGCTTGATTGTCTCCCCCGAGCTCACCAGAGCATCACAAGCTCAGGCCTTTCGGCCAAAGGATCCAAGCTCGACAAGGACTCTCGAGGGGGTCGACGCCAGCTGAGCGCGCCCGAGCCAAAACCAACTTTGCTGATGTGTATTGAGCCTCTCGCGTCTTGTCTCCTCGACGATGGAGTTGTCAAGTCTGGGGTTCACGGACCCACGGTACCGTCAGGCGTCGGGTAAGTGCACATTCACTGCAGGATATGTTGTAATAGATCAATAAGACGTGTTTAATGGACTGAGGACGCCATAGACCGGAGGGAAAGTAGGTAACGAGCCGCCGCGACCGTACATGGGAGTTGCACTTGCGGCGCCGCGATGACGAAGTCCATGCTGGACAGGCTGTGCTTCTTGTCCAGCACTAAAAAGGCAAAAGATCGGAGCACCCAGGGTGGCGCGCCTTCGCCTTCCTTCGCTTGCAGAAGCCAACCCGCGTGACTGGCGCACGCCGGGGCATCAGATGGCACCGCGCGCCTGGCATTGCGGCATCAGCATCAAGTGGCGGTGCCGCATCCTACCTTCTCGCCCCGAACTCCATGAGCAGGCCCCCGGCATGCTCCATGAGAGCTCCGATCCGCGGGCCCATCGAAACGGCCCAAATTCGGCTGAATGTCCGATCCGGGACCCATAGAAATTGTCCAAAAAGAGGCAGAGGTCTGATTTTTTTGACCCATCAGACCGCTGTCACCGACCTTATGTCCGATCCGCGGGCCCATCAGCCTGCATCATCCCCTCGAGCATCCTGCAAGCAAATAGGATGCTCCTAAGTGACAATAACTATCACATGCACACATTCGTGGGGAAAAATGAATTCCAATCGACGGCCGCGTTCGGGAATTGTGTGGGCAGTGTCATTTTGCGCCGGAAACCTGTATTGCAGCACGTGCAGCTCATATTATGTGAGAGACATGTGGGATAGCTCAAAGACCATCAAAACCCGATATTATGCATGATTAAGCCCTTGAATATTTCGAGGAAAGAACTTGAAGACGACGATGGACATGTGTATGATGAGGCCGCATAATCCAAGACTGCGTCTTGACTGCGTCTGCATCTGCAGCCAACCTGCGGAGGCTGAGAAGCAGTGTTCAACTATCTATCTCAAAGAGCATTTGCATTACTTGCGACGTGCAATCACGCTGAGTGTAGGCCCGTGCAGCTGTTCTGTGTTCAGGACGTCTTGCCACAGCAAGACGTCCGATCCACTGGGCCCATCAAACCCATCCGTTTTGAGAGGTCCGATCCACGCACCCATCAACATGTTCCCAAAAGGGACCCCGCAGGAACTGCCCTTCGTGGATCGGACCTCTAATGAGGCATGCCGGGGGCCTCCATGAGCGCGTCGAGGATAATGACGGCGCCCAGATACAGGAGTGTCGAGGCAATTCTCCGTGCCGTCAGGCAGAACGCGGTTCTGCGCCAGGCTCATCGGGGAGATGAAGACCCCGGAATCAGATGCTGGCGAGTCGAGACAATATAACAACGCGGGCCCTCGGCTTCCTCTGCGCGTACAGCGGCAGCGACGTCCAACTTCCTTACCGCTTCCTTGGGCCCGTGATATCGCGGGCGTGCCATGTCATGCGTGCGGTAGCCACAGTCAAACCTGTGCTGAATCCGTAGATACCGGAAGGATCGTGAAGCGCCGGGAAGTGAGAAAGCCGGAGGCCCCTTTGAAAGAAGGCACGGGGCACGTGGGAGGTCAATCTATCATACTGTCCAAGCGCCTAGCGATGGCGTGATCGTAGCGTCCTCGGCGGAGCTGAGCTAACTCATTGCGCAACGAACCGACACCTCAACGGTAGTTCTCTCAATGTACCTCGATAGCTCAAAATGCGCTCAACTCACATTCGTGATCGAACCTCTAGAGGATTCATTCGGCGGATAGGCTCCCACCTATCAGTCCGCCGTGTTTACTGTTTACGATATATAAGGGGGGAGGTGGTGTCAATCCCTCTGATGGTGTCTTCTACCGTCCATGATCTCTCTCCATGCCTCCCATTAGGTCTGGGGGGACTGTGAGGGGCCACATACACGCATGCGCAACTTGCAACCGGCCTCTTGACGAGAACAAGCCACGAAATCGATGCAACGAGTGCAGGTCGGAACACCACCTTGGTGAGCGCGGTCTTGCTCACGGTGGAAAGGAAAAATGACCGTCTAAATCTACTGCACGCAACAGCCTGTGGCCCCATGAGGTTATCGGCCAACCCATGGTTCTGCTGCCAACACATCTGCTGTAAATGCAACAAGCCGGGCGGGCTTATCTTCCAATGTCGGTTTTGTTCCAAGGCCGAACATATAGGTACATAACCCAGATCCTGTCCCGAACGAAAACGACGCTGAGATGCTAGAGCCTGCTCCGCCGGTCCCGTGTTTGCAGACGCGGTGATCAAGCCTGGATCAGCGCCGAGGGTTACCCAGGCACAACGGGTGTGGGCTTGTGGCTCCTGCCAAAGGACACACGCCAGCTGTTGCGGGGTTTCTGTCGAGGAGGCCTCCCCGTGGTTGGCCACATGCGCATCTTGCGGGAACCGGTTCCATGAGAAAGGTCGGAAGACGTCTGCGCAATCACTTCTCATACTTTCTGACGCCCTCTAAGGTTGCCAAAGCCACAATCAGGATACCGTCCGTCAGCCTGTCGTCTCCGATTTGTGCTACAAATGCACGCGCGCGGCGTGTCTGAACTGCCATATGGACAGACGATCCGGCGAAGAGCGCTTCATCGATTGTGCTGCCTGCAAAAAAACCTTTCACATAGGTCTGAAGCTGAAGTTTATCCACGTACACGGGCTAGTAGTTGACTCCGCTCTTTTACCGGGCAGGCTGCAAAGAAAACACTGGAAAACAGGTCATGACCGACAGTGAGTACGCTCAGAGATCAGCATCCCAAGCCCGCCATCAAGAGAGGTACACGTTGCTAGATTGGGTCTGCCGTGCCTGCTCAGAGTGTCAATGCTGCCATCGAGATCCCCTCGCAGACACACTGGATGGACGCCTCGTCCTCTTCTGCATCCATTGCCCAGCCTCGGCCCACCCAGGTCAGTAGCCCCGGAGTGGAACAACTGCTCATTCAATCCCTGGTCGCGCTGAGCAAACAACGGTAGAATGCACCCGGGGAGAAGTGCCAAACCGCTGCCTTGTGGAAGCCGCCCAAGCCAAGCAAAGGGGCTACGTTCGGTTCAGTAATTGGAGGTGCCTTTCCTGCAGAGAAGTCCTGTGCCCACGCTGTGTCCGGCCACTGGAAACGCCCTCTGCTTCGAAAGACGACTTCAAATGTGTGTCTTGCCTCGATCGATACCACAAACGTACGCCGACTGCTATATTCACGACGCAGCGCGCATTAAACACCCCCAATCGCCCAGATTGCTCCGGAAGTAACGTACTCGGTTCATCCGACTGGCGCTGCAAACAATGTCCATTGCTGGCATGCGTGACCTGCAAGGCGATACGCAACGATGCAATGGAGAGCAAGAAATTTCTGTGCACCTCTTGCGGGGATGCATATCACGCAGGGAAGTATTCATCCGCATTTGACTGTGCTATGTTCTAATTCCACGTTTTATCCCCTCAGAATGCCTGAAATTAACATATGCTGAAGCCGTGTTCGACGGGCTGAAAAAGCATGCAATCGAGGGTCGGTTCCACCAAACCATGCTCCACTGGAAGTGTCCATCTTGTTCTTTTTAGGGATGCGCAGCGGAGGGAGGATCCGCAGTTGATAACAAGGTCTGTCACATGCATTTAGCGCTGGTGGTGCCCCGCTCTGCCGACCGCTCCGCACGGTGCCGAACCCTCCACCGCCTCCACCGGGGAATCGTCCATGGACAGCTCAGAGGGCCGACCCACAATTCTGGAGCCTGTGGTGTTTTGTGCAAGTCCGGAAATTGGGTGTTTCGAATTCCGGGCATCCTGCCCAGCCACCCATCTGATTTCGCGACCCTGTAGCAAATAGAAAAACATCGATTCGGGCGCCAGACATTGAGCAAACATCTTCGGCGCTGATGGTTCGACTATCCCGATCAGCAAGATTGACCAAGCTCTCTCTCAGAAGACACTTTTTACTGCCGTTTGTCAGCTGCGCTCATCTGCAAGCCCTCGACTACTACCCTACAATAGACAACGTGCCCCTAGCGAGTCCTCTCATGGTCAGGCTGTTTGATGGCGGGAACCCCGCTCTTTTTGCGAGTTTAACACAAGGCGTCTAGCCCGGATGGACAAATCTTCACCCCCAGTAGCAAGAAAATGGTAAAATGAAATGTGCACCGGACGTTGATGTCACGTTTGTTGGGCGAGATTACGCACCTCGCATTCGTTCCTAGACGCTCCCTCCGCCTTGTTTGATCAGTGGGTCTGACCGCCTTGTATCATGTAAGGGCGGTGAGAAATAGACACTGAACGATTCGAGCCTATTCTGCGCCTCATTCTGATGGGTCACACAGCTATTACGCAAATATTCACAACTGATGAACTATGAAGGCAGAAGATGAGCACGCCGTCAAGGTTAAAACCAAGAGGTGGGAGGGCCTCGACCAGCCTGAGTCAGCCGCCCCTCCCTCCTGCAGCATCTCACACCTTCTACTCGGATATATCGCTCATCCCATGGTCAACATCCCCCCCGAGATATGGGGGGCGATAGCGGGGGCATCGGGCTCCGTAAAGGACATCGCCATCATCGCCCAGGTCAGCAACTGCAGTTTTTCCGGCTGCTGGCCGGCGCTTTATCGAGACGTCCGCTTGAAGACACATCGTGGACACGCGTCATTTCTGGCAGCGATCATGTCGGACCGTGGGGGAAAGCTCTCTGAAGGAGTAATTCAGAGCTTCACGGTATTACACGAGGAGCCCTGCATGCCAGATCCACACGGGATAGCCCGCTGCTGCCTCCACCGCGACGCCAAATGCGCCAACGCTATGGGTCTTCTGGCTCGTGCCGTCCGCAATGCCACTCGGATTCACGCTCCCCCGGCACTGATCAAGGCCCTCCACAACCTCATCAAGTCCTTCATCCCCGTCGAGGTCTCGTGCGCTGTTAAACACGAGGACTTCTTTGTATGGGAACCAGATCACCTCCTGCTCGGAGTTACACACACACCTGCGGTAGCAACCGTATTTCACAAGTGCTTCGAAGGTGCCGAGTGGTGCGTCAGCACCCGCCGCAGCGGCGACACCGGCGCCGTCAATCAACAGCTATCCACCCTTACCGTCGCGGTGTCTGTAGGCGCAATGGATGCACGAGACATCCATGTGCTATACAATTCGGTGGTGGAGTCCATTCTGGCGATGAGATCCAACGAGATCCTTTTCGTGGTGCCGGAATCCACGGCGCAGGAACAAAAGACATGTCTTCTCTCCACATATATCCGCGTCTATCGCCATCGGCACTGCGTTCTGGCTACTTGTCCAGAGACGTTGACAGCGCCGGAGACAGGGTGGGACTGGCACAGCGTGGAGGGCAGTTTGACGCGCGTGCGCACTGACCCCAATTGATGTAAGTAGCCGCCGTAGCACTGATACAATCCATGTACCTTTGTACGACTCCTGCATCTCCTTGGTGGCTGGGAGTCGTCATGTTGCTTTTTTATCAAACCTGGATGGTCGACGCCTTCTAGGCTGCTGGGCGCTGCATTGTGCAGCCTCACGAGTCTTCACTCCCGCCCTGTGCTGTGTCAGCGGATCCTGAATCACGCCAACTTTGTGTCATCACGCCACAGTCTCTTCGAGACGGCATCGTCGTGTTTTCCCTATTCATTGCCTGGTGTTTCGATTCAGCGAGCGCGTCTCCCTTGGTTCCGTCAGCTCGAGGGTCTACGCAGAGTCATCTAGCCAATGGTCTGGTCAGAAACACCGTCAAGACAAGCGCGCTCTTTATGCGCCTCAAGGCCACGGTCTCCAGATTATGATGGCCACAGCGCCAAACGGCAGAGCACAGGACGGCGCGGGATGCATTCCGTTGCAATCAGCATGGAGTGGATTTTGAAATGATGTCGCTCAGCTGTTCTCCAGGGCCGTAGTCACCAAAATCGTGTGCTGTATAATTATTGGCATGCGCTCAAATAGCGGCAACACAGTTGTTGCGATAAGCCTGAGCCTCAGGTCCTCGATATGAATATCAATGATATCACCGGCGCATATCATTCACGAAACATTGTCCAGAACGATCACATGGTTCCGAGTAGCGGAGCAACTTGAAAGTTGAAGGAAGGGCGTCACGTCAGCCGGAATAATCATTAATCCGGCGATTCGCCCTTTTACGGATTGAATGACCGGATCGCCCACCCAGGCGCTCAGAGAGGGGACGGGAGCAAGGTATTTAGCGGCGATCCATGGACTTTCTATCCTTCCCCCACTTCACGTCTTCGGCCTCACCTCAGAGACCCGGCATGTGGGGCGCTAGTCTGCCCATCGAGCTCTGGGGTCAGGTCGCTGTCCATTTGCCAGATGTCGTCGATGTCGCCTCGCTCGCCAGAGTCAACCAAGCGCTGAACTCGGCCACCGCACCACACCTATACAGAACGGTTGTCATCCGCACCACGCACGGATTGTGCGCATTTGACACGCTGCTACATCGGAGACAAGCAGATTTCTTGCTCAAATACATACGAAACTTCGCAGTCCTAAAACCCCCAGGGCTGAATCCCGGGAATTACGCGTTGGGGCTCGTGCAGCATAGGAGCTTCTTCTCCCGGCTAGCCGAGGCTCTCCGCGCCGCGCGCTCCCTTCACGCCCATCCGCGTATCATCTGGCAAATTATCTCTGCCACTCAGTTCGCCTCCAATTCCCTCCGGTATATCTCCATGGAGGCGGCTGCGTACATCACCGCGTTACACCCTTCACGCGTAGGCGCCGTGCTGCAGCGCACCTTTGGCACCCTGACACGTCTCGTGGTCCACGAATGGTCGTCGGCAAACTGGATCGTCGATGCCTACAGGAGAACATCTTGTCGTACTGCGCTCAAAGAAGTGTTCGTCGTCCTCAACAGTCACTCTATCGTATTGGACCACCACACGAGTCCGGTCTTGGAGCCTCTGACGAGCGCCATCCTCGGCATAAAATCGCTCCAGGTGCTCTTCTACGTCATCGGCAACCTACCGTCGGACGTGGTCCGATCATGCGCGCTCTTCGAAGCCCTGGCCGGCCACAGGGACGTCCGCATCATCGTTGCGGCTAGGAGAGCGAGTGATATGACGCGTCCAGAAGGCGGGTGGACGGAAGATGCTCTAGATTGGCAGTCTACGCTGGATCTCTTTCCTGTTTACGAGTAAACAATACAAGAACGCAGGTCACTTCATTGTAGAGCGAAATTATGTATCCTGTGCGGTCCTCGTGGTATTTGATTGATTGTGTGGTGGCATATATATCCGTCTTTGTGACGCATGAAACATTCCGGGCAGCATGCAGCGATCCGCCATCCGCGGCGTTTTCCACCGGCGGAGGATGATTTACCGCCCACCGGCTTTGTATAAACTTAGAGTGCAAGCAGTGAAATCTTCAGACAGCTCACTGCCCCATCTCAAGCAATGCTCAGCGCCTCAGCCGTCGCGCCAGAGGACGTATGGACGAACATTGCCCGCCACGTCGAAAAACGGCACGACCTAGCTTCTCTCGCACGCGTCAGCCCCACGCATAGAGCGGCGGCGACTCCTCTTCTGTATCGAATGGTCACTCTTCGCACAACGAGATCGATGGAGTCGTGGCTGTACGTCTTGGCTGCCAATGACGTGCAGTTCTTCCACCGTCACGTCCGCGCCTTCATCGTATTTCACCCACGCTCGCGCCACTGCAATCTCGTTCTCCGTCTGCAGGCCCAAGGTCTCGCTAACAAGTTTGCGGAATCGCTATCCTGCGTCGAAAGCCTGCACATTCACCCCGCCATCATGCGCATGCTATGGGCGCGTATGCCGCAGAACGGCTCGCTCTCCCACCTCTCCCTTGATTCGGGCGAATACATCATGGACTCTGCCTCCACATTCGCCCTCGGAAATTCCCTCGACAGGCTCCCCAGGATCACCAGCTTGGTCATTCACGATTGGACACTCGCTCTGATTTCACTCGCCGTGCTCCGATTCGGCCCCGATATCCCTCTCCAGCACGTTGTTCTGGTCGTCATGAACGGAAAGGAGACATCCATGTTTCTTTCCGTGGTGTCTATATTCACCGAGCGCATATTGAACCTCCCCGCCTTGCTATCCGCGACTTACGTCGTCGGCCAGTCTGATTGGGAAGGAATTCGGCGCTCGAGGTTATTCAGCAAGCTCAGCGCCTATGCAGATCCACGTCTGCTGGTCGCTCCAGCCCCTAGGGGCCATCGCGCCCCATATTCGACACCGGACGTCACCCATCCTTCATGGCTTTCGAGGCTTGCGACGAGTGTATTGTGTACCTCGCTGTAAACACTGTCAAAAATTTCCCTACTTCCGCAATGAGCACAACCGTGAGAATATGCCCGTGTATTCCATGGGAGAATCGTGCATCGAGATATGACTCTTAGACCGCTGGCGCCCAAATCCACAGCTAATATAGGCGCCCGATGTTTGGCACCATCCTGCGAGCTCCTGGTGCACGGCCACTGCCCAGAGTGTTCTCTAACTACGGAACCGGTCTGCCCTTAAGAAAGCGAAAGTCAGAGACAGAGAGAGAGAGAGAGAGAGAGAGAGAGAGAGAGAGAGAGAGAGAAAAGGGGGGGGGGGGGGGGGAGCGGGCACTGCACCGGCGGTCAACCTGTCGTGGAAGTGTTTGAGCCAGGCACAGGCGTCAGATCTCCCCCATCATCCGGCGCGGCGATCAGACTCGATTTATTTCTTTACCACACGAACCTGTCCGCCTGCCACACGATGCTTATCACAGCAGTATCTCCAGCAATGACCGTGGAAACGGGGGCGCCAATTGCGCTTAGCTCAGAGAGTGCGATAATGCTGATGACAGATGCACGACTACAAGTGGTTCATTTCGACTCATTCGTGCCATCCTCGTCAGAATCATAGGGAGAGTGAAACGTAGCGCCGAGGATGCCCTCGTGACTGAGCCGTGACTCAGTTGAACCACAACGAAGTATATATGTACATATCATGGTATGGACAGTCTCGCACGTCAATGGCTGGTTGCTTGAGCAAGGACAGAACGGATTCGAGTTCGATCTCATCGCAACAATTGGCGGCCATTCGTGTGAGCGTCGACGTAGACCATATTACTGTGAGCTCATCAGGAACACAAACCCCGTTTAAAGAATCAAGGACACCACAACCGCGCACCCTGTTTCTGCCTGACAGGTACGAGAACCGCCGTTTTCCAGGCGAGGGCTTGCATTCCATAACAGCGTTATAATAGGTTTACAAGGCTCGTACCAGCCTTCATCTACCACCCGGCGCGTGAGAATACTGCTGCTAGGGGTGGCCCGAATATCCTCTCCCATGGTATGCCGCCACGTTGATCTCATCATTTCGGAGCGCCTTCGCTGGCCTGCCTTACAAATGGGTCCGGTATATATGACCGGACGGCTTTGAGCGCCCTATACGGCGGTGCTCTACGATGGACAACCCCCCCTCTGGGATGGAGCCAGCCCCCGCATCCTTGCGTGCGATTTCTCCCTTGCCTTCGCGCGTCCCACATTGGTTCGGACATATGGACTTGCCCACAGCGGTATACAGAGCATTCGAAGGCGGGCTCAAGGACGGCCGCCAACTCTCTCTATGGAGTAGCCGAGTTCGGCAAGGCGGCGAGTACCTCGAGCTCCAGTACTTGCGCGGCTTCATCCAGGGTGTCCGTGACTGGACTATTCAGAACCCAGTCCCGTACAAGCTCTACCAGTACCTCGAATTGGAAGACCACAACGGCCGTGGTCACACCAACCTTTCAGAGCGCCTGGCAACTGTTATGGAAGACGCTCGCCATCCTCCCGCGATCCCACTGGGCGGTATATTATCGAAAATGCCGACCGTACCCGCCTTCATCCCCATTCCAACAGAACGCCAGCCTCGACCACCTCTCCACGTCGCCGCCGGGCCAGACACTGATGAGAGTGGGCTCACTGTCCTGCTTCCCCAGGTGCCACTCCCCGACTGCGTGGATTGCTCGACAATAACGACATGCTGGGGCTCCGAGTACGAGAAGTACTTGGCGCACGGCTATTTTGGCTGTTGGCTAGCACCGGAGGCGAGGCTGCTTGCGCGTATATCGTCATCCCGCACCGCCGCTGCCACCCGACGGGCTCTGCCCAGTATTTTCCCCGGAGAACCCCCTCCAGAGGTACACGAGCCAAGCAACCCTGCGGCGAACGTATTTGGTACAATATTCGTGCGCGGCTCGCGCCAGCAAATTCGCACCATAGTCAAGGCCCAATACCTCATCATGCCTACGCTCTGCATGATCGCCTTCCCGAACCGCAAGCTCGACACAGAGTTCGTCGCCACATTCGAGAGCAAGCACCACCAGCGAGACCAGAGCAAGGTGGTCCTCAAAAATATCACCTCGGCCTTCCTTGGATCCTCGGAGGCCATAGGGTTCTGCGTGGATGCCAGCATGGTGCCAGAAATCGTCATTGCATCCATCAGTCTCGAGTACGTGTACTCATCCGGGAGGCATCTCTGGAACGTCATGCTTTCCCTTCGACCGCGTCCGTGTCTGGAGATCGAGGATTGGCGGCCTATTTTCGGGAATTTGAAACCGGGCGACGGTGATGACGGGGTTATGATGCTTGTGTCCCTCCGCTGCAAAGTCTGCGGCTGCTGGAGGCACGATGCCGACGTTTGTCCCACTAGGGCTTACGAGAAGTGGACGGGAGCGATTGTAGAAGTGCTGTAATAGCAGTTCAAATTGAGAAATGGCGCTCAAATAAGATTGAGGCATCAGCGCGACGAGCAATCCCACATGGAGGTCTTCCTGTCTGTGTGCGATAGACCTGTGCCTGGTCAACGTCGCCGGCACGGTCCCCATGGCAGACTCTCATGAAATAACATGAGGTTTTCCCATTCTACAACTTACGGGCTCCCAGTTGGCCAAGCTCGGCGGAGATAGCACAACGGAGCGTAATATTGGCCGTGTTGAGCAAACCCAGAAAAGAACCCTCTGTATCGGCACACCGGCCCCGGTCTACATGCGGGCGGTTCAGGACTAACATCTGCATTGGGTTGTCATTCATCATGGCTAAACACCGACAGCGAGACATCAAACGCACACTAGTCGGTGCCGAGCAGAAAACCGACCTGGTATACATATAAAGCCCCGTTCCGGCCGTGCACAGGTTGCCCATCAACAGCGATGCGCCTGGCGGTTGCTATCACATTCGCCCTCTCGAGCTTTGCAGCCCACCGCTCAACTCCGATGGACGACCAGAAGGCCATGGATGATACGCGCAATATGCAATCGTCGTGGGCCGACACTACCGCCCCTCTGCATCCACCCTTCCTGGCACAGCGCTACCACGTTCGCCGCTGGACGACGTCTACCACGTCATGGGTCTCACCCAATAGTCTCTGCAGCGAGATGCCCGATCCCCCATCGCTGGACCATGGGCTTACACCCCCCGCTGCCTATGACCCATCAGAAACCGGGAACACATACGGAGAGATGGAGCACCGCCGCCTCTGGACCTGGCGTGCCGATTTCTGGGACACGAGAGGTGTAAGGAGGCACTCATCTAATCACTTCATTCCAGATATCTGGGCGGGGCGCGGGCCGGGTGGGACCACAGGGCGCACAGGGGTACTACATGAGTTTCCCTCCGGGGATACCTTCGAGAATGACGGGTCGCACCACTTCGCTCGGTACATCCACTCACTCATGGAGGAAGAGACTTTCATAGACCTCGTGCTTATCGCTCTCATCTGGCCCGCGGGGGACTGGGCCGATAGCATTCCCTCGCTAGACCCACGGGTGTACAACGGGGCACCGTCTGGCCGTGAGCTGCGAGAGCTTTGGGCAGCATGGGTGCAATCCGTTCTGGAGCGCCGTGGTCACATCCTCCACCACCTGCTTGCGGAAGGAGGCGACAAATGGGCCGAACGATGCATGCCAAAGGAGTTGGAGAGCCTTTTCCGCGAGAGACATTTCGGCGACGCGCCCGTAGGCGCCTGGTTCCACGATACCTTGGAGTATGCCAGCGTCATCAGGCGTTTCAAATCACTGGGTCTTCCCGTCTTCTATCGGTGGGAGAGAAATTACGACGGCGATCCGCGCCTCGCGGACCTCGCACCGATGGATGCGCCTCCAAATGCCCCGCCTGACATCGCTCGCGTCGCTCAAGGCCGCATCATTATCCCTTTATTCTTGGGCTCGTTGCCACTCCCCTGGGCAGCCCTCAACAACCTCCAGAAAATCGCGGCGGAATTTTGGCGATGCTGGACACGGCGTCTGGCGGTGAATGCTTCCAGCGGACCTCAGGAGCCATGTGCCGGGAACGATCGCGGAGCCTCGAGGACATCGGCTCTGACCACCGAAATCAGTCTCGATCCGAGTTCACCTCACGCTATCGCGGTCGAGTCGATTCGCACCCCGGCGTCGCTCGATCAAGATGAGCCCAACACGGTAGTTGAGGATGTTCCGACTCCCCAGGGCCGCACCGCCTCGATCCGCTGTCACGAAGTGCCCGAGGAGTGGTTCATCACAGCCGACATGACGCCGCAGGAGCAGTACCGTTGGTGGTCCAAGCACGCAACTAGCATTTTGCAACGTCCCCACGCACACCTGGTGTTCGCTTTCGGAGGAATACTGTCTCGCATCGCGTCTGCTCTCGGCTTTGAACCAGGCGCTGCCTCTCTGGGACCGTCGACCGATGCTCGGCAAAATGGGAGACCATTTCTGATCATGACGCAAACGGGCGGCATGTTCTGGGACAACTACCTATCCGAGGATGAAGTCGCAATCCTGGTGGGGCAGGTCGGTCGTTCCGGGGAGACGTCTCTCTTTCCCAGACCCCAGGAATTTACGGCCCACTGGGGGAACGAAGGCGTCTGGAACAAGGATCACGAAGCGTGGTTCTCAGAGCGACTTGGGGAACTCGCGCGCGCCCAAAGGCCGGCGGCGATGGTGAGAGCTTGCTGGTGTCTTGTTCTCTATATGAAGATGCGCAGGTCACGAATCTAGCAACCCGCACACAATGCTGATCGATGTCTGTGTAAACTCTGTAGTTTCTGTTTCATCGAGATATTGCAGAAGAATACCTGTCAACAGAGCCGGGCAGGCTCTGGCGCCGGGCCAGCATTGAGAAAGTTGAGAAAGCAACCCGACGCTTTCCAGGCTGAGAGACGGAGCGCAGTTGATGGATGCAAGCGGATCCTTTGGGGCGGCATAAGGATGCCAGCGCCGCCTGAATGATCGTAAGTAGGCTTCCCAACACACTCGCTGGATTGCTCCGCTGGTCTGAAGCTGGTCAGTCCGGCTTTCCATAAATTCCACCGCTCTACTAAGCTGGCGGGCAGTAAGACGACACCTGATTCTCTCAGCATAGTTTGCGAGGAGATAGGAGCTTCAATAAATCCGGTGCAATTTCTGCGGGTCTGTGCGATTTGAAGTGTACGGCGCTGCCTTGCGTGCTCGGAACATACAAGCGGAGGACCTGCTTCGGGCCCTCATTTCTTCTGCATTCTCCGGTCTGCGATCACATTGGGTTGACAGCCGGCTATGGGCGTGACACGGTCTTCAACGCTCGATAACCGAATGTATGGAAAGGACTTGCATGACCAACGAGCTCCGCCTGGCGAGAACCTCATGGCTGCCCAGCTCAGCCGCATCGTCCAAGCGGCGCTTCCTGGTGTTCGAAGGACTCCACGGCGTTATGAGCATCGAGGACACGCCCGGGATAGGGGCGGTCCATGACAACATGCTGACAAGGAACGACACGGGCATGCTCCCGCGAGCTGATTCATAGTTCAGGTGACGACCAGAGCGCGCACGCGATCCGCGCAGTCAGTATACATGGCGCTAAATTAATACGCAGGTGCTGTTTCCGAGGGAATCTAGCCGGGAGGTTGATGGAGCGGCGGAGGGTATGAGATATAGAAGCATGGCATCCCCGCCCTGACGCTATCTGGCTCAGATCACGTTTAGCCTGGACAGTCCGGTGCACCGTAGCATGGACCGTCCGCCTCGAGACGTTTCGGGCAGGCTCGTTCAGATTCAAGCCGCCCGCTAGTCTCGGTCATCATTGGCGTCTTTCTCGCGCACATGCGATGAGAGAAGTGACAGTGACCACTTCCAAGTTGGGACGGCCAACAGGGGGAATGCTGTTGCAATGCAACGCTGTGATTGGCAGGAACCGCGAGCCTGCGCAGCCGCAATAGGTTCGGATTCCTGAATTCAGCTCCCCGCCGCGCCTATCAGATATATTTGCTTTGTCATTCCTGGGAGTTGCGGCTGTCAGAATGATACCGTTGAATGGACGCGGAGCGCCAGAGACGACGTCGGGCGGCGCATGATTGACGCCGGCGCTCTCCCACGTGTGGATCCAGGTGCCTGTCAGATTTGACACCGCCTGTGGAGCTTGCGCGGAGAGCTCGGCTCTTTTGGGTTCGACGAACCCGACACACCGGCGCGCACCGGCCTGTCGCCCAGGAACCTTGTGCCATAGCTCACTTCGTTGCGAGCTTGTCTCACTTACCCGGAGCGGAATGGTGCACCTCACTGGGCGAGGCGAGGCTGCGGTGTCGCACAAACATTCGATGGACAGGGAAAATGCAAATCCCTCGGCCCAATGACGCCGATGGCATAAGAAGACGCCGGCGCCTGGTTTTACTTCTGGACACTATCAGGCGTGCATAGCGTGCCTGTCTGGCATTATTGTACAGAGTGGAGACCAGATTCACATCGGGAGTTCAATGTTCACGCCGCTTCAGGTGGGCGCCGCCCGCGACCCTGCTCATTCTCCGCCGCCGACGGCGGGGTAGCTAAGGTAGCAATCACGTATCACCAACTGACGTGTGTGACATGCCCTAAAAAGGGTAACATCAGCCGCCGGAGATACCTTTCTTTTTTTATTGAGCTCTCTACTCTAGCTCTGCAAAAACTAACTTCAACAGTTTTTCGGCATTCGTTCTATCCTTCCTGCTGTAAACAAGTTGGCGTGGGATATCCCAGACTGGAAGACAAGACCTCCGCAGACTGCCGCTCTCCTCGGATTCCACTTTCCGGTCATGAGACTCGCATATGAGACCTCAAGAATGGCCAAATATGCGTTTAATGACACAAATAATAGCCAATGAGACGGTTCAAGTGAGTTTAGAGCCATGCCAATGAAGTATTCCAGTGGTGGGAGATTGGACGAAGCCCATGGTACACTGATTGACCATGACAAAGGCCTAAGAACAGCTTTCTATCTACTTGGTTGGTCTTGTTCGACGGAGGGAATGCCCCCGTATCCCGGATGTGAGTATTCTGTTGCAGACAGACTGCTAGACGTATTTTGAGGTCTTGTCAGTCAGTTCATCCCCAATTCCATTGATACTTGCGCCTCAGCTAGGCCAACTATAACCCAATAGATTGTTGAAGCTCAATTTCGCAGGAACCTTCAGGAAGAAAAGATCGACCATAAACTACATTGTTTGGAGCAGATGTTTGCCTAAATAGGGAAAGTCACGTCACGCGTGACAACGTTGGTAGATCATACGCGATTGCTACCTTAACTTCTGGCGCAGAGAGGGGAGCGCCCTGCGGAACACCGAGCAATTCCAAACAGTAACGGGCGCTGACAATGTGAGACCATCGCCAATGGCCAGCGCGTGAGTTCAATTCCCGAGCCGCCGGTTGTGGCTCTGCTGAATCTCAGATTGCCATCTGCCAAACCGAGATCAAACCAGGAGCAAATCACTGCAGGGTTGTCTATGCTTAGGGCTGAGGGGTTCGTGTCATCCTAGCGATTGAGGCCTCTCCCCGCGTAAGGGAGTCAGGGTCGCAACGAAGTGAGCTCTGTCAAAAGTTTCCACGGCGAGAAGACGGTGCGCGCCGGTGTGTCGGGTTCATGGAACCCAAAAAGAGCCGAGAGCCGAGCTCTCCGCGTAAGCCCCACAGCCAATGTCAGATCTGACAGGCACCTAGGTCCACACGTGGGAGAGTGCCGGCGCCAATCACGCGCCGCCCAACATCGTCACGGCGCCCCGCGTCCATTCAACGGCACTATTCCATCTATCCCGACAGTGATTCCAACGATCAATCATTTTTTATCCTTGACCTGGCACAGGCGTTGAACTGAGCCAGGAAGTGAACTCGTCGAGTGGGGCCGATGGTCTCACATTGTCAGTGCCTCGTTACTGGCTGGAATGCTCGGTGTTCCGCAGGTCGCTCCCCTCCCTGCGCCAGAAGTTAGCTATCCCGCCGTCGGCTGCGGAGAATGAGCAGGGTTGCGGGCGGCGCCCACCTGCAGCGGCGTGAACTCGAATTCCCGATGTGAATCTGGTGTTAGAAGGTTACGCGCTCGGCTCCGGACGATGGCTCCACTCTTGGCAAGGGGTCCAAATCGGTACGCTTTGCTCAGGAAGCGAAAACGGCGCCCGTGTCTTCTTCCGCCCATTACGACGGCGCGTCAAGCTATCGGCCTCATTGGGCCAAGGAATTTGCGTTTGCCCTGTCAATCGAATGTTTGGGCAACCCCGAAGCGTCGCCCCACCCAGGTGCATCGTCTCTTAGCGTGTAAGGGCGCACACGCTTGGACGTAACGAGGATGTACCTGTGACAAAAGTTTCCACGGCGAGAAGACGGTGCGCGCCGGTGTGTCGGGTTCATGGAACCCAAAAAGAGCCGAGCTCTCCGCGTAAGCCCCACAGTCAATGTCAGATCTGACAGGCACCTAGGTCCACACGTGGGAGAGTGCCGGCGCCAATCACGCGCCGCCCAACGTCGTCACGGCGCCCCGCGTCCATTCAACGGCACTATTCCATCTATCCCGACAGTGATTCCAACGATCAATCATTTTTTATCCTTGACCTGGCACAGGCGTTGAACTGAGCCAGGAATTGAACTCGTCGAGTGGGGCCGATGGTCTCACATTGTCAGTGCCTCGTTACTGGCTGGAATGCTCGGTGTTCCGCAGGTCGCTCCCCTCCCTGCGCCAGAAGTTAGCTATCCCGCCGTCGGCTGCGGAGAATGAGCAGGGTTGCGGGCGGCGCCTGCCCAAAGCGGCGTAAGCATTGAATCCCGATGTGAATCTGGTGTTAGAAGGTTACGCGCCCGACTGCGGACGGTGACTCCACGCCGTACAATCAGGCCAGACAGGGACGCTATGCACGCCTGATAGTGTCCAGAAGTAAAACCGGGCGCCGGCGTCTTCTTCTATGCCATCGGCGTCATTGGGCCGAGGGATTTGCAATTTCCCTGTCCATCGAATGTTTGGGCGACCCTGCAGCCTCGCCTCGCCCAGTGAGGTCTATCATCTCAGCCCGCTTCATACCGCACGTGGCCTCTCACGTATGCTCATACTGTTCACTCAATTATGCTGCGAATGCAGCAATTGTAATGCCGGTCATTGCATGCTTCGATGTATCGCTTTACACGGTTAACTCCGTAATTCTGACAGATGCGGAACCGAAAGGCGGGGCCATGTCAGTAGCTAACAATGGGACCGGTCAAGCCAGTTTGTTTCGTGCTTATCTCATTTCACAATGGACAGATGGAACATTTCGTCGGGATCGGAGCGTGTGATAGGGAGAGTGCGAGGTCGCGCGCCGCCTCGATCCAATGCCTCATCCGTCACTACTTCCTGCCCTCCTGCCCCTCGGCTTTCTTAGATCCCGCGTTCTGGTGATATGGCGGTCAGCCATCTCATGCATGCGCCGGTCACGGCCGACGTAATCACGTACCAGCCGTCTGATCGTGGCGGCTGGGTTGGTCGTCATCGTGGTTGCGCGCGCCAGCTTCTTCTTCTTAGCCTGCCCCGAGGAAGTGTCCGCAGAGGTTGAAGTCGTGTGAGACGACGTCGACATCGCAGTGGCGGATGCGGCGGATGGGGCGGACGCGGTCGACGCGGTCGACGCGGTCGATTGTCCGTTGCGCGCGGTGGATGACTGGCTGTCCTTGGGCATCACAATGGAGATGTGCGACAAGGAAGTGATCGGGACTCAAAATCTGTCTTGCTTTTAAGTAGGCACGTGCTCGAAATTTGCTCCGTCTGTAGGGTTGGTCGCATTGTGCCTGCCGACCGACCCGTCCGACCCGGTATATTTGGGCTACGGGGCTACTCTATACAGATTACTCCCGGTCTCTGCAAGTGGCTTCAGAGTCTGTAACCTTCACACATCCGTATGGAGTGTGAAAGGAACCCAGTGCAGATGGATTCGGGTGCGACAGGATGAAACATCGGCATGGTCCCGAGTATATTCTCACGCGCCTGTAAAGTCCGCCCGCGCCGTTGCACCATGCATGACTAATATCTGAGCCGTCTCACTCAAGCCGGCGCTGACATTTGTGCCGTAACTAGGGAAACCGCCAAGGCAACTTGATTTGCACGTCACTTGTTGAGTCCCTCGACAGTCCGCGCGTCGCCACGATGCAGGGCGTCGCTCTGACTCGGGATATAGCTCGTTAAGTGCTCAGTACGTAAATATTAACCCAGAGAGCCGCTTCAAAGACATTGCTTATAATCTTATATGCTCAGAGGCTGTCCCCCGATCCCTCAGTCTGCTTAACCGAGACCCAAGTCCCAGTCAGCATCGAGTGAACCTCGGCCGCATAGACATCTTGACCCGTATAATTAGCTGGTCTTATGGCGTCTCAGCCTTACAGCGCCTGACTGGCAGTGTCAGGTAATGGAAGTCTTCGTGACCGGACGCCATGCCCAGGACGTCGGCCAGGTCCAGAATGTCGGGAGCGCCGTCTCTAATGTCCACCACGTCGGACAGTCCTTCATCAACCTGCCATGGGTCTGGCATCTTGGCGAAATAACCATCTTGTGAGCCTGGTGAATGGTCTTCCACATGCAGGCTCGTTTTCCTGGAGACGTCGGCCGATTCCAGGCCAAGCCACATCTAGTCATACGACACCGTTCAGCCGTGAAAATTGCAAGGACTGGTCTGAATCATTGCCAGGCTCGTCATCGTCGCCCAGCGCGGCTCGTGCGAAGTCTCCGCCGCTCGACGGATTGCCCGGTGCGCGTGGCGTTTCCGAAGCCCAAGAATATCAGTCCCCGGGACGTCTCATCCGGCGCCCCATCATTGGCGCAGCTACACCCCGCATTGGGGGACCGCGGCCGCTCTTGTGGCCGTTTCCAGTCTCTGAGTTGTCTTTTCGATGCGTAGAGAAAGGTCGTGCCGCCCGTGCGAGTTCTCAGGGCGGCAGCCAATGTGAGAATGCACGCGTTATTAAAACTTTCACTCCAGTCAGCCGTTCGCAGCGTTAAGGTCGAGATCCGTCATGAGGGCTCTGACGACGGCTTTAGCCGGAGTGATCATGTGTAGTGTCGAGCCGGAATCGACCTGCTCCACAGCCATTAGCACAGCGAGGACCATGGCACCGGTGTACGTGCCCTGTTGGTTCGAGCACGCGGTCGCTTTGGCGGGGTGCTCAAACTCGTCGCCCGTCTCGTCTCGCTTTACTGCCTCACATAGGACGGCGTGGACCACCTCTTCGCCGCGGTCTATCCCAGATGAAGTTCCGGGAGCAATACGCATGACTTGGTGTACCGGATGTGGCAAGACGGGCGCATGCTCGGGTCATCGAAGACCAGCAATTCGAGATCCGCCATTGCCGTGCCGCGCAAATCCTCGAAGGTCGGCCCCAGGGACCTCTGTTTTCTGGGCGCATTCGAGTTCGTATAAGTGCTCCACTACTTCTCTTAAACAGTCTGCAATAGCTCTCTAGCGACGTTTTGACAGCGGCGTCGGTGCCTCCACCCGTGCAGCCTGTGCGTGGCGCAATTGGTGCACTCGCAGTCGCTAGTATATGAGTGTACGCTCTCGTCCAGCTGGGCGATCTCGTCTAGGTCCTCCGGGGTGCATACTCCATGGTGCATCCTCTGACAGCGGGTCTTCCACCTCATGCCGCGCCACCGGTCACTGTCTAGGGCGGCCGGATGAGGCTAAACCTACATCGCATGCACGGGAATGTTTGGGGCGTCCAGCACTAAGTGGTACTTGCGTGCAGTCTTCACCATGCACTGCAGGATGAACGGGAGCTTCCTCAGATTCTGGCGCCAGGACTGTTCAGAGTGATTCGTGAGCCGTCACTCCCGGAAAGGGGTCCCCACATTTTTAATCAAGGATATCACGTCGGTTTTTTCTGGTAAGCGAGCTTCGGGTTGGACTAACTAGCTGATATTAACTGTAGGACGTCAACAGTTAAGCTATCAGATCCGCCTGTCGATGACGCATTGGGATCCTGCCCGGAGCTTAGAAGCTCCTAGGGGTAGACAACTAGATATATATGGGGCTCAAACACCCTCATATAGCTACTGTATCATACTATTTTAGGTTTTGAACACTCTGGCAGTGTCAGTTTGATCCCTATAAACTTCTTTCTCGAGACTATTGGCCGCTGGACGAACTAACCAGCCTGAAGACCCCTTGACTCCGGGACCCGGCTAGCGTCCTTCTTGATGATTTCCAACAGAAGCATCCCGTCTGCGATGTACAGTACGCCCAGACAGGCCGCTTGCGCTGCGGGTCGAGGAAGTCGCCTAGCCATATCATATACGGCGCGTCGTTGCTTGCGGTGACGCAAAGTACGTTTGCACCACCAGCTGATTTTCGCTGTCGCAGCATGCGCATGTTGACCGGCCGGCGTTTCATGTGGCCGGACAGTGAGTCTATCGAAGAACCCGGACTCCTCACGGGTTGCCGGAGCCCAACACAAATCTAATATAGAAACCGAGTTCCTGCGAATAGTTGACATGTGCCAATCGAGTCGCATAGTGTGCAAGCGATCACCTCTCTATCGTCCAGGTCGTGCCATGATTCGTGAGGATGTTCTCCATGATGAATATCTGCGTAGTCAGAGCGTGAATACAGACGTTGAAAAGTGTGAGCTGGCTATCCTGCTGCATCGAGCGCAGGATGCCAACCACCAGGAGGTTCCTTGCCAGTGTAGGCAAATCATACACGCAGTGTCACGCCTGCATGCACCACACACCGCGGGGAACCTACTCAATACTCAGATCTCGAATGAGTTTGAGTTGAAGTTAGATCACTCGTGCACATACTAGCGGTATTACCGAGTGTTTATTGGTACAGGGACGCAGCGCCAGCGGCTCGCAGGTGCTACCATGCGCAGACTACAGATTCGAAGAGCATCCAATCGAGATCAAAATTGACAGTGGCATCATGTCATATATGCGAGAGGCAGCTGTCAAGTAAAGTGCGAAACTCGATGTGCTAATGAAGGACCCTTGAAGGCCGCAGATGATCCTCCAGGCACCGCGGATTCTTTGCCGAACACAGGGCTGCTGAATAGAATAATCCCGCAGTCAGGTGCGGTGTGAGTCCTTTGCTGGTCCTTCGCCCGTTTGTAAAGGCTCGCCTCGACGACCAGACTGCGGCCGTTTGCACCGCGTCCCCGGGCCACGTGCCAAGGATGCGAATCGTCTCGCCGTGCTTTGCTATTCTGATCCCGTTCGGGATCGGCGTTTCCGCCGGGTTCAGCCGTCGTGACTAATGTCTAACCGAAACTTTACGATCCTTCGCCTATCTAAGCGCATGTTTGTGTCAAAATTGAGGGCTCCGGTTCCGCAGAAACAGCGAGGATACGGACATAAGGTATAACAGGCAAAAGGCTTGACATAGCAGAACGGGGTATATGTCTGATAAACCTAACAATATATTATGGTATATGGTCGAGTATGATCTCTCTATATATACAAGCCAACCCTCTTCGCTTCAGCCTCCGCCGGTGACGGAGCGCGTTTGTTCCTAGTCTCCTTGGAGAGCAGACGAGCATTTGCCTGCATTTGCCGGCTGCACGCAGTTCGACTCCCGCCTTCGGCGATAGCTACTTCTGCGTACCGGAGACTAGTAGTTCGTACCCGGCCACAGACCTTCAGCGGTAATATCTCCGCCATTTCACGGAGGTACCGGGTATGGTACGTCTCTATGTGCGAGCAAGGGGTACGCAGTTCTGAGCTACCTAGAACCACCCCTTGCAGAGAAGACCAGAGCATCGGAAAATTCGTCTATCACCGTTCTTTACATCGATTTCGCCGAGGTATGGATGTTTCTGAACAGCGTCATCCGAGCCGGAAGCCCTGCCCATTGATGCAGCGGTGCTTAATTGTGAGATGTCAGAGAGAAGGGCTGAGCTTGGATAGGGCAGTTTCTTGTTGGGTCAGCCTGTAAGGCAGATAATCTGACAGGCTGATGTTCCGACAAGCGTTCTAACTTCATTGAGTGATTTCTGTTTCTCTGTCCACTCTATCACCTTAGCCTCCGCCTGGACCTATTAGATAAGCGGATGTCGCTAGCAGTCAGAGCCATACATGGCAGGATATAGAGGACAGGCACCTTTTGAGGCTGGAAATTATGGACCTCGAGCCCCTCAAGGCTGATCGCACGGGATAGAGCGACATACGCCTGGCCTGCGTTGCACCACAGTCACACATTGAGGTCACCTCAAAGGGGAATGCCGCACCTTTCACGAACACGCCACCTAGGTCGACGCGCACTAGCCGTAGACTCTGCCCCTGGCTCTTGTGAATTGATAGGGCCCATGCGAGAATCAGTGGAACCTACACCACACAGTATTAATGGCACTCGGCTTAATATCAGAGCAGACAACGGACCTGCTTGCGCGATAGGAGCACATTGCCTTTCCTATTCTCTATCGTCCACTTCTGTGGAGTCACGTGCAATTCATGGGTAGTTGGCTTCTTTGTCGTGGGGTCAGTCGAGACGAAGCGCACGACCGGGTACCGAATTTCGCCCCTGCGGGGGGGCTGGCCCGCATGGCCGTCTTTCTGCTCTCTTCGCGTGCGAAAGTCAATAACGGACCCCGTAGAACCGTTGACAAGCGTGGCATCAATGTTCCAGATTAACATGACCTGGAGCGAGTTTTAGGTTGCAGCCATCCATTCGGACGAAAGATCGCCCGCGGCATACCTGGCAACCGACTTTTAACTTGAGCACTTTGAGCGGCAGTAAGCCTTGCAGAATAGTCTTGCCGTGATCAGACGTTGAATCACAGCCCCCGTCTGTAGCTTCGAAGCAATGCTCCTCCCCTTCTAGCTTGTTCAACCGTGCATTATTCGCCGCCTCTACCTGGGCTCGCCTCGGAAATCTAGCCCGCCAGCACATCAATATAAAAGATAATGACGAAAAGTTAAAAAAAAAAAAAAAACAGAAAAGGGAGCATAGCCAGAGCAATCAAAATGCATCGTCCCAAATTTGAATTAGACTTACAGTTCTGTGGGCTCAGTCCCTTCAATGGTGCTGAGCTTCCGGTCCAGGGAGAAAAGGGCTTTCACTGTGGCATCGGACAGGATACCAACCCGTAGTTCATTGAGCATTCTGATAAATGCTGGAGATAGCTGGCGTGAGTGTGAGACAATAACAGATGTTGCATACCTGGATCTTTCTGACGGAAGACCTCGGTCAGGAGGAATGTACGCTCGACGACCTCGGGCCAGTATTCGGCTTCGAAACAGAAAGCCGTGCCTAGTTGCTCTTCTTTGCATATTGGGGGTAGCTGGAAGAAGTCTCCAGTCAAGACAACCTGTTTTTGTTTCCACGATGAGCGGGATGAGGCTAAATAGACAACGCCGGACCTGTATGCCGCCCATGCCCTGCGGCTTCTTCCTCAGATCTTTAGCAATACGGACAATCTTGTCGAAGACTTCTCCGTCCAGCATTGATACTGAAAATTTATATCAGTGCTGCAATTCAATCTTATAGAAATTTAGTTAAATTCACTTTCGTCTATAATGAGCACCTTCACAGCCTCCCAGTCAGAAAGACAAGTCTTTTTCGTCTTGAAATTTCCTTTGATTCTCTTGAGGATGTCTTCCACTGAATCTTGACCGTGACCTATTCCCGCAAACGAATGCACAGTCGTCCCCCCGATGTTACATGCGGCGATCCCGGTGGTTGCTGTAATCGCGACTTGCCTACGCTTCTTGTATTTATCCCTGAGACGTCTGATGATCTCGCGCAACAGCGCTGACTTCCCAGTGCCTGCATATTGTATCAGTGTCTACACCCACGTGAGATAGAAGGGCCGAGGGAGCGAAAGAATAAACGCTGTGCCCACCAGCAGAACCGGTAAAGAATACGCTTTCCCCTTTCATCACAGCCTTGAGCACATTCTCCTGCTCCTGGGTAAAGCAGAAGTCGGCAGCTGTATTGCTCGCGTTTTTGACTTTGGGCGAAGACCAGGGCGGCGTGTTCTCGTCGTTGTAGAGCCGCACCTTCTTCGATGGCAGGTCCTTTGTGGGTGAAGGTGAAAGTGCGTTCCCCCCGCGCTTCATTGGACGAGGGGGAGACGCTGGGTTGGGATCATCCTCAGCTAAGGCCTCTTCAATCATTGTAAAACACTCGTCCCTCGACTGACCCCCTAGACTCGTCCTGGAGTAAGCCGGGGACGACGACCACGGAATCGGTTCATCGTCCTTCACAGGTGTGAGCTCAAGCAGGGACTATGAGTGAATGATCAGACGGCATGTGCACTTCGTTGTGAAGCCGCACCTTTTTCGATGGCAGGTCCTTTGTTGGGTGGGGATCGTCCTCAGCTAAGGCCTCTTCGATCAGTCTCAAACGGCTCAAACGCTCGCGTTCCGACAGAGGTCCTGGACCCCTCCTGGGGTAAGCCGGGGACGGGATGGGCACATCGTCCGTCAAGCGCGTTCGTTCACGGTTTGAGACCTCCATGGTGATGATAGGGGAGAGAATGAGGCCTGAACGGCGCAGCGCCAGAATTTGTATAGCTAAGCAACGCTGAAGAAGCGCGCGAATGACGTGGACAGGTTTCGAGCAGAAATGAATCGATCGCGGCCGCAGCAGCCACCCCTGGTAACGGTTTCAGGCACATCCAGGATATGCACGTCCGATGGCCCAACACCGGTGGCCGGCACTTCGAACATTGCAGAAGCTGATGTTGGAGGAGCGGCGGACGATAAGTCATCCCCTTTTTCCATGTGACGGGTGCGATGGATGGGAAATTACATACTCCATCTGGAATAGTAAGCACATGCCCGTGGCTCCCCTATCACGTTGATGGCGCTTATTATGGACGCCTGCAGCTCCAAGTGCGCCAGCGTTCCATATTAATAGATAAGTCTCCGTATGATCAAGGTCCCGTTCCAACGGCTGAGTCACACGAAGCGAGTGTTTCTGCACACTCGATAAGGTAGGCCGCAAAAGAAATTCGCGCAATATATCAATCACGGCTTCGCATTTGGATACCCATGGCATTTCATCTGAGACCATCCAGAGAGCTGTTCGGGGGTGGAATGAGAGTGTGGCATCTTGATGATTTTGGCGTGCAGAGCACGAGGGGCTGCTTGACAAAGTCAATTGCGCCATGAGAACTGCGGCGGGACACAACGGCCATGGTATACATTAACATCTGACCGCAGATGCCGCAGTCCCCGCGGCTTGAAACCCGACCAGCACGAGCCATGCCCGCGTCCGCTGCGGCCGCCGCTGTGAGCGCCATCTCCGACACGAGCCACCCAGACTTCATACCGTCGACGCAGCAGCGCTCGCAGCTCCTGGACGCCGTCCAGCTCGACGCGCTCGCTGTGCAGGACATCCAGTCTCAGATCGACGCCGTGCACGCCGCGCTGGTCGCCGTGCAGCGCAAGACGAGCGAAACGGTTGCCGCGCTGGAGGCGGACCGCGATGCGCTGCGGCAGGGGATGCACAGCGCCGAGTGGATCGCCGCGGGCCTCCGCCGCGTCCCCGTCGAGCTGCTCGCCACTATCTTCGCGCTCTCAGGCGAGCCCTGGACCGTGTCGTCCGTCTGCGTGCGCTGGCGGCGCGAGGCGCTCGCGTTGAAGAGCCTGTGGAACCAAATTAAGCTACGGACCGTTGGCGGGCAGGCTAGCATGGACACCATCCGTTTGTGGCTGGAGCGCAGCGGCTCGTCCGGGCCCCTCGACATCCACATCGAACTCTTCCAGCGCGAGGACAAGGACAAGGCCCAAAAGTCGGTGTACGTGCAAGCCAAGTGCTACGCAGACCAGTCGTCGATGCATCCCCACTGGACCCATATCAACCTATTCTACCTCGCCCAGCACATGCACCGCTGGCGCCGCTTTGTATTCCGCTTTGACCTGCCGCTGCAGTCCGTGCCTGCCCTGGTAGACCTTTCCGGCGCAACACCGCTCTTGGAAGAGTTCGAAATCAGCCGTCTGCCTCCGCCGCGTGAGCTCATGCAAGACTACCATCGCCACGCTGAGGGCTGGAGTTGGTTGCCTTCTTCCGGGCACGCGGACGCGCCCCTTTTGCGCAAGCTCTCGCTCAGCCTCATGCCGTTTTCGTGGTCAGCCCCGTTGCTCACGGCGACGACGCTCTCCGAGATCACACTATGCAGAACGCGCGACTACGAACAACATCGGTCCGACCCTCTGTACAGGCTGCTGGCCCACCACGCGAGCACGCTGCAAACTCTGCACTTGGAGATCCCGTCCCTGCAGCCGCCGTTCCTCCCGGTCCGGGACATCACCTTCCCGCTGCTCGAGACCCTGACCCTATCGGGGAGCGCGAGGCTGTACGACATACTGACCAACATGGTCGTGCCCAAGCTGCGCAACGTGAAGCTCGACATCGACAACAACGGGAGGCACTCGCTCGCGGCGTTGCTCAACGACTTCCTCATCCGCTCGTCGCTGCCGGCGGTGCACAGCGTGCACCTCGGCACGGTGCGCCGCAAGCCCTGCTTAGAGGAGGACATCGGGCCCGGCGGCATCGAGCTCTGCGACGGCGAGCTGCTCGCCAAGCTCGTCGACGTGCGCGAGCTCGAGCTCGGGCTGCACCTCAAGGACGCGCGCGCACTCATGGGCAGCCTCGCGCGCGACGGAGGCGCGCTGCCGCACCTCGCGCGGCTCGTCGTACACTCCGTGCGCGCGCGCCACTCGCGCGTAAACGCTGCGGCGGGCGCGATGGACGAGGCGATGCTTGCGCTCGTCGTCGCGATCGTCAAGGTCCGTACCCTGAACGCGCTCGAGCTCTCCGCGTCGGAGCCGCTGAGCGCCGAGCGCGAGGAGTGGCTGCGCAAGCGCGTGCCGGACGTGCGCGTCGTGCTGCCCGCCGGCGCGAGCGCGAGTCTGATCAGCACCTACGTCCCCGCGCACCCGCCGCCGATCGTGATGAGCTACGAAGACGAGGACTACTTGAGCGAGGACGACTTTACAGACGGCTATGGGGTCTGACTCGCGTGAATCAGGCCCCCGGCTTATCCCATGAGAGCTCCCATCCTCCGCCCCCAAAAATCAGGCCTCCGGGAGGCCGAATGTCCGATCCTCACACCCCCAAGCTGCATCTGGCAGGCCACAAGGTTCGATCTTCCCACCCCCAACTCAGGCCAGTCCCAGGCCAATCTTCAGCTGGGCTGGCAGCAAGCCCCGGCGCAAGGAGTTGAAATCGAACCAGAATCCCTCAACATCTAAATTCTAGTCATTCCCTTGTCCTGAGCGCACATAAATTCAACTCGAAGCATTACAGGCTGCTTGGCAGTAAATCTAAGTCACTTAGTGCGCGGGAGGATGCAGGGAGAGGTGAGGTTGAGTGACCGGATCAGGCTGCCAGCGGGCCGTACAGTGCCGCGAACAACCGCCCCTAAAGTGTTTTGACCAAACGATAAGACCCACCTGTTAAAACAATGACTACGCGTGCGGCGTCAAACAAGCTAACGGTTCCACTCTGTTTTGCCCGCGGCGCGGGCCCTGTTGTGGAACATTCTCTGCGCGAATTGATGTTTCTCATGTAACGTTATACGACCTCGATAGACACATGAATCGCAGAATACCTATGAAACGAAGCGATCCCGTCGGTAGAACAGATTGGCCGTGCTACGGAAATTTCTACATTTGATGCGACCAACTGCAATGCGGAGGCGGGTTCCATTCGGTGTATCGCTCCCGCCGGCTGGCATTGCACACATTTAGAATCGCGGTGGTACCTTTTTCTGCACGTATTATAGCGCATCTGACGTACTATCCCTGCGCAGGGGTCGCGAAGGATTCCAGGGAGGGACACTGAGCGGCGAATCTGAGCGCTATGGGGACGATGCACCTGCCAAACTCGTCCGCATTCCCGGGGTGCTACGGTCACAAGGGCTGGCGCTTACGGAAATACGTATAGATTCGTACTATGAGATTGTGCACGGGGTAGAATCTGTCAAGCTCCAAGATGGCATTCATTATCTTCGCGTATGCCGGGTCCATGTCGTAACGTTCAGCTTGACCGTTCCCAGTACGCTTGAGATGTGGAATTGTACAGTCGAGACACTTCAGCAGCTTTAGAAACCTGTTTGACACCTCGGCGTAGAACTGGGTGCTTTAATTTCGTATTGAACCTTTGTAGTACATCTCTCTGTGCGTACTAGTAATGTGCGCGCATGCTTCGGGTCGCAAAGGCACCCCTGGAGGCCAATCATCAGTAAGGACGCCCAGCTCTGGATGTCTACTTGCACTATGAAACCCTTCGAGTTCATTGAAGAAGTTGAGCTGGGGCGGCTGGGTGACCTCGCCTGAGAGCTTCCGCATCTTTCGCGGACAGAATCCTGGATCGATCGCAAGCATGCGGCCTAGTCTCTTTGACCTCGGCCATTCCTCATGCCACTGAGAGTCGAGCGAAGTCATGTGCGCACGCCGGAGGGATGACGCACTGGCTGGAAGTGGTTTCCGCAGCCAGGCTGGAAGCTCCCTCCGCGGGCTGGAGTACTGCGGGCCTTTCGCCGCCAGCTTTGCTGCGGCGTCTGCAGCTTTGTTACCTGCAATGCCCTCGTGACCAGGGGTCCATTCCGTCCGTAAATCGAGTCTCTCACCGCGGCGACTGGTCTTCTTTTGTAGGATCTCGACGGCCGTATGCAACCTGTCAACCAGATAGTGCCCTGAGCGCGGCTTGTATTGCTTACTTGCCTTGATAACTTCTGTATTGTCGATTCCCATCCGCGCGGATCGGGCCTCTTCGTCCGCAATGAGGTGGAGACCCAAGTGTGCACCAACCACCTCGGCCTCAAAGGTGGTATGCTGCTCAGGCGTCCCAAGATGCAGCCGGAGTGTCCTTTCGACCCGGCCATCGCGGATTAGTACTGCAGCGGCGCCGACGCCATGATCGTCCGCGGAGCCTTCCGAGTAAACATGAACGTCATACAGTCCTTGTGCCTCAGCATCTCGCGCGATGCCCTGTGCTCGGGTTTCTGAAACGAACGTCCTGAGCGCACGGGTTCATTTCGTGTCTCGCGGAAATGTACGTAGCTTTTCTATACAGTCCGGCTGCAAGGAGAAGGTCTGTAGCAGTGTGTGAACCGGCGTCGGGTGTCGCTTCACTGGTCGCCTAGCGCAACGTGCAACCAGCGCTGCGATGGGATGACCGTCGGTGAGGGTGCACATGCGGAGCGCAGATCGAAAGCAGGTCTTCTCGAGGAGGAGATGAGCCGGCCAGAGGTCAGCGTGAATGTCCAGCAGCTCGTTTGGCGATGATCGAAGTGCGCCAGTCACGCTGAGCGCAGCCGTGCGCTGCACTTTCGCGATGCACTGGGCAAAACCTGCAGACCCTCGTGAGCGCGCATCCTGCACCTTACGCACCGGCTTAAACCAAACGTCAGCGGCGTAAGTCACTTTTGGCGCTGCGACTGCAATATAAAGACGCTGGACGTGTTTGGCCCGTAGGCCCTTTGTTGTGCGCGCAAGCCGCGACAGTTGCCCGACGTATTTCGAACCTCTGGCTGCAGCTTTCTCAACGTGATCCTTGAAGCGGAGAGCACTGTCCAGATAGACACAAAGGTACTTTACCGTTCGTACGTTGGCTATCCTCTTGCCTCGGATAGCAAGCTCCGAGGCCAGTCGTGTACTGCGTCTTCTGCGCCGTGCAGAAGTCAATGACCTGCGTTTTGTCAAACTCCCACGGTGAGTTATGAGCCACAGACCAGTTACATCCACCGCCCTCGCGTTCCATGATGTCCTCGAGCATCGCGTGGGTCTCGGTGAACGTCTTTCCGGTTGCCATGATTGCGATGTCGTCAACAAAGCCCAGACCGAGAGACCGGTTTCCGCGTGCGATTCTGAGCATGCGGTGGTTGTAGAACAGATATAGTATCATTGACAGAGGATCCCCCTGCCCGATACCATTGTCGACGTCAAAAGGAGCAGTCTGGTAGTCGTCAAATCGAAGGAAAGTACGGCGCCCTCGGAGCATAGCTTCCACAAAGCGCACATAGCCCTCTGGTATGCCCTGTGACAGTGCCGTTCGGCAACCGCGTTGGGGAACGCGCCAGCAGTGTCCAGAATCAGTGCGGAGACGACGGACTCGTTGCGCCACGCGTACTTCACTGTGGCAGTGAATACGTGCAGGGGATCAGTCGTGGAACGGCGCGGGCGTCCTCCGAAATGGGTCTCTGGGAGCAAGCCCTGGGATTCCGACAGGTAACTGAGATCCTCGGAGACGCATGCAGAGAGAATTTTCGCCAGCGTATTGTAGAGCGCAACGGGGCAATACGCCTTGGGTACCGCGTAGCTTGGGCGCCCTGGTTCCCGTACCACAACAGTAATGAACTCGCGCCATGAGTCATAGTAGAAGCCGTGCTCGGTGCACCCCCGGAATATCCAGTACAGCCAGTCGAGTACACGCTCCAGACAGCGTTGGCACCCAGCTCCTTGTCAAACTCGGTCCACTCGGCCATACGCCAGTTGCGCCGTTTCAGAGGTTCAGCGGCGTGCATTTCTGCGTCAATGTGCAGGGAATACGGAAAGTGATCTGTGCGCGCAGGCCGATGCTCCTCCCGCACGTCGCATTCGGTGACGAACTCGGACAGCTCGGTAGAACAGAAGACGTTGTCCGATCGCGTACGGTTCTTGGTCCGACCGTGACTCTCGAGCGTCGGAATTTCGGCAGGTAGAGTCATGTCGAAGCCGTACACGGGCACGCATTATGATGTTGATGCTGCGCTCAGAAATGCGTCTGCGCCAATGTTCTCAAACAGAGAGTCTCTCAGGCGTGCTAAAGGCTATTCCTCCGGACGGAGACGTTCACAGGTGACGCTGTCGCCACCGCCCCAGCTCCTGATAAAGAGGTATCCGACTCACTTTGTGTTCTCGGACCCTCCGACGCTCAAAAAAAAAAAAAAAAGAAAAAAAAAAACAAACAGAGAGTCTCAACTGACACAAGAAATGCCTAACCTCTCAAGGTTCGAGTGTCTGTCGATACAGTCAATGAAGCCCTAAGTGCTCTCCCCATAGAAGGCGGCGTTCAACGGCAATGGGTCGCAGTATACGGTCGATGATGGGACGACACAGGTGCTCATTCGACTTCTGTTTTGGGAGTAGAACAGGATGCTGGATCTAGACCCCTAGACAGGGGAAATGTTCTGCATTCGCCCAGAAAACGGTGCAGCGCGGCTCGGCGCAACATGACAGAGTACGCTGGTCCCCTGCAGCAGTGCAGGTAGAAGGTCTTCTAGATCTCAACTTTCTCAAGTCACCTCTCTTGCTCGCATGACTAGGTCTTTTTTTTGCCTTTGTTTCTTCTGGAGCATAGGGAGAGCCCGAATCACATAGCGACCCAGACTGTTCCCATACCTGCAGGTTCACTACAGGACGCATGACCAGGTCTTGCGATGTAGGGGCTTGCCGCACTCCTCCCTGAGTCCTCCGCTTGGCCAGCATCGGAGCCGGCAGTGCGAGCCCGGGTTAGAACCAGCAATACCAGGCAACTCGCTTGACTTTCCTTTCCTGCGCATCGATGTATGACCTAAGTATCTTACCCGCGTAAGATTCTCTAAACGCCAGCCCATACTGTCGGCAGTAGTTCAGGGCCATAAATGCGGCGGGTCATGTTCCGGTGCTCTTGATGGCGTGATATGTAACGGCGGTACGCACTCCAGAATTACATAGAAGACGGGCCACGCAGCCGGGGTCGCCTGGCCCTTTCGATCGATGCGGTGATCGCCCTTGCTGCAAATGATGCAAAGGTCGTACTTTGCAGTATTCGTACCATCGTTCTTGCACAACGACAACGGACCCGGCACCGGGGGAAATGGCCGTGAGAGTGGAAATCCACTCTCGGGGAGAGGGTAACCGGAGAGTGTAGGTGAAAGTGAAAAGCACGCAAGGTGGCACAATGGCAAGTTTTCCTATGTAATTAATTTGCCAACCTGCTGTGGCCCAGAACAATGCATTGCGCCTCCCACTCGCACGTACACTCTGCGGTCACACTCTCTGCAAGAGTGGATTTCCACTCTCACGGTCATTGCCCCCGGTGCGGACCCCCTAAACCAGACAGACAAGCGCGCGGCGCGCGACGATTGGGCTGCTGTTGGGCGAGGCGCGACGCAGAAGGATACTGGAACGAGCAGGAAAGGATAATATAGCACGCAGTAATAGATACTGAGACGTGTAAGAAGGGATATTAGGACGTGTGTGAAAAGTCAATACAAAATGTAGTAAAGGTAGATAAGACGTGTTGGAGGATACTTGACGTGCAGGAAAGGATTGAAGTTGTGCAAGATAGGTAATGCAAGCGCGGAAGCAAGGAATCTTACACGTGTAAGACATGTCGGTCATTGATGTGCAGGAAAGGCACATCAACGTGAGTTGAATGTAAATTGTCTTGTAACGCGAGATGTGATTAACCCTGTTCAGCTAGACGATCATGGATCACGGCACGAATCTGTTGCCGGATGCGATCGTGTGGAATTTTGGGCAGGATCTTAGGCATAGACGCGAGCAGCTGTCACAGAGATTAGAAATGCTTGGAAACATGGAAACAAAGCGGGTAGACTTGCCTGCGAAAAATGATCCATGTCAGCATATTTCAAGGCGGTTTGCACGCAGTAGTTGCCATAACGGTGGCAGGAGATGACCTCGAGGTAGTCGGGGTCCTGGATGAGCTCTCCTATGAGCTGTTGCTGAGCGAGATGCCGATCGGAAGAAAAACACTACAATGGATTGGTACAAGCCAAAGCCAGCATGAAAGATCGAACACACCGTCTGGATCACCCGTGAGGCGTATTTACGGACAGCAAGCTGGCGCACTTGTCCTTTGATAAAGCTCAGTAAGCCCTCAATGACGTCTTCGTGCGCATTTTTGATGATGAACTGGATGGCCATGCTGCCCTGGGAGTCCCCGATAAGATACTCCGCCTGTGTGACCAGTTCCTGGGCCAACTGGTGCGACAACTGGTGCGACAAGTCGCCATTCTTCATCACGCCTTGCAGCCATTTAGTGATCTTCGGGTCGGTCGCGAGCTCGATGCAGTTCTTCTTGATAGCGTCATATATGGGCTGCGTGTGACAATTGTGTGAGGTCACTCTTCGATAATAGTGCGCAAAAGCAGCTTCTGCACCTGGAGGTACGTGGACTCGAGGCACGTGCAGCACTGGCGAATGGTAGCTAACCCGTGCATATCCTTCATGAGAGTCACTACGCGAGCGCTTAGTGCTTTTACGACTGCGTGGATCTAGAAAGCATTCCAATCCATCAACAACTGACAGCGTGTTCACAGGCCGCATACCTGATGGGCGGACTCGAGCACTTGGATCATCCACTGCACTGCACAGCTCCCCTGCTCATTAAGAGAGATTTCGACGAGCTCAATGGCGACGATTGCGCAGATTGTATTCCGCTGCTCGGTGGAGGACAACGTAAAGACCGTCTCGAAGAGAAGGCGACCATGCGGATCTGAAACATCGCCGGAATGAAAATCGATGGTCTCATCGAACCTTGTTTCACCGTTAAGGTAGTATAGGGGCGCGCACCCGTCATAAACTCAGCAATGTTAGTGAGGACCGCTCGGAAGATCGCCTGGCCATGGCCCGACTGGAGGATGTTCTGCTGCTCTGCTAGGCCATGCTCGGTCCTGCATAGTCTCAGGATCTGGGATTCATAGGGGTTGGCTTTTTTTATGTCGTCGATTGTGGGATTTCCGGGGAGGACGATGATAAGCAGGTGATGTTGCCATGTAAATGGTTAAAACATAAACTCACTTTTCGAGGTTGCGCTCCCGTGCATTGGCGTACGCTGCCCGTGGGACGACGAGGTCATATTAAAAGCCCTCGAGCCATTAGAAAGTGGCGCTCGTCGCGTAGCTTCCAGGCTTCTGGTAAACCCGGTAAGAGGAGGGAAGCGGGCGTGGTGATAAAGGGAGGACCGTCGCACTTTTCGAGCTGCGGCAAACGACGCCTGCCGTTCTGGCTGGTCACGGCCATGTTCGGAGTCGCCAACGAAGGAGGCGCTGTGAATGCGCGCTGTGGGTTCGCCCTGCGCACATCTGGACGGGAAGACAAGCTTCAGACGAGGACCGATGCGATTACAGCCATTTTGAGCACTTACTGGCATTGCCCTCCATCGCCCCGCCGCCGACAGAGAAACCACAGGAAGGCTCTGGGTTGATTGAGACCGGACCAGATGTAGGTTGAGCGAGACGGGCAAGTTTAGAGCATCCGTGGCGGCACACACCTGTCCAACTCCAGCAGGGCACGAGTTGGTCGTCACGAGCGCGGACACCGCGAGCCTATTGCAGACGGAGAAAGGCACCACGGCGTTCTTTGTCGGGCCTACGTCATGGGTCACTGGTCGTCCAATATGAAGGCATGTATTCACGCGCCTCGGATCTCGCTGTCGGCATGGTCGTCGAGCACCAAGTCGGGGCCGATGGGCTTCGGCTCCTGCTCTCTGCCAGGCGGAACATCTTCTCCAAGGCGACGTAGCAGACTGGAAGAATTGTAGCCAGACGTGATGCGTACGCCCGAGCCTTCTTGGGTAGAGAGGGCCTCGCTGAGCTTGTCGGCACCGCGATGCCCAGTCGGGTTGATGTGCCTGCCAGGCACACATCCTGCCTTGACGATCCGTGCGGCTGGTTGAGGGCGGGGTCGCCGTTCGTGGGCCTGGGCATCGTACCGCATGGTCGAAAGGCCCGATATGACAGGCACGCGGTCGCTGGACGCTCCTGCGGCCTGAGCGACGGCCGAAGACTGGCAGCGGTCGCTGCCCTTCCTGGCAGCGTCCGGGAACGCGTTGTGAAGACCAGCACATTGCTGAAGCGCCGTTGGTGCGGATACCGCGGCGTTGTTGGCAGTTGGCACGGAAATACGTTCCTCAATAACTTGATTGGGGTCCTGGTTTCTGAGGTGGGCTTGTTGCTCCTGCTGGTGATTGGGCTCCACGCGCTGCAGGCGGGGGCTCTGTCAGCACGAGGCAAAGGCGCCGAGAAAGCCCAACACCCACGGAAGAGACCTCGTGCAGGTTGATTACTGGTCTGCCCGCCTGTGTCTGGCATCCAAAACTCGTGACGTGGGAATCCGTGTCCATGGCGGGCGGCGGGCGAAGGGACTGTCACAGATTGGTAGGAGCGAGGCGGTTTCGGACGAGGAGAGGTAAGGAGAAAAGCCCGGACGGTGATCCAAATAATCCAAACAATGACTTCCTCGAACCACACACCCGCTTCGTTGGGACGTTGAATGGTTATGAGACAATCAATTACTGCCTCAAATACAGGTTGAATATAAGTCTCGGCTCAATAAAGGTAAATTTTAGCATCCATGTCGCATGGGAGCGGGAGTGAAGGATAACCTTGGCCCATGGCGGTGAATTCCACATTTGGAACGCTTGCCAGCTTCGGCCATAACCGTTGGGTCCGCACACCGGAAGGATCTTTAGGCACCTATTCTACCGGCAATCTATCAGAAACTCTCATGCATGCAAGACACCTTTACAAGGCGGATCTCCGGCACGTTACTGTACCATATTATTCCCGTGTCACAGACCACGGACCCACGGCACGGAAAAAGAATCTTTTTGTACCTGTCACGCGTCATTTGGCTAACAGGGAGAGAACAGGGCAGAGAGTGAACGAAGGGGGACAGGCATCTGTTTGGCCGTGTTGTGACACCACGAACAGGCCAAGTGCGAACCAAGCACCGCTGGCAGAACCTGCGAAGCGCCCGTATCGGCTAGCCACACGTTCTCCTACCGGCGGCTCGACCGCCGTTCCCGCACGTATACCACTCAGCTGTAACGGGCCCAAACCCACACACGAGTCACAAGTCTCTTGAATTATTTATTCCGGGGCGTGTGTTTCTAATGGTGGGCAAAAGCTCCTGAGTTGAATGCGGGGAATGGGCGCCGGCCGATGCGGGCGCGCCTGGCGAGTTCGCCAACGTTGAACTCATGCACTAGGTCGCGTGACATGGCCAGTCTCTGGGCTGCACGGTGTATCTGTGGGTGGCTGTTACGGAGTTGCACATAATCATCGACAAGAGACTGCTACATTGAAGAGCCAGAGCGAGAGAGCACGGACGACGGCCTTCTCGTGATCCTGAGGCGGGCGTGCACAGCCGCTTTGCCTCCACCAAGGGCCCGCTCGATCGCTCAAGAGTGCGAGCTTGCCATTGCAACCGCCCATGCAAAGCAAGGAATGTAAGCGACCGATGGCCAGACGCCTGGTGCAGGGGCCATATGCTGGGACAGGCAGCTCCGTCCTTTCAGCCCGCAGCGCACTCGCTTCGGGTGGCAGCCAGGCGGGGTCGCCCTGTAGCCCTGACCAAGGGATACTCGACGCGCGCTGCCCGTGTTCCGAGACGCGGGGGACGAAGCAAGGCGGAGGTGCCGGAAGACTGGCGGCGGCAAGCCGCACGTCGACGCCGGGCCTCTCAGAAAGGGAGTACGTGTGGTGAGCGGTCGGCAGATGGTGCAGAGCGCGCGGTGTATCCGCCGCTTAGTTGCTTGGGGATGGCGACCAGGCGGGGCCGCCCCGTAGCCCTGGCCAGGGGATGCTCGACGCGCGCTGCCCGTGTTCCGCGACGCGGGGGACGAAGCAGGGCGGAGGTGCCGGAAGACTGGCGGCGGCAAGCCGCATGTCGACGCCGGGCCTCTCAGAAAGGGAGTACGTGTGGTGAGCGGTCGGCAGACGGTGCAGAGCGCGCGGTGTATCCGCCGCCTAGTTGCTTGGGGATGGCGACCAGGCGAGTGGTGAGCGGTCGGCAGACGGTGCAGAGCGCGCGGTGTACCCGCCGCTTAGTTGCTTGGGGATGGCGACCAGGCGGGGTCGCCCCGTAGCCCTGGCCAGGGGATGCTCGACGCGCGCTGCCCGTGTTCCGCGACGCGGGGGACGAAGCAGGGCGGAGGTGCCGGAAGACTGGCGGCGGCAAGCCGCATGTCGACGCCGGGCCTCTCAGAAAGGGAGTACGTGTGGTGAGCGGTCGGCAGATGGTGCAGAGCGCACGGTGTATCCGCCGCTTAGTTGCTTGGGGATGGCGACCAGGCGGGTGGTGAGCGGTCGGCAGACGGTGCAGAGCGCGCGGTGTACCCGCCGCTTAGTTGCTTGGGGATGGCGACCAGGCGGGGTCGCCCCGTAGCCCTGGCCAGGGGATGCTCGACGCGCGCTGCCCGTGTTCCGCGACGCGGGGGACGAAGCAGGGCGGAGGTGCCGGAAGACTGGCGGCGGAAAGCCGCACGTCGACGCCGGGCCTCTCAGAAAGGGAGTACGTGTGGTGAGTGGTCGGCAGACGGTGCAGAGCGCGCGGTGTACCCGCCGCTTAGTTGCTTGGGGATGGCGACCAGGCGGGGCCGCCCCGTAGCCCTGGCCAGGGGATGCTCGACGCGCGCTGCCCGTGGTCCGCGACGCGGGGGTGTTGCAATACTGGCAGCGGCAAGCCGCACGTCGACGCCGGGCCTCTCAGAAAGGGAGTACGTGTGGTGAGTGGTCGGCAGACGGTGCAGAGCGCGCGGTGTACCCGCCGCTTAGTTGCTTGGGGATGGCGACCAGGCGGGGTCGCCCCGTAGCCCTGGCCAGGGTGTACTCGACGCGCGCTGCCCGTGGTCCGCGACGCGGGGGTGTTGCAATACTGGCAGCGGCAAGCCGCACGTCGACGCCGACTCTCCCGAACAGGCAGTAGGTGTGGGAGCGGCCGGCCGACGGCGGCCGTGCCCATCGTTGAGCGGGACCGGATCGGTCATGAACTGCCAAGGGTGCGGCGTACGACGAAGTTGGGTATGACACCGAATTCCTCGACTACGGAAACGCAGTGTCATAAACAGCATACTGGGATTCTGGCGCGCCAGAACGATCGTTGGCCGTGTAAGACGCAGGCGTGACCGAGTGAGCAGGGGGGCGCGTAGTTGATGGTCTGGGCCGCAGCGGGCAAACTTCTGTTGCCGTAGGATTCATGGGCCTAGGCATGAGTTACAGGCAGGCGTAGGTCTTCGGAGCGAGCGAGTTCGGCGCTCGTCCTGCGCTCGATGTGCGCAGCATCGAGACGCTGAGCTTCTGGACCTATCGAGTGCTGAGCGATACTGTAGCTCGTTCGATATGCTGACCACAAACCTGTCGTCCGATTATGCGCTCAGCCGGGGGTGTAAACGTCGGTTCCGGTGGGCTCTCCTGTGTTACGTCCTATACCGGGGCGTTCATAACGAGGGCGAGAGGGTAGTCGACCGTGAAATACACAGGCTTGTCGTGGTTGCGAGCCGAATGGGCGAAGAGCGCGTTGTCCCCGTCGGCGTCGACGCCGTTGGCGTCACATGCGGTGTATCCCTGGAAATGCCCTGAGAAAATTCGAGAAGGCTTAGCGTCTGGTAGCTCACAAACCACTCGAGGGCCACGAACGAGGAAAGCCTGGGGTGTTCTTAGATGTGTGCATTCGCGGGGCCTTGTCGTGGGGCGGGACGGAGGCTTCTGAGTCGACGCCCGGTGATGCCCGCAGTTGCCTGTTTGTCTTGCATCCGGGGTCCTCGCGGAACTCCATACTTTGAAGATCGAAGCAACATTATCTGTATGAGTAGCCCCAGACATTTAACATTGGCTGAGAGTTGTCAAGTTCGATAACGACTTTAGAAGAGAATGTGGGGCTACATAAGCGGTCCAGACGGCCGATTTAGATCAACGGGGTTGCGATGGGCCCCGGTCGTGAAGGATGTGTGCGCCTGCTCGTTTACGAGGTGACGAAGTCGATCGTGATCATAGGAGCATTTCCAGCGGTGATATCAAAGACTTGCGCGTCTGTGCCGCAAGGAGACGACAGCCATTCCACAAATCGATACGCCCAAAGTGAGAGATACTCCAGGAACTTGTGGATGGGGTTCCTATGAGTGCCTCCGCGGCGGTGAGGGACCCGCCTGTTGGCTATATAATCCGCGCATGAGGACAAATACTGGGTGGGGAATCTTGGTGCACTGCGTACCCGGACCCATTCCAGGGCTGGATGGACCTGCGTTTTCCGCGAGGCGCAAAGGATCGTTTTCGGGACGCCTGTGCTGTCGAAGCCATAACGCGCACGTCAGCTATCGGCGGCGATCAACGTTTGTACCACACAGGCACACCGGCCACGGATAATCCCTTCAGGTGAAGGTAGTAGGTCTACCAGGGCGTATGTGGCGGCGACGTGATGCCTGAGGTGAGATAGAGGAGGAGCCCTTCTCTTGCCTGGATGTGAAGTCGAGAGGGAAGCTCAATTGCACTCGAGGGTGGGGGATTGAGGCTTGATGTAAGCTGCGCCGAGAATACGCGTTTATATACGGGCGGAGCACGCCTTCCCGATTTGGCGCGCCGTCGTTTGATGGAGGCTTCTCTGACTTTGACAAGTCCAGAGGGCTTCTTCGACTCAACGCATCAGAAGTGCTACTTTAAGGATTCGCGTGGCGTTGTTATGGGGTCCCAAGGCCCACTATCTCGATCATCGCTACGCTGCATTTCATCTGGGTATCGATATACTGAGGTGCATCGCACCATGCGTAGATGTCCCTGCGGCTAGGGTTTGCGGTGTGCGGACATCCGTGGTGTTTCTCCGTCTGCGGTCATATGGACTGGTAAATTGCCATGCCAGCGCTCGGACTTCCGGGGGAGGATGATTCTGCCCGTGCGCGATACGGCAATTGTAGTGCATATTCCTCGTCGGCTACACGGCATCTAGTCGCGTATACGTATAGAAAATTTGTATATATTGAGAGACCTCCCACGGGGATCAATCAGCATCTCCCTGGTCTTGTGGATGGTGTGGATCAACAGCGCAGAGGGTGAGGAAGCAAACAGGAACTTTTCCCACAGCGTCCGCGCTTCGTTCCGCCTCGAAAATGCACTCTCAGTGCACCCGAGTTGCATTATAAGCTTGAAATGCATCTGAGGGCACCCCATTCTCATCTCAACTAACGACTCACACATGTTGATCGAGAAGCCCGAGCCGTGCCTCGGGCTTGGGCTTTGAACAGCTCGGGCTCGGGCTTCACTATTGGAGAGCCCTCGAAAGCCGAGCCCAGGCCGGGCCTTTCAACCACTACAGTATATCAAATCGAATTGGGGTTCGCGACTTGTCTTTGTCGATAGTAATGCATACGGGAATGCACTCGCACTGACAGTGCACATCTCTGGATCACGCGGAAAAGTGTGAAACACACATGCCAAGCTAACGTAGTTCCCAGCACAGGGATAGTATCCACTTGAAAGCAGCCAATGTTGCACGCTTCCTCTGAGCGCACGAATATCAATGCATGTCATTTCGTGACGTCTGCGTATGCCATGGGCAGCTTCCTTGTCCGATTCGACGAGGTGGTTCGGACTTCGACGAGAACACACCCAGAAGTTCAGATCGTCCGGATACGGCGCCATAATCTCGGATTACCACCTGCACGTTTATCCAGGAGGATGACACGGCGCCGTCTGTAAAGCGTGCTCTGAGTAGGATCAAGCGTTTGGCCTTCGAACGCTTCCATGGCTCGTCTCCGTTTCCGATGGTCTATCTCTCGGGGATTACGTGGCTGTGGGCTGTGGCTCTGGTCAGCCGTGGTACCGTGCATCGCTCACTACGCCTAACTTGAGAATGACGGCCGAAGCGAGAATAATAGTCCCTTATCGCGTCCGACGCGTGCTCCGCCTAAGAACGAAGCGCACAGTCGTAGCGCCCGACGAGTTGCGTTTGTCGAGCGTGATGTGTGGTTGGCCACTTTACCATCTCTGACACTCCTTGGAAATGCCGCTCCGACCACTGGGGTCCAGGCTAACTTTGTTGGCAGTAATCGTGGTAGCAGTAAAGGTCGACTAGCGGATATCGCACCTCTCTGGCCCATTTCTACACACATAAATGAGACATTGAGCCCCTTACAAGCCGCGCCTCACCAGGGCCGCTCTCTCGACGATTATGTCACCTCTGCTGGAATGACATGGGGCTTTCAAGGCGTACCATACCGCCGCTGGTCGGCTTTACTCAGTGGCGGAGAATAGAGCTCCATGCCGTGGCTCCTCCCTGAACTCACTTACCAGTCGCGATACGCTTGTACAAGCTTCTACCATGTGCACAAAGTGAAGAAGAAGAGGCATGGGAAACGCCTCTCGCGCCACCGGAGCGGACTCGGAATCTCTAGCGCTCCGGTCACCCAGGTGCCTCCTATCCGGGCTCATCCGCCTCTTGAAAAGAGTCCAGACGCCCACTCCGTCTTGAAAACGTTTTTAGGTCGCGCTTCGGGTGTTCTGGCGGTCTCCTGTCGCTGTCATTGGCTGGCTACCGCGTGCTCGTCGTCGTCTACCCCTATTCCGCTCGTTGTCTCGGTTTCGCCATGCCACGCGCGAAGGCAGGATCTTCGAAGACATACGCTCATGCGCCCAAGCTGCCTGCGCGTAGACCGAGTGGAAAACGGCGCAAGGTCGTCGCGCCCTCGGATAGGGTCACAGCCTAGCTCTCAACCTGTCGCCCGCGCCGCCGCTAAATCCCGCGCTCAAGAAGCTGTTTCAGAGGAGCAGATGCGCTCCTCCGCCGACGGGGACGGCGAGGAATCGCCGCAGGTCGTCGTGACGCCGCGCAAAGTCTGTCCGTCAGACGCTGCGCAAGCGCGCAGCTGCTCTCGCTCAAAAGCCTCTCGCATCCTCTCCCGGTCCCTTCAACTCGCTTAGACATTTGCGTGAGTCGTCCAGCCCGAAGGGCAGCTCAATCTCGTACCCTGGAGGTTCCAGCTCGTGTTCGAGCAGATCCTCGTCGCCGGCTGGCCTGTCTCGCATAACGCACACGTCAAAGACGAAGACCGGGTCGACAAAAATAAATACGTCGAGACGCTATTGCCGCGCTCTACGATAGGGACATACGCTCTCACGCATTCAGCGTGCCGTCGGGTTGCGAAGACGCGTATCGCGGTCTCGAGGCTGAAGACTACGACGATGATGCCATGTTCGTCGAAGGCCGCGCGCCTCGTCGTCGCGCTCTTTGAAGTCTACGTCGTCATCCACCGCGTCATCGTCCAAGGACCCCTCGCTGTGGTTCTACGTCTCATGTATTTCTTCAAAGACGAGGCGGCGAAGCAAGATTGCACGGGCAAGGCGCTTGGGCTCGTTCCCGATAAGTCGGACGAGGTCTTCAAGATCCCCGTCACACCGATGCGAAGTCGCGCAGCTCGCGGAAAATGCGATTAATCGTTGGATAGGGCCGCTCCTCGCTGCCTTAAACAACCCCGGCCAACAAGGTGCAAAGTCTGAGCAGAGCAGCGTCGCGCCGCTGGGCCAGCTGATCGCATTCATCTCGCGGATCAAGCGGCTTATCTGCGCAGAAACCCCTAGAAAGGGTTTTCCTACGGAAGGCGCGCATATTACACGCACAGTGTCAAGCCACGGACCACCTCGGTCAACTGTCAAGAGGTTACAATACTTGCACGCATGAGCAAGTGAATGTCAAATCCGCATCGATTGTCTGGAACGTATGTCCAGCAGCAGCACCACATGAGCTGATGGGACCAACTCCCGGAAACCAGTGCAAATGCCGTTGGAGATCCCACGAGCAGTGGATTCGATATCGATCTTTCTAGAGCTCTTGGTGTGCCGTCATGAAAGGCGCCGTGAAAGTCCCAGAGATAGCCGTCTGGTTCGTCCTCTTCGATGAATTCATCGGACCAGTCAACCTCCAGGACGTAGACAGGATTTCCGCGGCTAGAGCTGGCCCGGAGGGCGAGGATGAAACTCTTGATATGGTCCATCGAGGCCAGTGAGACGGTCGCGTATATATTGGGCTCTGCCCCGAGGGAGCCGACACGACCGGCAGACGCGCGCCAGGTCGATAGCGTCCAGTCCTGCGCCGAATAAATCAATTAATAGCTCGGGTGGAAGGTGGCTACTGGACATGGTAAGCAAACGCGGTGTTGTGGCGTGGCAGGCCGCAACACGTTTTAAAACCCCGCTGAGACCTCTTTGGTTCTTACCATCATCACCATGTTTACCAGGCACCTTCCGCCCAAACTGTTACTCGAGGTATTTAGCGCCGGTCTAGACTCCTCTGACATTGTGCGCCTCTGCTGCTCATGCCAGCACTTCCGCGACCTCGCAGAGCCCATTTTGTATGGGACGGTGTCCCTGGCTTCAACGGATGAGATCAGGCGTTTCATTCTCGCCCTGCTCGCCCGGCCCAGCCGTGCTGAAATAACTCGCTTCCTGATGGTCGACTGGACCCACGACTACTCGCACGAGACCTCTCCCCCCGGCTTCCGGGAATTTCACACTATGGTCGCCTTCTCCGAAGATAGCGGGACAGAACCACCATTGCCAGGCTCTACAGCCATTGATAAGGAAGCCAAATCCCGCGGCATGTCTTACTGCATCCGCAAAGCACTTCAGCAGCTCCTTCCGTCGGCGCATGCTGTGTTACTCCTGGACATGCTCCCCAATGTGAAGGATCTGCACATCGCATCATCAGTGGCTGATTCCTGGCTCTGGGCGGCATTCCCGAATGCTTGCTATCCCGACGTGACCAGGCGGCTGCCACAGGGCCTGCGATCCCTGATTTCGCTTGATGTGCGTTACGGCCCGGAGTACCCAGACGACGGCAACTTTGGGCATATCAAGCTCGCAGCTATGCTCCTCCTTCCGAAACTACGGCGGTTGTCGTTCAACAGGGTCCCCGTCCACGAAGGGCAGTGGTGGATGCACCACGTGGTCGGTTGGGACGGTTATCTCCTTGACCTGGCGCCGTTGAAGGACCGCTCGAGCGTGACCCAGCTTGAGCTTCGTGGCGTTAAGATCTCGCCAGACCTCCTGCGACACATTCTTGACATGCTCGGTGCGCCGGAGAGCGTGCATATCGAGCGGTACGGCGAGCCAGACTTCACGACGTTCGACCCGGTGCTTGCACAGCAGACGCTGCGCAGCTTCACGCTGGTCGAGTACCCCGGCGACTACCCTGACCCCGAAGGGGGCTGGCAGCCGCTCCTAGCGCTGAGCAAGTGTAGCCACCTAACGCACATTGCGCTGCCCGTGCACGCGCTCACGCTCGACAAAGAGGATGACCTGGCGCGCAAGATCCCGCGCGGCGTCGAACATCTGGACCTCGCGTACGCCCCCGAGGTGGACCTTCTCGGGGACATCGACCGCCTAGTGAAGCTCGCGCACAGCCTGGCCGAGCCCGGGCGCCGCGTGCGTCGCTTGACCGTCCGACCCGCGCTGCGCGACGCGAACTCTGATTGCATCCGCGCTGCGTGCGCTGCGTCTAGCATCGTCTTCTGCGAGCAGCCGTTGATAGAGGACCCAAGCTACGATACCACGCCTGACTTCTGGCAGGGCCCCGACGACCGTGGTTACACAGACATCGACGACCTCGAGGCCGACTACGTCTATCCCTACTACGATGATCACAGTGACTGGCTATGAAGATGACGACTATGAAGATGTCGACGAGGACGACGAGGGCATGGTTGAAGATGCAATGGACCAATTATGACGAGACTGACGAGGACGACGGATGATATGCGGGCAGTCCCGCCCTTTGACACCAGGACGATGGCTCTGCAGCCTTCTGTAGCCCGGTCTTCGCATTACACTTCTCCACTAATGGGTCGTTAAGTGTGGTATGACTCGCATATGTACATTCCAAGATCCGTAGCTTTGCACTTGAAGCACCAACTCCGACCTCGAGGGACAGTGGCGTTGCAAGACGTGTTTCCTCCGCCATCCTTCACCGTGTCTATGTAGTCTACCTCAGCTAGACGTTTATACAGCCGTCGCTTTGACCGGCAAGCGGGCGGGACGGCTGTATAGATCTCTACGTACGTAGATCCCAGGCGCGGACAAATGGATGGACCTGAATAATGAGTGTGAAGCGTGAGCTCGAGGAGGTCGGCCGCCTCTCTAGCTTGCTGAATCGGAATGACTCAGAGGCTTTGCTGGTTGATAATCGCTCTCAACTCCGCGTAGAGAGGGGGGCGGGGGAGGGGAAACTCGTCTGCCTTTTCCGATACGCGTTAAGAAGCATGTATATACGTCATGGGCCTGTTCCGGTGCTTATAAGAGCAGGGAACATGACGACAGGGAGGGGGAGAGACTGCACATGACGTGAGAGGAAATGAGGCCCGCGGCGAACTATGCAGCGGGATACAAAAATTAGGAGCGCGATTCAATTGATATAGGCATGTTGGAGTGGGAAGAGCGGAAAGGGCTGGAGCGAGCGGCAGGAGAGAGAGGGGGCGGTCCGAGTGGCGATACGAGCCCTTACTGGCGACGGCCTCACCGGTGCCAAGGCTCCCAGCTAGCTCTCGCGCGACAGAGCGCGGATATGCGAGGCGACGACACGGACGAGTTGCGGAGCGATGAGGCGTGACAGTGCGCACGGTGTAAGTGCCGCGGTGCGGGCTGGAGTTTATGGACGATCGCTAAGTTCGTCTTGGCATCAGCTCGGATATGGACTCCGTCTGGTCCTATATCCGTGATACCCCCGAAGAGCACTGCAGACTTCGGGCTTCGAAAATACTGGCAGTAGGAGCTGCAGTTGCATAAGTAATCTTGCAAGCGCACAGTAGATGACCGTGTTTGACCTCCATAACACGCGGTGAAGTCAGCAGCGTACTCTAGACAGTGCGGCAACAGTATGTCCCTCATTTTGTGCGCTGGGGTTAAGTAAATTTTGTCAGGGACCCGCACTGACTCCGCGTAGAAGACAGAGTGTGTTATCATGCTGATATCGGTATCTGCAGAGCTTGACTTCGGTTTCAGGACCACAAGGGGCCGGGAGGGCTCCATACGAAGCCTACAGCGCGGTCGTCCAGTGCCGATACGGCCGGTCGACGGCGCTGCTGATGTCAGTAAGTCCGGTGCCGCCCCTTGCCGCGCCAAGACGAACTACCTACCTACCTAGCGATCGTCTGAAGACTGGCGCGGGCTTCTGAGTCGGTCGGTGGCTGTGCCCGTCATATCCGAATAGGAACACGCATAATATGCACCGGTCCCTGAACACGCTGCTCGCATGGCCGCGAACGCGGGGCGTCAGTACTACATATGAAGTCTTGTTCCTATAGCCAAAAGAGTCCCCCTCATTACTCTTAACCCCATTCCTATTCCTGACCGTCTACCGTGCCAGGGACTGTCATTTCCAATAGGTTCAGGAACACGTAACACTGACCTCTGATAAATAAGGTTTGGTGCGGAATCGGCCGCGAGCTCTTATAGAGGCTCACAATGATCAGATATAGAGTTGTCGCACAGTATATCGAAGAGGGAAGCTCAAGGGACTCGGATGAGTGTGGCGCTGTGGCAGTTCATGCGCTGACGTGTGGAACGTACTACGACGGTCGATTTTCCGTCTCTCCGAGCCGTACGGGAATGCACATGAACGCTGTCATATCCCGGGGAGCAGTCAACCATGATTCCTGCGGGAAAGCATCCTGAATGATATAAAGTCCACAGCGGCCGCGAGACATCGCATTTTATACAAGCCCAGATGAAGGACACCGTGGACACCGTCTCAGACCGCCGTCGTGTACGTCATGTCAGCCGCGCGTGTGTCCTCTGCCGACGCAGGTGAGTTCTCCGGATGCAGGGACGGCATGGGCAGAGCTGACTCGCACCTCAGAAAGACGAAGTGCAACGGCGCACAGCCGTCGTGCGGGACGTGCCTCGCGCACGGATTGCATGTGAGCCCTGCTCCAACTGATCTATCCCGCGTCAGGCTGATCGGGCGTTGCCCACAGTGCAAATACTCTTCGGAACCCGACAAGCGCAAGACGAAGGAGGTCTCGCAGGAGCTCGCGACGCTGAAGATGCGCGTCGCCGCGCTCGAGGACCGTGTACGTGCCTGCGAGGGGAGCTCGGGGAAGATCAGCCCGGAGCATCTGGGGGACGAGGGGCTGAGTCCCGTGAGTAAGGGTCCTCTGTACGTGGGAATGGAAGGCTCACCTGCCTTCCCAGGCGAGGTCTTCGAGCTGCGACGTGGCCGACGAGCCGAACGATGTATCGCTTGCGCTCCACGGCGACGGAGATGATACGAAGTCCGACGAGTAGCCGCAGAATAGTACGGCCGATAGTGCGCGCGGGAGTGTAGGATGAATCTCCTAGAGTAGATGATGGACAATGTAGAGCATGTAGATGGGCATTGGACTGCAGGACTAGCGCGTTAATGTGATACGATGAGCGCGTCGCGGGCTCCAGATTGCCCGGTGCGGGAATGGCGCGGGATTGCGAGTAACGCAGGGGGCAACCCTGCCCGAGGTCGTCGACGACGCGACGGCGTTGCCGGGCGGCCTTGCGCAGGTACGTCAGCAATGCAGACGAGGTCGGATGGTGCCACGGCGCGCGCACGGTGTACACCTCGAGGGACTGCAGGATGCTGCTCTTGTGCGGGCCGTCGCGCAGTCGTGGTGCGCGCAGACCAGGACGTGGCACGACGCCCGCGCCGGGCGGAGAACGTCCGTCCGCGGGAGGCGCTCAGATAGGGCCGGTAAGAACCCGCTGGGCGTTGTGACCGTCAGCTCAATTGAGACGCTGAGAGGGTTCTGGGCGCTCGAGAGATGAGTGCTGAGTCGGCCGTTGCCCTACAGCTCTGCTTGGTGGTTCTTGAAAATAACTGCGGGTTAGTGCTTGTAGTGCATCTGTGGCACCGGAACGCCCAGGGAGAAATATCCGCGGTCGGCGCGAGCCTCGCGGACTAGAAATCGCCGAACGGTGCGAATCTCCGACCGAGCGTCGTCTCCATGCTCCTAGAAAGTGATGATCGAGGAAGTCGCGGCCCAGCCGGTACGCACAGCAGCCTGCAGGTCTTGCTGGGTAGAACACAAGGCAAGGCCGCGCGTGATGCCGAGGAAGCCCCACGTCGCCGCAAGCGCCAGGAATATTCCCAGGAGCGACACTTGACAGCGCGAGCATGTTCAGCAGACGTCTGTGCCCGCGGAGCGCGCCCACAGGAGACATGTAGACTGTCCGGGGTGTGGTGAAGCACCTGTTGTGTTGACACCGACGAGGCCATCTCTTAGCGACCGCTCGACCAGGTTCATGCGGGCCTGGTACATGTGCAAGTGAGCCGAATGTCCCTAGTACAGAAGCACCTCAGGGAGAACAGCATTCGGGATTTGCGTCGTGCGGTGGAGATGGTCGAGAACGAGGTTCAAAGCGGAGCTTCGGCCCGATCGGTGCAAACGCTTCTCCGCCGAACATGCGAACCAGCTTCGTCGGCCGGAAGAAAATACCAATAGAGCCCGGATGAAGGTCCCCAGCTCGTATAGTCACACGGGGAGAATGGACGGCAGAGTACTGTAGACTTTCGACCGTAGCTTTATCTTATCAACTTTTATCTAATCTGATGGAAACCCGATAACTAATCGGAGGCGATTGGTAGTATCCTACCTTTTTTTCTGAGGGCCAGATTACACATTACAACAAAGCTACGGTCGAAAGTCTACAGTCTATCAATGGAGCACACATACAATACAAGTGACCATGTCAGTACATTCGGTTCACCGGGTCAGATCAGTGACCGGTTTTCCGAACGATAAACGGTCACTGGTCGTTCTTCAACGATGAGGTGATGCACCAAATTCTACGAGCGACCACTCACCTTATTGCCCCAGAAAGGGAGAATGGCCGGTTGTGCAAAAGCGCCCAGTGGTCACTTTCCGAGACGACCAGTAACCATTCTTTGCCAATAGGGTGAGTGTTCTGAATCTGATTATTGTGGAGTCAATGCGGGATCCTTACCTTGTAAATGTAAGGGTAGTCGGATACCCCAGACTGAGCATATATCTCGAACTTTGTCACAGAAACCGCAGTGGTCCTGATTCATTCTCCCTGCGAGTGATGTACATAGTTTCCCGACGAAAACTCTCTAATCACCCTTCTATGAAAGAACGGGGACCGACCCGATTCTCCCAGCAATCGGTTAATACCCATACCTTACCAGTTGGGGACAGGCATCTCGACCGAAAGTGGCCAGTACCCCAAAGTAGAATGGCCGCAAGGGAGATTCACCATGTCACGGCAAAATAGCACGTTCACCATTCGAAAAGGGGGCATTCACCAGGCGAATCACCCTTGTGGCAGAAACCGCCCGGTGAACTAACCCGGTGAACCAAACGTACTCGACCATGTGCAGAAAAGGCTCCTGTGAAAGGTCCAATGGCGTGCAAAGTTGCTATGATGAAGCAGGGATACTCGGGAGACAGAGCACAGGTCTGCGAAATAACTATTAGACAGCTTGCGTTTCCCGGAAACCTCGAATTTCCGGATTTCACCTACGCACACGCCGTGGCACCGCTGGACCTACGGCCTTGGGATTCCCTCTGTGGATGTCCCCGAGGCGCGTTGGTGGGGGTGTTGGGCGCTGCGGTGGGTGGAGCGGCGCCGCCTCGTCGACGAGAGCTGACAGGGAGCGAGGCAGCCCGCTGAGATTCTAGAGGAGAGCCTCTGGGACGCGGTGCGGTCGGAGAAGCCGAGGGCGCGCGACGCGAAGATGCCGTCCCGGTAGGAAGATGTGTGGCATTTGTGGGTGGAATGGTAGGAAGAGTGAGATGCGGCGGGCGAGGCCGCCGTCCCGGGAAATGGCAGGACGTCTCAGTCTGCCGTTCGCGGGGGCGGGGAAGGTGCGGTGTGGCACGTCTTCCTGGGCCTGCACACAGGCGAAGCGAGGTCTCAGCTCGCATTCCAGTAGCGAAACAACACCAGCTAGTAGGATCCCGCCAGCAGGTGCGGAGGGTCGTGTCGATGGGCTTCGGGACGTCATCGACCGCAGGGAGCACAAGCCGCAAGGGCCGACGCGTGTGGAAGTGAAGGTCAAAGAACAGGAAGCGGGTGCATCGACTGCACGGGAGACGGGCTGGATGCGCACTTAGCGAAGCGCGCAGGGAAGCAGCCGTGCGAGTGGTGGCGGTGGTCCTGGCAGGGTGCATGCATGTGGTGGTCGAGGCGGCGGTGTCGCCTGGCATGGGCGCAGCATATGGACGCTTCGGGAGCGATGTAGAGGGAGCCATTGGCCCCGCGCAGGCATCTGAACGACGATCCCAATGACGCCCATCGCAAGAAGCCCGGCAGACCGAGCTGCCCGCGCGGGAACGCGCGCTGCGGTCGCAGGTTGAAGATCCCGGACTACATACAGCGTCTGATTCGGGCTTCTGCCCTGCGGCGGGACGACTCACCGCTCGACGTGGGCGCGAGAGCGGAAGGGCATCGAGTATTTGTCCAGAACAAGTACCAGTCCTGGGGATGCGTCGGCGAAACATTGTTCATAGTCCAGGTACGCAGCTCTCGCTGCCTCTCGAAAGACTGATATGGCGGGATGTCGAACAGAGAGGATGCAGCAGGCTGCCAGCAAGTTGACCTGCGCAGTACTACCGACAGGCTCAAAAACGACATACTTATTCGCGGGAATCGGAGCGCGAGGCACGGCGCTTGGGCTGAGGATCAAAGGCAACCGTTTGAACGGACGCGAAGATAGCCCCGGCCTCCCGGGCGCTTGCACCGGTCGACAAATGTGCTCGGACAGGGAAATGTTGGAATGTGCTGGAATCATCCGGCAGCGTCCAGCCCCTCCCCGGACGGATCGAGCAGAGCTGACTCTGCAGCCCTGCGAGGAGTGTATAAAGCCAATATTGATGTATATAGGGTCCTCATTCGGTTGTCGCCCTTACAGACGTTCTTACGACGGAAAGCGGGGTACGGCGCTATATTGGGCCCATCTATGTCTCGCACCACTACTGGGCTTTCCATTCCGAGGGATATCCGAAGCACGGGAAGCGGATGGCCTGCTGGCGAACCTCCCGCAATGATCTTGAACGCTGACCTCAAGCTCCGTGATGGTCCGATGATGAGCTTTTCAAGGGGCTCCTTCAATTGACTCAGTCAATCAGGATTATCTTTTCGAGGTCTGTAGACCTCGCGGGATAATCCTTTTGAGGTCCCAGACCTCAGGTTCACTTCGTAGCAAACTTGTATACCTGAGCGCCGGAGAAGCGGTTCGAAGTGTTCCTGCAGACACTGCACAAGCCTCACCGCCGCACCGCAGGCTTCTTTACTGCTGCTCACCGGCGCTTATTAATTATTGATAGCTCCCGACTGAAACTTGCGTTCCCGCCCAAATTACTGTACCAACGACTCGAGGGCGATAACACTCAGGCAAACGACCTATTCGCTGCAGCGCAACGTGTAGCTCGCAAAGGACTTGTGGCTGCGCCGCACGAGGTCGCTCAGGTGCGCGCAGGGCGCGAGAGCATGGGCGGGACTGAGGGGTATCAAGGCGAGGGTCGAGACGGAAGGGAGAAGGCACCGCAGTAAACCATTGAGTGCGCGCAAACGAGTGCTGATAGATCGGAATCCTGTCTCGTAAACATAGAGCGAGAGGCAGGTGGACGCTGGGGAGAAGGAGAAGACGACGATGTCGTCCCACTCCCACTCGGTGCGAGTGGAGGCAGACGAGGAATATTTCAACGATTCGGTAGACGCGGTCTGGGACCGCTGAAGAGCCTGAAAGCCGACATGGACGAATTGCGAAATACTGTTGACTTTCGACCGCAGCTTCGTTGTGATGTGGAATCTGGCCCTCTGAGAAAAGGTAGGGTGCTACCTGGCGTTTCCAATTTCTTATCGGGGCCCCCATCATATGAGATTAGAAACGCCAAGGCGAAGCTACGGTCGAAAGTCTACAACCGCCAGCTGTCTCACCAGGCGTAGAGCCGGACGAGCCAGAGTTGTTCCAATCACTGTTCGACTATTCTATACTGCGCCGGGATCGTTCATGGCGCAGACAACGAAACAAAAAGAAAAAAAAAAATTAGAGGAAGCTCAACGGGAAACGAGCAAGGTTCCCCAGCAGGAAGGAAGGAAGGAAGGATCACAGCATGGTCCGCCGGGTTTCATGGGCCAAACAGACAGCAGCCATGTCTGTTCCCTTGAATCATGTAAAGAGAATGCAGGGAATTTGTCAACGAGTCAGATGAATTCCGCACGCCACGCGTCCGCTTGCGCCAATGCTATGTCCTGCTAAAATTCCACGAAGAAACACATAGAGAGATGAAGGGTGTACCGGGGACTGCTACGACGTGCTGCTAAACCTCCGGACTCCTGTTGGTCTGCATATACAAGTACCACTCGTCGATGATGGTGTGGTAGCCACGACGAGAGCGCGACGCAGCTTTGATGGCGCAAATTTCCCGGAAAGCCATGTCGAACGCGAAGCGTGCCTCGGGCTTGTGCTTGAAGCTGAGCAGGTAAGCGTAGCTCGCCTTGAGTTGAGCTGCGGTAGCTCCAGCGAGCGACTGATCTAGAGGCGGCGTCCATCCGGCAAAGTCATCCTTCAGGGAGCTGAGAGCCCTTTGTAACTCGACGCGTCCGTCCTTCTCTTTCGCGCCCCGCGTCGTCGTCTCGTTCGTCAGCTGGGCGAATCTGAACATCAGGTTCTGATGGCTTTTGAAGGCGGCGTCGACGTGCGTCCGAATCATGTCGAGCGCAGCAGGAGAACCGAATTTCTGGGCATTCTCCCAGAACCGAGTGAGGTCGGGGTCAGCTGGAATCGGGCTCGCTGGTGAGGCGATTTCCTGCGGGTGCATTTCCCGCTCGTGCGTGCGGACGAGTGCCGTACTGTGTCCGCGTAGACTGTCCATTACGAAAGCGCCCAATTGATTCGGTCTTCGTGGGGGGTTCTTCCCGGTATCCATTTGATTGCCGACCCAGTCTGGAAGGGGCCCCCCGAATCTGTTCGTCATGACGTTGAACTTTGATATGCAGACCTCCTTTCCGCTTTTCGCAGAATCTAGCAGTGCGCAAAAGCTGCGGCATCGTCAGAGCGGTATCGGCGTGGGCACGAGGATGAAACGTGCAGGTGCGCCAAGAGAATGGTATCATTGTGCTCGTACCCCTGGGAATGCTGGATTCAATACGTCTTCGCTTCAGCATTTGGCTCGGCAGACACACCTTCGTATAGGTGGAGACGGTGTGCATGTGCGATACTCGACCCACACGAACGGGCTGCGTCAAGGCTCGCTCGACGTGCTTGCTCAACTCCCTGGATATTGAACTACCGTTCTTCAGGACGTCGGTCAGGTTTTGCGCACTCGATGGGCGGCTGATGTAGGCGTCTAGGCCTGGCGGAGCGTCGACAAACTTCGCCGTCTTGGCCTCAGTCATCGTGAAACCCCCAACCAGGCTCGTGTCCCAGATGACGACGACTGTGTCTGTATGAGATTTGTGTGGGTCCAGGGCGGAAAAGGGGGGGGGGGGAGGGGGAAGAAAAAATTCAAATCAGTTTACTTAAACAATACCACCACCTATGATTGCGTGCGCACCACCGTCATAATCTCCGCCAGCCAGCAGACTGGCAAGGGAGCGAGGTCCTGTGACTGGGCACACAACGACGTCGTAATATTCTGTAAGCTGGGGGGGATTCACCGCGGTCACCTGACATAAATATTGAATATCAGTAGGGTATCCCCAAAAACAGATCGCGAAGACGATGATGCCGCAGAATCAACGACAGAGTTATCAAATTGCATACCATTTGTATATCACTTGGCAGCATACAAGGGTATCTGCCAATCTGGACATGATTCAGCCACAGCACAAACTCCCAAGCAAAATTCCCATACCAGACATGGGCCTTCAAGAACTCGAAACTGAAGCTGCATGCTATCCTCCAGTGGTCTCGAAGAGCGAAAATAGATTTCCCCGGGCTTCAGGCACTCCATAGGATCTGGTACAATTAGTGTGCAAATCGTTCGTTAGAGGCGCATGGGCTTGCCTGGTACTATCTTGACTGGAACGGGCTATTTAATCATGACGCACTCAGGGCTGAAAGAGATACGCACCTGATGCAGAGCAAGGCAAATTGAAGTGGAACTTCTGGTGCGATCTTAAAAGTCCGGAAAATAGAACCTGCCGGAAGGAAATGCTCACATCCACTTTTCTCTTCATGATCCGACTGATCACAGACGTGAGCTCTTTCCTGAGATAGGGATTGCTCTTTGGCGAGAACCCCGCCTTCAGCAAGTCCACGCATCGCTCGGCCGCGCTGGGAGAGCATCCGGACGGGTCGTACGCCGGGTCCTGGTCAGCACCGGTAGCGACTTCTTGGTCGTGTTCCGCGCGAGTGCCGTGTGTGGAGTTTCCTGACCGTGAGCCGTACAGGAATCTTAGCCCGCCTTCGACCTCGAGAGCATGTCCGAGGTTGACGAGCGCCGGAATGTTGTCCCACGACGTCATTGTCTTGACGAGCTGTGAGAGGTCCGTCGTCATGAGCGCCCGGAATACGTCATCGGCCACGCCGTTTGAAGACATGTTCACGATGAACTGCGACGAGAGCCGCGCCGTGGACACATGGGTAAGACTGACGATGTCGAACATGAGCATTAACGGATCCAGATCGAAGTCGGCGTGGCCGTCGAAAGCGGGATGCCTCGCCTTCCGCTGCGAGTCTCTCACCCATATCTCTGGGTCGGGCGATTGATTGTAGAGTGCGGGATTTGGATGGCGGATGAAGACACCCTGTTTCATGTCAACACATCGTCAAATAAGGACAACACGGGGACGCAATGCTTGCCTTGAACGCAGCCAACCGAGCTTGAACGCCGGTAGGCGTATCATCCGCGTGCATGGCCCGGCGACAGAGTTCGAGCAAAGCTCGGTTGGCGAACCCGCAACCGTCGGTCATGCAGTGTGCCGCGCAAGAGCTTTTCTCGTTACCTGGCGAGACTGGAACAAGAGCGATGTCAGTGAGCAGGGCGCAAGTAAAAGCGCAATTGAGATAGAACGGACAGATATCGGGCATAAAGTGAATATTCTTGAGAGCCAGCTTCGGGCCGGGAACCGTCGTGCTGAGAACGAGGTCGGTCCTCGAAAAGTATTTGCTGATGGCCTGAGTGCGAAAATCACGTAGTCAGAGCATGGTTTCATGTAAGAGGAAGACTCTTGCCTGGGCTCCGTTCACGCTTGGTGGGTTGTAGAGCTCGAAGAAGCTGTCTATTGTGAGCTTCCCCTGATATCTGCGCGAGCCCGTGTGAACGCCCGGTTCTTGCGTGCCCTCGTCCGTTCTTAGCATAACAACTGTGTCCTGGGCGGCGCGGTGGGGTAAGGCGCCAAAAATCAAATTTACGGAGATGAATACGTACGTCCTTCACGTGCAAGAGGCGGTAGACGTATCCGTGGAGCACGAAAGGCTGGTCGAGCAGCTCTGCAAGTCCCGAGCCGCGGTATTTGTCAAGGAGACCACGTGAGACATGGACGCGCAAGATCCTGTCGGATCCAAATCGCCTGGCTAGTCGTGTTGACGAGCCGACCACGGGCTGGTTCATCGTGACGTAGACGCCCTCAAGGTGATTCCAATCGAGCTGGACAGAGAACCAGATGCGACCACCGGCACACGTATCGTCATCCGTCTGCGTGCTCTCGATGTCGAGCTCCTGCGGGACTCCGCTCTGCAATACAAGTCAGATGATTGCCATTCGGCGCCTGCGACGCCACTCAGCGAGCAACTCACGTTCAGGAAATCTCGGAGCCGTTGCGCCTCTTGCTGATCCAACAGCTCTACGTGCTTGAGGAGCTCCATAGCCGCACCGACGTTGGTCTTGGACATCCATGCGTCTCCCGCTGGAGTAGGCGGTGTTTTGCCAGCAGAAAAGTACCACATGAGCGCAAAAGGAAGGTGCGCCACGCGGCCAAAGCTGCTTTGCTTTGCTGAGATGTGGATTGCTTCAGGACGACTGGCTGGTGGAATCGCGACAACGGGCGTCGTGGACGCTGGAGCCTCCGTGCGGGGGCGCTTTGGGGAGCCGTCCATTTCGAGCGACGGGGACAACGCACGCTTGCCAGGATTCGCCCCCCCTGCGCCCTTGGCAGACGCACTGCCATGCTATTGAGGGACGCTTCCTCTGACCTGATGATGCGCACCTGGGACCTTGACCGACTGAGCTTTCGGAATTGTTGACAGGGCCACTCGGCCCGGGATGGAGGAGGTCGTCGCTCGTAGTAGCAGCGCTGCGACTCTCAGCCTTATGCCGATTTCTCCAGTGATTCGGAGATTCGGGCCTGAGGCGTGAGTCAGTCATAATGCACGCGCACGCAGGAGGACCGCATATACCTCCATACCACAACCTTTTTCGGAGTGGTTGGGGAGCTGTCCTGCATAGCACTCGTTCACAAAGAGGTCGATTTGAACAGCGCGTCAAGGGGCGGTCACCGACGCCGATGGGACGGACCGGCCTTGCCAGGCACCTTATGCTCGTGGATGAGCGCGCAGTGCTTCAATTCGGCCCGAGGCTCTCCCGCCAGACCGGTAAAGAGACCACGCGGGCCCACAGAATGGGGCCTTCACCAGGAAGCACTGTATCCGGCGCGACTTCCCATGCAGAGCACCCGAGCGTTAAGGGGCTCCGTTGGCGGGCCGCTGTGGTCTTAATCACGTGAGCTCACACTTGCGGATCACATCAGCTACAGCAGGGCTGTCACAGGTGTAGAAACGCGCCAGAGCGCGAGTCGAAAAGTTCCGTCGAGACTCAGCCATCCTGCCTGGACGATTCTTTTCAGAAACCCCCTTTCCGCGGGGAAACCGGTTTCCATCACGGTGATAGGTGCATCGCCCGATGTTCCTCTTCCGTCGGTGATTGTGATCTTCGCACCAGAGTCACACTTGCTCTCCAATACCGGGAAATTTACGCCTTAAACCTGTAGTTCCAGCTGAGAGAAGTCTCAGATATTCGGTTACATGCACTTGAACGCTCTCAACCGTTCTCAGAAAGGTGGACAGACGTCCTACGGCGGGACTGTGGCTTTCAAATGGGCGAGATAGGTCAATCTCATTACACAAGTCAGATTCAAGTCTCTCCCCGACGCTGTGCACTCGTTCTCCAAGACCTACGGCGAACCGTTTGCACATCGGGGGACGGGGCTGATAAAAAGACGACCGTAACGGCCTGCAGACCGACGCAGACCGGCGCAGCTCGGGGCCAATCTGTTCAATAGTGTAGATGTATGCTCTCCATTGCTTTCAGTAACCCCATGCAACAAGGAGAAATGACTGAGCAAACAAACACCGCGCTGCTGATCAAACTGCTTATATACTGGACATGACAGCACATATACATCAAGAGTCTCTCACGAGGAATAGCTGGCCCTTCAGTGTAAGAGTTGAGCATCGGTGATGACGGTCCTCAGCAGTGCTCGTCTTGGTGGCGAGGCGGGGGCGACGATCGAGCGCGTGGGCGGGAACATGGAATCCGGAAGGCCTCCGATGACGGACGCTCAGATGCTCCGGGCATGATGTGCGTGGGCCGGGGGACTCGCAGACTTGTCTTTGGAGAGGGAAAATCTGGGAGGGACGTTTGACGGTTCGGGGAACCTTTCATGTGTGTGGCGGAGCTAACGCGGGCGCACGATAGACTAGCTGAAATGAAGCTTCTTCGCGACGACGCGAGATTTTTGTGAGCTCCTCCGTAGCGAGAGGGTCTCTCTGAGAGCGGCTCAGAGCGCTGGTAGCGTACGTTGGCTCCACAGCGAGAGCCGTCTGTCCTCAGACACCCCGTTGCGAAATGGCAGCCGCAGAGAGACCGAGCCGCTACCAGGCCCTGCAGGGACTTGGCTGGCGACTACAGCGCATTTCGGTTCTTATAAAAGTCCCTGCCGCCCAATGCAAGATCGGTAATGACAAATAACTTTTGAACGATAGTAATAGACAAGACAAACCTCGCTTCGCTGCGGTTTCTAGCGCACATGGAAGCAGTTTTGAAAGGACACGTCTTCGGAACGCACAGTGCTGGAGAAGCCAACGGTAAGGAGCCGGTTTGTTGCCGTCAGGTCCTGTTCATTGAGAGCAAGTTAAGAGCGGGGCACTTATGCCTGAACGGAAGCACATGATTTTCACCTTGGTGTGATCGTTCCATCCTAGAACCACGAAAAGAGCACGGCCGGCTGTCGGACGGATATGTACCTGGATGTGATGCCGTCGCGGCGGGTGGCTGGTACGTGAGCGATAGATGGTAGAGAGAGGATACTGAGGCATGCCTTCGTATAGGACAAGAGCGCCACAACTATGGTCCCAGAGCGGATGTTGGTGGAGGAACGGCAGGGCAAGGAGAAGCGGGGGAGCGGGGTCCGGGATTGAGTCCTCGGGGTATACAATGGCGACGTCCCCCTGCACGAGGTCGAGGTTGTCGCGGAAAGTGGTACGTGTATGAGAGAGAGCGGATGGGAAAGTGAGATATTTGACAGCTCTGGTAATGTCCTCGCGGGCAGGGAGGTTAGGTAGCAGGAGGTGGTCGACAACGTCGGAGAGCAAGAAGTAGTGGGTCGAATCAAGAGCGAGCAGCGGATGCTGTTGAAGCGGGGTTGGGTTGGATTGCTGCATGTCGACGGCAAGGAGAGGCGACACGGGAGAGCACGGACGAAAGAGAGAGAGAGAGAGAGAACAATGATGAGCGGACGCGTGGGGGGGCGCAGCTGGTGTTAATCAGCACGTCAGGACGGCGGTGGTTCAGGGGTCGCGCATGCTTAAGGAAGGAAGCTGAGAAATAGCGCTCAGTTAGTTATCTCCGGCGAGCAATCCAACGTGTTACTAACACTGTGTTATTAACATTGCTAGTAACAAAAAGTAACTATGTAAGTAAGTAGGCTACTCAAGCTGCCTATCATATGCTCTGCCTACTTCTAACACTCTTGTATATGCAGATTGGTGCTGGCCCGTCTTCGCAAGGCGGGACGCCAGTCTCTGTCAGGATCTCACATAGTGTTTGTCATTCTCAGGCACAAATGAACATCTACCGGCCACACTAGCAATATCAGAGGCCGATAGTGTCCGTTGGATCACTTTAAGCATTGGGAACAACCGTCAGAGACCAAAGATCAGTTCGGTTTGCAGAATCGACCCTGCGTCGTACAACTTGCCCGATGTTATTAACTCGAGGTCACCCAGGCCGACGTGTTAGTAACTGGTTACTAATATGTGAATTACTAATATTGTTAGTAACAAACAGTAACCAAGTTAACTGAGCGCTACTGAGAAAACGATCAGAAATCGAAAGTAAACTCCGTTAGCACAAGCTCGCTCTCGAAACGAAACGTACTTATCGACTCGACGGCTGAGGATGTCGGCGGTGCCACAGACGACAGGGACCGCTATCTGCGCAAGGCTGGAGCGCGCGAGGGACGACGAGCCGATCTGGAACGCGCCACATAGGCTGCAGTTGTTGGCCGTGCGTCAGCTGATTGGGATGCCCGTGGACAAGAAGACGATATTCTTTGGAGTGCTGTCGGACGGCGACCGGGCAATGGATGTCTTGTTGGGACCGAAAGTGGCGGACAAGATCCTTAACCACACGATACGCGTCTATAGCGTGTTGCGGACGACTGTCTTCAAGCGCTGCGTTTTCGTCGAGGGCAGCTCACGGTGAGCGCGTGTGGCATGGACTGCTTTGCCAGAGAGGGGCTGATACGAAGCGCCGCGCAGCACGGCAACGGACACGGTGATCTTGGTCGACGGCGAGCTAGATGGGGAAGAGGTGGTAGAGGCGGGTCAACCGTACGAACCGGCCGACAGACGCTCGTTCGGATTCAATTACGCGGCTGGAACGGTTCCGCGGCCGGCGGCGGTGGCTCGCGCGCGCGAGTTCCTTCTCGGATACGGGGCGACCAGGGGTGCTGCGACGCATTACGCACCACGTCTCGCCGAGGCGAAGACGGTGGGCGAGGTTAGCCAGTTGCTGTGGGATCATAACATCTGCGTTCTCATACCCTCACCGGACGGGAAGGATCTGCAGTTCGTCCGGGGCGGGCGCGTGGAGGGGAAATTGGGGCTGTGAACTTGGCAGGACGGTGTCGTGATATGATATAGTGACGGGAAAATATGGCATTTGGAGTTGGAGCAGATGGAAGGCATAGTATTTAGTATTTACTACGACGAGAAGGACGCAGAGTCGGCAAGGATGGCGGCAGAGACAGAGGAAGAGACAACAACATTTTCAGGAATACGGGTGAGCCAAGGTCGAATGTCTTTGACAAATGAGTTAGTCCCCCAACTCCAGATGGCATGTTCGCCGACGCAGGGGGAGTGGTTGGTGCGAGAATCGAGTGATATGACATCGCGGAGAAACCAGGAGAGACGGGAGGCGAGGACACGGGCGATGAGTGCGAGGGCGTGCTCCGGAGCCGAAAGTGAGGCGCAAGCGTTGAGGTTGTCGAGAGCCTGATGAAGGTCGCGGAATCGAGTTTTGAGGTCACGCCAACTGCCAGGAGGTACAGTAAAAGCTGACATAGGTCGAAAAGACCGACGAGATGATGCTCAGAGTCGAAGGCGACAAAACGGGGTTCGCTGGGATGACCAGAGTCGAGCGACCAGGCGGTGCAGATGCGCCAGCTGGCGTATGCACTGTCGTAGTCGGGAACGTCGGCGAGCGGGAGGTGCAGGTGAGCCGCAGCATCAGCTGCGCGAGGGCCAGAGCGGCGATTACGTGGCAGAGTTGCGAGACGACAGTACTGAATGTCGTAGTAAACGGTAGGGAAGCGCTGGCGGATAAGAGCGAGAACGTGTGGTGAGGCGCCAGTGAAAGGAGATGAGTGCGTTTGGGCGGTGGGGTGGTTCGGCGCAGAGGTCGGGTCTATGGGTAAGGTCAGACGCACGAGCTGGGAGAACGGCGACGTAGACAAAATCTGACCGACGGGGGGAAGTTTCAGATCCGGACTCGTTTGCGTCTTCGAGATAATGGTCTGGGATAAGGACCGCGAATCAGGAGAGACGGGGAGAGGGGGAGATAGATGGGATAGACGGACCCTCGGCTGGAGAGAGCGGCGGAAGGTCGTCGTTGGGCTCCTGAGTAGAATCGCCTGGGAGAGGTTAGACGGGACTAGAGTAAAATCAAAAAGAGTCGACGAACTGTCTGCGTCGCCGAGAGAGGATGCGGGATGGGTGTACGGGGGGAGAGCAGGATTGCGAAGCATGAATTGCTCGATGTATAGATGGACGACGGCTATTTCGAGGTGTTGTGGAGTCAGGGGCTGGACCGTTGCAGGCGAGAGGTAATCGCGAAGCTCAATGAGAAAGTCGGCAGGGTGAGAGCATAGCGTGGCCAGCGGAGGGGGCTGAAAGGTAGAATCGAGGCTCTTCAACAGCGCCGTGTGGATGATAATTTCCGGGCGGGGTAGGCTGCGTAACAGACCAAATGTAGCCGACAGGAACGAGGGAATCAGAGGTCCAGACGACAGAGGATTGAAAGTTGGCATCGGTGACATGAGCGAGTAGGTGCCGAGCGGCCGTAGCCTCGGGTGGCAGGTGAGACCAAGCGCGAAGGAGGCGTCCAACCGGAGCAGAAAGGGGAGACTGCGGCTGGCCGGCAGCGTCGGCTTGCGAGAATTGCAGGGCGTGCGCGGCGGAGTAAAGGGCGGGCACGAACTGCTCGATGCGACAGGGGCGGGCGGGGAATGATACACAGTGAAGAGGGTGTCATAGGCAACACGCCGCGAGTACGGATCACTGTGCCAGTAAGAAACTGTAGACTCGTTGGGCCAGGTCAGAATGCAGAGCTGCCGGTTGTTGTGCTCGAGTGTGGGGGCAAGGGGGATCTGAGAGGCCGAGTGAGAGGTGTCTGTGACAAGCGGTCGAGTAATTGAAATATGAACACTGGCAGTAAGCGGGAATCGAAGTGGCCGGGCGGTGGCCGGATATGGGGTCGTGGCGGGCGGGGTGTAGGAGTACGAAAGCTGGTGAAGGAAATCCTTCATTTCGAGACAGCTGAGGCGCATGTTGAGGAGCTCAGAGGGCGGAAACACAATGACAGCCTGTGTTTAAGGGCAAAATGAGAACGGAACGACGGGGATGGTGAAGTCGACGAAAGACGGAACGTACCTGGCGGGCACGTGAGAGGAGATCGTCGATGGCTTGCGTGAGAAGTGCGATGTGGGCAAGCGAGACTCGGAGTGCGGCGTCGAGCGGGTCGAGGTCGTTAGCAACGGCGGCTAGGCGGAGAACGCGGGTGACGAGGTCGTCGTGTTCATCGACGAAAGCAGAGAATATGCGAGCGTGAGAGTCGGGAACGTCGGTAATTTGGGGAGGGTGGGGGTCCATGACAGGGAAGAGGCAAGTGACGACGCTGCCGGGACGTTGACGGGGGATGTGAGGTGATTAGTACGTGGCAGGGTCATGGGCGGCCACGTGGAACGGGCGCTAGAATGGGAACTGGCGGCGCGGGACGTATCAGCGCCAAGCTAGGGGGAGAGGACAGTGGGGAGGATGGAGGAGCGCATGCGGGAGCCTATGCAGGAACGCCATGCAGGATTCATGCGTGAATGTCTAAGATGCGGTGTCCGAGAAAGGAAGGAACGGATGATGGATGACTTTTGACTCATGCATGCGCTCATGCATGAACTCATGCATGAGCGGGACGGTGACATTTTGAGTCGGAGTTGGCTTTTGTCCGCATACATCAGCGCTCTCCAACAGGCCCAAAACGGCCGCTGGAGACGGCCGTAGCTGTGGACGGGACGGATCACGTGCCTGGATAGTCGCTCTCGCGGCAAGCGCTCATCGCATCGCCCATAGGGGCTTGTATTTGCGCAGCAGTTCAGTCAAATACGCACAAACAACACGGTTGGACAGCGCGCGTGCAGTCCCTGTTACTCAACAGCTACCATGACCGTTGAGCTGACTTCCGGAGCCATTGCGCGCATGTGCGATCTCTCGCTCCCCAATACCGACCCAGTGTGGAGCTCGCGGCCGACCTTGCAGATTATCCAAATCAGGGACATGTTGGTGGCTGAGGGGACCCAACGACGTCGCGGATTCGCGAGCGACGGCGAAAACTATACGGAAGTCGTTTTTTCAACACAACTAAATCGTGCGATAGACTATGGGATACTGTGCGGCAACACGGTCATCAGCGTTGAAGACATGATTTCCAACGTTTGCAGAAATAAACGGTGCGTACCCGAGACTTCCTGGGGTTTCCCAACAAACCAACGAAGGATCACCTGTCGTCAGAATCATTGTTATCCGCGAATTCAAGCTCGTGGAGCACTTGGACCATCAGATTGGCGATCCTCAGAGGGTAGAAAACGGGGACGGCACGACCGACCTGGCGTACGATATCGGGCCATCCACGGCCCTGGGCGCTGATCTGCGCGGCACCATTCGCCAAGCGGAGGGGGCTCCTGGCTCAGACTGTCGTCCCCGAGGATTTCCCCTGTACGAAATCGAGGGTCTGAGTCCGTACCTCACCCGCTGGGCTATCCGGGCCCACCTCACCAGTAAATCCGACTTGATTGCATGGACCAACAAGAACGGCAGCGGCAAGTGCTTCAGATGCACCTTCACGGACCGGACCGGCAGGATCGAGGCGGCGGCGTTCGATTTAGCCGCGGAAGACCTCTTCAAAACGATCCAAGAAGGCAAATTGTACCATGTCTCCGAGGCCCAAGTGGTGCTACCCCGCCGGGAAGTCAGTTATGTGCAATCCCAATTCGAAATTATCATGGGAAAGGACACGCGGATAGAGGAGGTTAGTGCATCGGTTATGCTCCCTATCAGCGCCTGTTGATGTTTTTCTTACTTATAACGCAGATCGTCGACAATGAACCGGAAATGCCACTCCACATATACAATTTCGTCCCGCTGGAGGCCGTCCGGATGCTGAAACAGGATGACGTCTGTGGTTGGTCCTGCTTTGTCACTCGCTACTCCCTTTCACGCGCCTCATAGATATAATCGGTATTGTCAAGGGCGCTGGCGGTCTCATCCGCGTCCACGGCAAGGAGTCGCAGAGCCAGTTCGTCAAGCGCGACTTGATGATTGTGGACAGAAGCGAGTATTCCGTCAGCCTCACGATTTGGGGCAATCGAGCAGAAAGTTGGACGCATAATGGCAACCCTGTTGTTGCCTGGAAGGGTTGCAAGGTCAACGAATTCGGCGGATTTGGAGGTATGGCATCATATGGCAGGTTGGTCGGCGACAAATGACGCGAACCCAGGACGCACGTTGTCCCTTCTAACCCTGGGGTCGTCAACAATCAATCCTGACATCGAGGAGTCTCATTCTTTGAGGGCTTGGTCAATGTTACCCCACTCTCGCGGCTAGCTACGTGCTCATTATTGGTCAGGTTCGACGCTCAGGGCAGGACCGTACTCTTCCGCTCGCTCAGCAGGAGGGGAGAAGGCGGGGCGGCGGTTCCCGTTAGCCTATGGACTGTGCTCAACAAAGAGCTATCTGGCGGCCCAGGGGTTATGTTCACCACCCGCGCGACGATCACAAAGATCGAAATCGATGAGACGATGTGGTACACAGCGTGCTCTAGCTGTAGCATGAAGGTCAGTTCTTTGCTCGGTCAATGGAGATGCGAGAAGTGCGACAAATCGTACGATGTGCCCTCCTATCAGTGAGTCATTTCTTGTCTTGTTATAGAGAAGATGTTTATCTTGATTCAAGCTACAAGATGAGAATCACCGTGGCAGACAATACAAGCAAATGCGTGTTCACGGTATTCAACAAAGCCGGGACTGCCATACTCGGCAATAGCGGTACTGACCTGTTCAATGTCAAGGTATGAGGCGCTCTCAGTGTGTGACGGCAGCTCAGAGACACCGTTTTTTCAGCGGAACGATGAACCGCGATTCAATGCCATCATCAGAAACACGGTCGGCAGATATTACATTTTTCACTGCTGGGCAGAATCGCAATACTATCTGGTGGGCTCTGTTCTCCGTGTATCGCAGGCCATGCACGTTTAATAATTATTCCACAGGGTCGCGATCGTCCAAACTACGTTGTATTGGACGTTGAGCCACTGGACTGGAAGCAAGAGATCGATGTGCTCGAAAACACCATCCAGTCTTTTTTGGAAACTTTGTAACGGCCCTGGATAGTATCTAACGCCAAGCCTGTCCTCCACAACACGACATGCAGCCGTTCCGAGTAGGGGAAACCGACTTACCGGCGAGGAGTGATGGGTCATTAGTGTCGCTCAGCCCCTCCTTTCTGAACGTCATAAAGCTCACATCCGTCCCGTGCCATAGCATAAACAGGCACCTGAAGCGTGCTGATAACTGATCCTACTCACCTGATTTTTGTCATTGCCGCCAGCCGTTGCCACCCTTCCTGAAGGTTGAAACCGGGTTTGTGACACCACCGCGGGGTTTCCCTAGCCTGTATCTCCCAGGACCTGTCTGGAGCGCGCGCGCTAGGATGCTGAGGGAAATGGTCTAGTTAGAAACGATGTTTTAAACAGCCAAGGATGTTCCGCGAAGCTTTGCCAGCAATTTTACGTAAGCAACTCGCCTTGTCTGAGGAAAGCTTCCGGACCGGGAACTCTCCTGCGACCGAGCGCAGCGAGCCAGTGTAAGAGTGTCTTACGAGCGAAGTGAGTGCGTGGGTTTCCGGGCGTGCCCGCGAAGCGGGTAATACGGAGGCATGTTTGATGATGTTTGGTCGAGCCGCGGCGCGCGCCTTCGCCGGGGCTTGGCGCCTTCGCCGGGGCTTGACACGCTTTCACATTCCGCCCTGTGCGCGTTTGCCTCCGGTGGACTTCTGACTGCAATTGGCCACAAGCCGACATCTCCATGCCATCCTCGACCCCACAATCAGCAGCCAAACATTCAGAGACTCCGGCGTAGTTGTGCGTGAAACCAGGCCCGGTTGGTCTACGGGATGCAGATGCTGCTACAGTGACCCCTTAGCGGATGGGGTCACTGATACGGTGCTGCTCACAGTGTGGTTTGATACTGAGTTAGGGGAGGTTTGCATCGCTTTTCTCGCACCAGGGCCGATGCACCCTGGTGACCCAGCCAGCATTCCGGCAGGTACGGTGGGCTGCATATGCATTACGGGTCGCGGGAACATGCGTTCTGCCCTCCCTCCCGCGGCCTCAATGGGCTCCCGCATCTGGCTACATCCGCTGCTGTTGGTTTACAGAGTGATCGGGATGACTATGTAGTAGCTGTAGCCCTGTCAGCCTACGGCCGTTACGTAAAAGGCTGGGGACCGCTGTAGAACCTGTCGCGCGCTGGAGGCTGCGCGCAAGATATGAATCCCGCTGACTGGCATAATTAAACGGACAACTTGTAATTGTATCAATGACTTCCTTACACGATTTCTTAGGCGCTCCGTGGAATATCCATTAGTTGTGAGAGTAGCTGCCGCCTGCCTCCAGCCCTTACACTTGCAACAAGTGCGCCGAAATCAGCAGGCTTCCATAACCACTCTACCATCGAAAGACTTGTGATCGGTTTGCAGTTTGAGAATTTATGCTTACCGAGGGATTCGATCTGACTGTTACAGTCTTTTTTCCCTTTCTTTCTTTTTTGTGTGGAATCATCAGATGAAGGGAGCGTTGCCTTTCCGGCGTCGTTGGCCGGTTTGGCACTTGAGACGTGGGGCAATCAAGGCCGCCAATCGCACCCGATCTAGATCAGGAAGAGGAATGCAGTTACGCAGGCCACGGCCCCGGCATAATGCACGTGGTAAATGTGGGACTCGGCCCGAAGACCCATGCCCACTATTAACCCGCTGTCTCACAGGTTGCTCATTGGAGTTCAATGTGCCCGCACTGCCCCTCCACTGGTTATCCCTTGTGTTCTAATTGCGGTCAACCGCACTCTGAACGGGCACTTGAATATCGATACCGCTTGTCGTCTCACGGACAATGTCGCGCCATTGCTGCCAAGTTGCGGGGCTGTGGTGGTAGTGGTAGTAAATGGGCGTATGGTCCTACATAGAACTGCCCGTGAGGTCTCAACGGCTGGGCGCAGCATACCGGAGACCTGTCGACTCCGGGAAGTTGGATGGGGCCGGCGCGGGCGTGAGCGCGAGGATCTGGTACCTGCCTGTGCCTTAGGGGTGCACTTCCACGGGCCCGCGAAGGCACGGGCCTCGCCCAGCGACCGCAGTTGAAAGGGCATCGTGCGAGGCGGTCGTGCGGCAACTCGCCGCTGTTTGCGGCGACCTGGATCTGGCGCATCGGGACGCCGACGCCGCTGACGTCGGGCAGATCGGCGGTGATGCTGCCGAGGATGGTCCGAGGTCGTGCTGGAGGAAGTCCTTCGACCACGCCTCGAGCAGGGCGGAGTCGGCCTTGGTAAGGTCGTGGTAGCCGAGCTGCATGCCGTCGAAAGCGGAGAGGAAGGGGGAGCGGGGGGTGTCGAGCGGGAGCATGATGCAGCAGAGGGCTCCAAGTCCCGCTCCGAGCTGAAGAGGTCGATGAGCAGATTGTAGATAAAGGCAGTGTTGCTCAGCGCGGCCTCGAGGCCTCGATGGGGTCGCCGGGGGCGGCATAGGTGGCCCTGACGTTAACCTGCTCGTTGGGGGGCGCCCAGGAGCGTGCGGTCGACCTTGCGCTCGAGCTTCTTGCGCCAGCGCCCGGGCATCGATGGCGTTGTCGGTGCCCATCTCGACGATCTCGACGACCAGGCCGTTGCCGTCGTAGGTGCTGTCGAAGACACGCTGTGACGAGGCGATGCCTTGGATGCGCTCGTTCTCGAGCAGTACGTCGATAAGAGCGCAGCCGTTGCAGCCCATGACGTAGATGGCCCCGTGGGCGAGCAGCGGCGAGCATTTCGTCCTGGAATGCACCGGGGTCGTCGTTCGTCATGGTGGAGTGGCGGACTTCTCCCGTCTGCTGTGGCGGCTTGTCGATGGCCATGCCGATGTCGGCAGGAAGGCTCGCAAAGCCCTCGCCCGGCGCGTTCAAGGGCGAATAGCGCGGCGAGCCCCGAAGGTACCGGTTCTGCGTCTTTGACGATGGTAGGCTAGATAGACTGCCTCGTCCTTGACGAACACCGTTGCCGCAGTCTAAAGGCGTTCCACAGTCGGCGAGTACGCGATGCGAGGGCGTTGCGGGCGGCCTGAGGCAATCTGCGGCAATAGGTATTAGCGCGGCCGTCGGGGAGGTGTGGGATCACGGGCTTACATCGCTCGAGCCCTCCTGCGCCGCTTCCTGCGCAATGGATGAGGCTCTCGCCTTGATTAGGAGCATCGTCGCCGCCGGACTTGGGGCTTTTGCTGAGCGCCGGCGGCAGCATCGCCGCTGCTGTCGCGCTGGCGACGTGGGGAGCTGCAGCGTGTGAGCACCTGAATCACATGGCGCGGGCCCAGGTGCTTACCTCGAGCCAGTGGACATTGTTCGGGCTGAAGGGGGGCCTGCTGGTTGGCCTTGCGGGTCTGGGTATGCCGCCCGCTCGCTCGGCATCCAGGGCGGGCACTTGCGCGTCTCCCCGCGCAGGGAGAGGAATCTTCGGGCACGGAGTGGCTGCCCGCCTGGGAAGGCGGTCTGTTGGGCGTACGCACGAGGTTGCAGTCGAGAACGCGATGCGTCATTGGCCGCGAGCGACGGCACGATCGTGCTGTCGCTTCGGGGTAAGCCTGGTACAGTCGAGGGCGCGATTGCGGATGCCATGCGGCGCTGGATGCACACTATTCAGCGCCACCTCGAGCGGGTGCTACGTGCGGTAATAGGCTTACTGTCAGGCGCCGCGTCGGTATGACAGCTGAGGGCGCAGCTCTGGCAGCGCTGCGTCGCTGACCACTCATACTGTCGCCCGCGTCTTCAAGCGCGATGGTGAGCGCAGTATTGAGCAAGCCTTTCTGCGCGTCTCGGAGAGAGCGGTCCAGGGTGTGCTGGCGGATGTGAGGGGCGAGTTGCATCTGGGCCGACGTCGAATGTATATCGAGCTGCCGATCGATCGGCCGGTCAACGGGATGAGGTCGCGGGGCCCTGTGCTCATGATCAGGATGATATGTCTCACAAGACCTCAACGACGTGTACAGTACCTCAGGCTCAGCTCCGAAAAAAAGGACGCGGCGATGCTTGTTCTGGATCGGTCCCCGACAATGCGGCGCGCTCGTTAGAACGAGTGGCAGAATTGTCCAGGTGGTTGGGCTCGAAAACAGAAGGCGGCCACTAGTCGTTGTCAGGGCCAGCGTGAGGGCGTTCTTCGTCTTATAAATCCTCCTGGCCATATTCTCCATCGTCTTTGTACTGCACGACTATAAGGAGTCGGTGCCGAACCCGCACGCAGCCGAGAACTGATCGGGGACGTTTTGCGTGCCCACGGCCGACGAGCCCAGCAGGGGATAAAAGACTGGCGCGTGTGCGGGATGATGACCGACTGGGTAGCCTGGGATACGGGCGCAAGCTTGTGCTGATGCGCGCTACACAGCCAAGCCGTCGCACCGGTCACTTGCGAGCACGCGATCCTGGCTCGCGTCGGCAGAGAGGCAGCCAGCGGAGGTCACGAACGTGCTGGCCATGGCGCCGAGGGAGAGCAGTGCGAGGCGCCGCAGGCCAACGAACGACCTGTCAATGCTGGCGAACCGGCCGTGCGCAGAAGAACAGAGTCGAACTGGCTATTTGTCCGGCCTGCGCATCGTCGTGTCGATCGCAGTCCTGCAGGATTAACGTGCGATGGCTGAGAGCGGTTCAGAGCACAAGGCAGAGTCAGACTGGATGTCATCTGAACCCTGTGGAAAGCGCACCGAATAAAGCATGGAGAGCAACCAGCCGCGCGTTCCAAGCCTAAGACGGCAGCGCCAGCGTACATGCAAAGTTGACGTGCACGCCCACGGGGCAGTTGGCGCGGCCCTCGGCGAGCGCGTCGTTCAGTGCCCGGCAGCGGCAACTTGAACGACCGGAGGCCGGTGGGCAGGCGCTAGAGCGAGACATGGCCGCGCGAGGGCAGCAGGATAGTCGCCCAAAGCTTCAAGTTAGCCTTTGGCGGCGCGCGACGACCGCGCCCAGCTAGGGCTGCATGTCCAGTCGGAGCACGACCTGCGGCGCGGTAGGCTGGCGTGGGATCGCGTACTGCGCCTAGGCAGCCGTGGGTGGCTCGGCGCTGGGCGGCTGCCTGCTGGTCCAGACGTAGCGTTGCGAGAACTGTTCGAGCTCGCAGTTCTGCCTCTCGAAGGGGACGGCGCAGTACAAAGCCCGCGGTCCCGGATAATCCCGATAGAGCTCCGATTCTCCGGCACCAAAACCGGACCATCCCTCGTCCTTCCGCCCCCAGGCCGGCGAGCTAGTACCGCCGGCTAAACAGGTCTGCCATAGGGCTATCGTACCCGACAGCCGCATCACTGCTTTGAGCCTGTTTTGAGAGTAGCTGAAGGCTTTCTCATGGCAGAAGAGCAAGCCGAGAGTTGCCTAGATGGGCACCTTGACTGCTATACCGGATCTAAAATCTCAGAAATGACATGCGTGGCCTGCTTTTGTATCATGGGAACGATCGGACATTTCCGACGTTGGGTCCTCCCCCCCAAAATGGGGCTGTCAGGCTGCCCTTCCGCCCCCAAACTGCCAACATCAAAGATTGGAGCTAAAAAGACCTCACCCAGGACAATTATTCAACCTCAAGCCGGGAGGCTCCCTTGAACGATGAGCATCAACGAGCACATGACAGGCGACCTGCAATCCCCATGCATAAACGTCCGCGTAGTAGTACAAACCGGGACCCCTTGCCAGCTGTGGTGATGAGTACGTCTCAGCCTCCTGGCCCATAAACATGCTCCAAAAGGGGACATTTGCGCATCGGACCTCTCACGAGGCATCATCTGGTTATGAAACAGGCAGTTGCTCGACCCTCTCTTTAAGCCTGATATGAGAGGCTCAGCGCGCGTGGCTCAATGATTTCCGGAGATAAGATTACTTCCATGATTCACAAAGCTGGTCTGTTCAGCCAAATATAGCCAAATAATCCCCCCGCTATGGACCCCTCCTACATCAGCGAGCAGCAAGCGTTCAACGGGCATCGTGACGTTGCTCACGAGCCTTACGCCCAGTATGGCCAGCCTCTCGTATATCACGAGTCGCGCAATTTTGTCCCCTACCACCAACAGCAATTCGCGCATTCGTCCCTCTCGGAATCACCGCTTATCTCCTGCGCTTCGACGAATTACTTGAACTTGAACGCCGGCGGCGGTCCTGAGTTCGAGAACGGGCCCTACGCCCCGGTACAGGTCGGGCGAGCGCAACACCAATTCCTCCCCGTTCCATACAGTCTGCCTGCGCCCGCGCCGACGGTGCTATCCGCGTACTCGTCGCAGCAGGAGGTCCTATCTCCTGTGGCACAGCCTATCCCCGCGGAACTACTTGCAGACGATCCGAGCGTGTTCGAGATGCCAGCCGCGGCATCAAACTCAGCGGGACCGGTCCCGCAATCCCCAACCCCAGCGCTCAGCACGGCCCCGTCGGACGGTGGCTGGGATACTTTATCATGGGCACAGGTTAGCAATCCCCGCAGTTGCATTCAAGGCTTCTATTAACCTGGAATGCTGGTGCCCCATGCAGCCGCAGACACCCATTTCCACATCACTCACGTTCCCTAAGCCGCTGGAACGGCTGTCCGGCAGTGGCCAGAAACGCAATAGCGGGACAGGGAAAGCACGCACCCCGGCGTGCAGCTCCTGTAGGAGTCGTAAAATCCGTTGCGGCGGCCCACTATCCCGACCTTCGGACATCCAAGCGTGCCAGTACGTTGCCCGTCCCTATGTGCTGGTGGTGATTGATGGGCGTATTTTGCAGGCCATGTTGGGAGAAAGACAGGCGATGCACTTTCCCTGAATCGCCCCGGCGTAGGCGGATCCCCCGCAGACCCATTTAATTGTTCAAGAAACGGACGGAGTTTTCACAAATGCTGGCCCCGTCCCTCCATCCCCAGTTTAGACACGGTCGTTTGCTCTCACATGCATTGTGTCGCGTTGCATTTTTTTCTTTACTGGCCTGGCTAGCGGGGCGTTTCAATACACGTGTAAAGCCGGGCGTTAACCCAAGTCGCCATCCAGAGTATAGGTTTTTTACGCAAGGGCGCTGTTCCCACGCGGCGCTTGCGCAAGTTCGCCCTCTCAAAAAACCTCAGCTATTTTCCAGTGCCATTGTCACTCTTGAACTGTGACGCCCACGTATGCTCTCCTTGCCAAAGGTTCAGAGCTTTGCGTGCTCACTGACTTGTGCAGCGGGCAAGGACGGCGGACGCTCAGTCCTCTTGGGCCCCCGTCGGTCGTGCAAAGCGTGGCTCTATTCCGGGCTGGGAGAGCTGAGCGGGCACCAAGTGGGAAAAGGGGGCTTGCACAAACTCTATGACCTCTGATACTAGTATTAGAGAGCTTGGGTAGCGACAGCAGCCGTTCGCATAATGGTAGACTCGTATAACTCCAGACACGTACTTAAATGCCATAACGATGTTTGCCTCAGAAGGTCAGATGCGGGCTATCTATATGGCCGTTCACAAGATAAAAACCCTTCTGAAAAACGACCTATCGCTCTGAAGCGCTACATCGCTGCCAGTGCGCCCAGCTATCCGGGCGTGACTTTTTCCTCTATTTACCAGGGCCTTCCTCCAGAGACGCGCTGCTTCGCGCGCCGAAAGCAGCCCGAGGCGCAAGAGGTCCTGGGGCACGCGTCGTCGCGCGGGGTTTTCATGCACGTGCGCGCCAGGTTCGACGTAGCTGGCTGGTGTGACATCTCAAGCGACACTTAGGCGATAGCTCCGTATGGCACAAGATAGTGAGGCTGCTACACACCGGGATTGATGACGAAGACTCAAAGGCGAGACGGTCTCGGGGGGGGAAATTCTATTGAGAATCCGCCCTTTCTGGGGTTTCCGCGCAGATAAAGGCATTGATCCGCCGCATCATTGCGATCAACCGACGCCGAGGTGCTGCTTGGTGTCCGGAATCACTGTAGGCATGGAGCAGGTGCTCCCTGTCGAGTTCGGAATGCGTTTTTGTTAGTAGGCACAATCCCTCGACGCTCTGAATTCATTTCCACTCGTTCCTATTAGCATTTCTGACTGCCCAATATGCATGGGGTTCGCTGCGGCTATTCAAAAGCAAACATCCAGTGTCGGTAGGTAATACAATGACATTTTCCCCACCAATAAAGACTCGTATAAGCCAGATGGAAGCCCCATTCTCCTCCGGAGGACTGTCTACCGTGACACCTTGCGGGGCGACTTCGTCGGTCTCTGTCTGAGCAAGCGCGGAGACTCACAAAGGTGACTTTGTGACTCCTTGCTGTTGTGAGTACAACTCTCAGGGTTGACCTTCCACGTACCGTAGAGCGGGAGAGACTTCAGCGCTCGGCGCGTGCATCACCATCACCGATGGGGCCGAAACGGCGGGAACTTAGTTTGCCTATCACCGTGATAGAAACCGGTTTCCCCGTGGAAACAGGGTTTCTGAATAGAATCGTCCCTCTCGGGGATCCCGGAAACAGGGCATAATTGTCAGTACGCACGTGGTCATCCTTCTCACCCAGATGCCAGTTAGGACACAAAAAACAGCCGGTCGTGGATACAAGCCAGAACACGGGCAGACAATGAAGGGGATTCAGCTTAAATCCAGGAAAGACCCAGAACACCGAAAGCCGGAGGCGCACTCAGAAAAGACAAGGTAGACACGGGCAGCGCAGACTGTGGCGACATTTGTAGGCCGCGCGTGGCCCCAGTGCCACAATAAACTTGGCTACCACACCCCGCTCCCCATTCCGCGTAAAGCAGCATGCAATCACTTAATTCGAAGGAATGGCCCGGCAAATTGCAACACGGTAGCCCTATTGGGTCGCCCGTCGAGTTGAAGACAGTTCAATGAGCGCTGACTACGCATAACGCCCCCAGGGCGCCGCTACCTCCCTTTCAAAGATGGGGGTATGACCAGGAGTAGAATTAGTGTCAAATTCGCCATTCCATTAAGAATTATGAGTAGCGGCGCTCATGCGAGGGTGGTTCCCACCTCGCCAGTTGCCGGGAAGGCGTTCGATTCCTTTCGCATGGTCCTAGTAAGGGTCAGGGTCCTTCTGTACCTTGCGTACTTGTGCTTCTGAAAGTGCGAGTCGCGTAGCTCGGGACAGCCTGTGTGGCGAGGACAAGGGACTCGAGGACGAGCAGTGGGATTGGATTGCCGATGACATCCATTCATCAGAGCTCTACAGCAGTTGGACTCCTACTTTCAACAGCGGAAGCGGCAGTACGGGTGAGTGTGTTGCATTCTCCAGCTGGAGACCACTGCAGGTGCATCAAGGGTACCATCCACGATCGTCCGAACCTCTCTTCGGCTCATTTGAGCTCCGTGAGCCCTCGTCCGTCTCTGCCCCGGGCGTGCGTTCGGGCATTCTGCCCCTGCACGGACGAAAGGAGCTCTGCGACGGGGTCGAGCAGAGGATAGCCAGGCGTCAGAAGCGCCAGGATTTCCGCAAAGATCTTGCAGATAGTTGTCGCAGCGCGATCGTAGTCGTGGCCCATGTCAAGAAACATTGCAGCAAGCACTGCCTCGACGGCGTCTCCAAGCGGTTTGGGCGGATCAGACGTCCAGCCGTGGCAGATGACCTGATCGGCCTTCATCTTGCTCAAGTCCTCTTGCGCCGCATCAATCGTCATGCCGAGCGCTGAGTTATTGAATAGCAGAAACTCGTGGACGCAAAGCTGCGTCACTCCCACCCACGCCAGTGTGGAGTTTCTGACCGCGGTCTGGGAGGCCCTGGAGAGCTCTCCAGATGTCGCCTTGGGGTAGGTGTTGAAAAGGTGGTCCTTGACGACCATGTCCAATAGAGCTGGAAATGCCAGCAGGCCGTGAGCCGGCGAAACCCTGGAGGGAGTGCGACAAAGGGTGCATACCGTCTCCGAGAAATTCGAGTCGATCGTAGCTGGCGCTCTCGGATGACCTCCGCGTTCTATGCGTCACGGCCTCAAGCAAAAGCGCCTTGTCAGCAAACTCGTAGCCCAGGAGTACTTCCAGCTCCTCATGCCGTCAGCAAACGACCTTGAGACTCAAAGAGGATGATAGCCTACCTTCTGAAGCAGCGGTATGCTGGCACACTTCCGGGCTGGCCTCTCGTACACCTCGTTCCACGTCCCGTTGCCTCGCCCAAAGCAGAGGCCAAGCTTGCGACCGACTGAAAGAGCGCAAGAGACGCGGCCGGATGAAAATGCTGCACCGAGCACGGCCTGGATGCATTCCCAAATCCACCGCCTGGGCATTTCGACTTTGCTAGTCGATAGCAGAGGCGACCACGCCTTGCGCGAGCCTGCTTCCACAGAGAGGTGGCGTTCTAGACCGAACTCTGTAGCCCTCGCAAATAGGGAACCATTGGAGATTGACCGCTCCCGGATGCTCGTGAGCGTTCCTTCGTCGTTGTACGGGAACGCGTTGAATGCATAAACGCTGACGCCGATCTTGTGGAATGCATGGCCGAGCATCTTTAACCGCTGATTGTCAACCGCCTTCCCCGCGGTAGAGAGCGTCGTTGCCTCGACGAGGGCGTAGATGTCGACGCCGGGGAGGTCAAGCGCTCTAGCGCGAGTGGCGTTGCATAGTCGGCGCACAAGCTGGGGCAAATACCGCACCGTCCAGGCGGTCGCTGTTGACAGGCAAAGGCGTTGGCACCTGGATTCGGGCATTAAGCACGCCACCGCCGAACCATCTCGTTCTCCCGCACGGGAGAGCCTTGTATGGGACGATATGTCGTCCCACGATGTCTCCAAGTGCGGCAGCGCGTGGCACCGAAACATGCGAGAGGCCCCCTCGATTAGCAGTTCGCCCTGCTTGCCGTCCGACGCGCAGCCGGGTTTGGCGGATGTATCGTCCTCTGACATGTGCTCGCATTCTCCGATCAAGGTATACAGCGTGCCGGTTTGCACGCCGTCGAAGAAGCGTCCTGCCTGATCAAACGAAGCGGACACGGGCTCCCAGCGGTCCATAACGGGGGCCTGCACAAACTGAACCATGCCCTCAATATTGAGCATCCCATCAGCATTGAGAAGCGCCAGGAAGTATGCAAGCGGCTGCTCATTGGGGTTGGTGAGCACGAATCCGCCACAGAGTCGAAGAGAGACGCGAGTAAAGTTGGCCAGGGTCTCTACAATCGCCGGCTCAGCAGAAAGGCAACGAGCGTCTCCTCGGAGCTGAAACTGCTTGCCGTCCACGTAGAAGATCACAGAGGGCATCGGGGAGCCAGTGACAAAACCCGCAGTCACAGTGCCGTCCACGATGCACCCGTGGACCCACAGCTTGTCTTGGATGTGAACCCAAGGCACGAGGATGTCGACCTTCATGGCCTCGGAAGCGTTCGATAAGTCAACTACCTCCCGGAAGTACGCGTCGAGGCCAGTCTGGTTGCGCTGGTATTTGGCGGGCAGAAGATAATCGTCGTAATAGCCGAGCTCGTGCAGCTTCACGACCGCAGCATACGCGGCCGCGCTCCGCGCTTCGCTCTTGGATCCTATAGCGCGGTTGGACCGGAATCAAATATCAAAGCGTCGCTGGGTAAATTCAATGAAGCAGGGAGGCGGACCACAGCGCGAAACATCTGATGGCCGAGCTCGTCCACATTGTAAGCGAGCCGAGGTTCGTCATCCCCGGCTGCAGTATTCGAATTGCAAGCGAGCTCGAGGGTGGAGATGGCAGCATCTTGTGTGAGGGTCGCCCCGGTGGCAGGCACGACATAACGACGCTGGCGGTGGGCAGGGATAGCCGCCGCATAGGGCTCGCCAGCATCGGCTCCGGCGTTCGTCGTGGACGCGGCGTACTGCTCGCTCAGCACCGGCTCGTTGTTGCGCATGCTGGTGTACTTGTCTAGTCCGGCCCGGTCGTCTGCTTGTAGCATCACAACGTAGGTCGAGTTCGGGCGGCGTGCGCGACCGCGGGACTGCACATACGAGACCAGATTCTGTATGCCATCAAAGCGGATGACGAGATTGCACGCCTGAAAGTCGAGCCCTTCTTCCGCCACAGACGTCGCCACGAGTAGGTTATACCTGTCAGAGCGAAACCCGTCGACGACTTCCTCCTGTTGGCTGGAGTCCATTCCAACAACACCAGCTAACCCCGAGGTAGCATGACCGATCAGTGCAGCCGAGGATATCCATTCAAGCTTCGTAAGCCGGGGGAGTATCTCGGCGAGAGTCAGTGCGACGTGCTTCTGCTCGACAAACACGATGCATTTGAAGTCGTCGCACCGATGCTCGCACAAGACCTCCCCCAGGCAACGCAACTTTGGGGATATTGCACCTTCCGGCACAGCGTCTCCCATCGAGAATGCGCGCTCGACCGCTTTGAGGTTGTCAAGTACGCTCGGCCCCTCCAGCCGTGGAGGGCAGCCCAAAGCCGACCGAGGAAGTGCGCTCGTATCATGAACGGCTTCCGGCTCCACGGGCTCCTGAAGAGCCCCGGAAAGGACCCTGATGGAAAAGAGGCTGGCCGCGTAAGTGCCGAGAGAGTCTAGCATCACCTCTCTTCGCGTCTTGAGTGCACGATCTTCTCCCAAATAGGCATCAACGGTCCCCGGTATGCCGCGGGTTGCGGAAGTGGGATCGGGGGCCGAGTAGGTGCGGACGACCTCCCGCGGACGTGCCACGTACTTTGAGAGCTCGGCCCGATTTTCTTTCGCTGTGATTATCTTCGCGCTCATGATGCTGCGTAGTTCCGTCAAGTGTTTCTGTACGAAGCGCGCGTCGAAAACCGGAGATGCCGTCATTCCAAAGACTGCAGAAGTGGGGAGGCTTATTAGGCACAATGGGACCCCAACGTACGGACGTACTCATCGGGCGGGCCCCGGTTGGGGCTTTGGACACGTAGTTATTAAGTATTTGGGCGTAGGGATGCTTGCCATGCGCGTTGTGCGCCTCATCAAAAACGAGCAGGGAGATCTGTTTCGCGCACCGGCCGCGACGTCAGGAAAACCTGTTACGAAGCATAAAGCAACCGCCTGTACCTGTTCCGTGGTCCAGTAGCCGTGGGAAAGAACGTCCAATAGTATTTGTGCTATTATAAACGTTAGACGGCTAAAAGGAGAATACCATCCGCTCACGGGTCATGACGAGGACAGTATGTTCTGTGAACTCCCTATTCCACTGCACCCTGTCCCACATGTCGACCTTCTTCCCGCCCAATGTGGTATCGCCCGTGTAGCTTCCTAGGCTCAACGGAACCTGGGACTCAATAAATCTCGCTTGCTGGGCGACCAGGGGCCGCTTCGGTGCCAGGAATATCGCTTTTTAGTAGTGTTAATCGAGCTTTGTTGGCTCACCGGCTCCGGGTCCGGGATAATACGAATGGCGCACCAACTTTGTGCCCGGCCATGGGCTTGGAATAAATCCACTTGATGAGCTGAGTGGCAATGAATGTTTTTCCTGGACCGGATAAGTCGGCGAACGGCCAAGGATATGAGGACAGACCCGAGCCCGTATCGAGCACGGCAATGACGTTAGACTAGGCCCCCGGCTTATCCGATAACATGTCGGATCCCGCAAAGGCCCGATTTGGGGGCCGGAATCAAATTTTATTTCGCCAACGGCTATACCTATAGTCTTGGCTAAGGCCTGATGGTATCGGCCCCAGGTGCGGTATCAACGTCTATTTTCCAAGTGGTGATTGGTGCAGCGCTCCCCGAGAAAATCCCAAATTACTGAAAATTTCGCCTCAAAATCGGCCAAAATTTGGGGGGCGGAAGGATCGGACCTCTGAACCGATAAGCCGGGGGCCTGTTAGACTGCCGCGCCTCAAGAAAGATCTCTTCCTGGTATGCCCGCATCTCAAACGGCGCTGGCTGAGGATCGGTATGCGACGACATTATTGAGGGGACGGACGCAGAGACGCAGTGATGGAACAGGCAGACGCAGAGACACGGTGTTTGAACCGGCTCGGCACGTCAAAGCCCCGGCCTTGTCCTACTTGAAATTGACAGTGAGAGCGCTCGGCCTCGTAAGCACCTGTTTATGATATGCATGCCATAAAGCCATGGCAAGGCGCCAGGTCTGGTGCTGTTTAGGCCGAGGCTCAATTATCGGGGGTACATCTAAGTACCTATTGCTACATTTCTTAGATCTACGCAATCTATAGCAGCCGCGCCAGATTGCCGCGCTGCGAAGCATACTGTAGCCGCGCGCCACATTACCGCCGGCCCAAAGCTGTGACAGGCGGCGTACATTACCGCCTGCCGCTGGTGACCTGTGACATTGACCTGGGGCGGGAAATTTTATCCTGTGGGAGGGAGCGTCGGGAAAACGTAGTGGACTTGAAATCTATAGCAGCAGCATTCTCACCTCATCAGTCACCGAGATTTGGGAGAAACCCACTGCAGGAACAGCCGACCCAGTGTGTGGAGCATTAAATGGCGTTAGGAGATGGTATAAGGCTTCTGCGGTGCGTCATTAATGCTCCTTGCGCGAATCGCAACCGAAAATTAGCGGTTTTTAGTCCATTTGCCCCCTACAAAGCGCATGTGACAATGGGGAGGGCATTACCGCGACCCCTCTGTGACAACAAACAAATCGAAAAAATTACCGGGCCGCGAGAGGTCTGTGACACGTGACGCGCGACTACAGTAGACGACTGCTTTCGGTGCCCGCCTGGTGATGCCTGTCGCGTCCGGGGGGGGGGATCACGTTTTATGCAACGCCTGGGTTCCATATCGTTTATTGCGGTGTCAGCCCGGTATGTTGATGTCATAGAGTACAATCAGGAGCGCGGTAGTTAGGTTGGAGGCAGCCGGGGACGGTAGCCCAACCATTCCGGGTAGTGCATCGTTGGGCACAGCTCCTCCGGGTGGTTCAGTGCGCTACATGTGTCACACCAAAAGAGGCGGTGAGAGCTGTACATGATACCTGTGGACTCGTTTCCAGGGCGTAGATCCGCAATTATTGTGCGCCATTGCCAGAGCTCTGCGGTCGAGAGCTCCGGCTGATCCACATACACGTTCCAGAAGAACTCCGTCAACTTCGACCGGTCGTCCGGTGGATCGTAGCGCCCTTCAGCGTCGTAAGGCATGTGCACAAACTCCAGATCCATTGTTGATACGATCTGATCGAAGCGGTGGCCGCGGGCGGTCATAAATGTGCGAGCGGTCCTGCAGGCGAGGATCGCTTCACGGATGTAGTATCTGGCCAGGCCATATTCCTCGCGGGAGAGCCTGCTCCCTCCGAAAGAGCAGACGAAGCGTCCGACGTCGTGCTGATTTGGGATTGTGAAAAATGAGAGCCATGGCGTCGACCAAGCGCCCGGTCGGAGCAGCGCGGTGATCTGGTCCGGCTCGCCATGGACGAAAGCGGCATGAACAAGGCGAAACCTGCTTTTATTGCCCTCGATTCGTAGCCTTGGGCGGTTCGGAAAAACGGAGGCGCTTAGCTCGTTGAGGGCCTCGACTAGCAGATCGAGGTCAAGCCAGTCTGTGCAACGGCGCTCTGGATAGAGCCAGCATCCCTGACCGCCCAGCGCGAACAAGGCGGCGCGATCGCTGCCTGTCCAAGATTCTGCGACGTCGCTGCGAAGAACTCCCACCGGGCGCGGTACTCCGTGCAGTTGATTGGCTATAAATACGCCAGGGCGCGGCAGCTGGTGGCTGGACGGACGTGGCGATAAGCCCTGCGCGATCGGGAGTAGAGCCGGCGGCAGCAGCGAGCTGCCCTCCCAGGCCGCCAGCTCTCCGGCCCTCTCGATGTCCCCCGTCCCGAGCTCAGCCAGGATCCCGGAGACCTCCTCTGCCGTCTCCGCTGCGCGGCGGCTGGTGTAGTTTGCTGGGTCATGTCGAGGGATTTTGGTCGCCATCGAGGGCCTCGTAGACGCGCGCAGACCGGCCTCGGATGCGCCCCGCATGAGCCTACCAAACTCGAAAGCACCGACAAAGAAGCCCTTCAGGTACAGGAGCTCTAAAGAAGGGTCTCGTATGGCGGGGGCGCGCAAAGCCTGGTTCAGGCGCTGGCCGTCGCGTACGCCACCCCAGAATGAGACGTTCTTCGCGGTGATCTCGTCCAAATGACCAAAGCGCGGCGCCAAATGAGTGGCCGAGTTTTGTCTAGAGGGCGACGATGCGTTACCGTCGCCCTCTGCGGGTCCGTACGCCTCCTCGCCGTCCGTGCCTGATGCGTCTGTGGGCTCGGGCGCACCATCTACGGCTCCTGACGCGGCGTTTCCGTGGAGATCCTCCTCTATGAGCGCTCCGCTGAAGGTCTCAGTCATCTTGCAATGCTGGAGGGGGAAGATGTCGGCCCCACGTTCCCTATCTTATACATTCCCGGGGTGTGTTTGGACTGCGGCTCGGCGTTTATCACTTGATCATCAACCGCCTTATGGCGGTGCAACATCTCCGCCCGCTCTCGTCGAGTCAAACCGGGCGCCCGTCTTTGGTGCGAGAGATCAGGATGGTTTATGGCCAGTGTGTGTGGAGAGAGAGAGAGAGAGAGAGAGAGAGAGAGAGAGAGAGAGAGAGAGAGAGAGAGAGAGAGAGAGAGAGAGAGAGAGAGAGAGAGAGAGAGAGAAAGAGAGAAAAAGAGAGACATTCTTCCTGCTTAGACTGTGTGAGCAGGCTACATACATAATACGAGCACAAGACACAGTGACTGTACTACTGCAAGCACAAACAATCGAAGGCGTGCGGGGGCTGTGAGCATCGCGGCATCAGCGGCGTAGTGCGCCCTTTCGACCAGTCGCAGGATCCTCGCAAATCCCTCTAGAGGCAGGATAATCTGGGGCGTCCGTTTGGGGGGCGGAAGAAGCGTAGCGCAGGTGCATTTGGCGAGAGGATCAAATGCCGGAGCCTTTCAGTACACATTCCCACGCGCCTGGCTGGGTCTGGAAGATGCTCTGCCCTCCTGAGGTCTTTAGGATGCAAAATGTTAGTCATACAGATGCTCTCAGATCCATGTCGACCCCCTTGAGCTTCGCGGACTTTGGCTAGACGTACATTCCGTACGATCAACTTGGAATAATCCTGCTTGAGTCTGAGGAGCCAACGCTTGCTGGCAGTTTGGGGGCGGCAGGGTCCAGCTAGTAAGGACTCATGGGGCAGATGGGGGGCGCGAGGATCACAGGCTCGACGCTGCAGAGGGCCAAACTTTGGGACGGGAGCATGGAGCTTTTATTGCGGAATTATCAGGGGACCTCTAGTCGCTCATTATCTCCAGCCATACCGGCTTATTCGACGGAGATATCTGCAGAGAAATGCCATGTCAAGTTAAGGCAAGATGGTGGTCGTGTCGCCTTGCATTGCTGCCAGTGATTTGCCATTAACCCGTGGCCGCAAGGATATCATGGGCGCCCTCCTTCGTAGGTGCCCTTCCTCCGCATGATCTTTGGCATGCGTATGAATCTTGCTTCGTGTGGTTTCGTCCCGCGTCTTACGAGCGGGCGTGGGTCGAGCTGTACTCGAGCCCAACAACGACAGAGGTTTAGCAACCTATGTGCCTCGGAGTCCGCGTCACATCAAAGAACTTGGAATTTTGCGAGTGGTCGTAAAAGGACCAATGTTACGAAGGGCGAAAGAAACACGGGAATAGATGAGAATGTATAAAGAGGCCAATATTCAAGGTTTTCCTGTGGCTAAGAGCTTGTATCTTCCCTCAAGTGGACGGCCCAGCATTTTCCGGTGACCAAAACACAGTCTTTTGCTGGTTCGGAAGCATTCCGCATTTCGCGGCTCGGAAAAGTCAAACCTGTGCTGAGTCCGGAGATACCGGAGGGTTTTACCCGCTAGAAATTTCGGAATTTTGCTTGCCTTGGACAAATACCAAGGACTATTTCGAAATTTACCAGGAGGTAAAATCCCTCCGTTATCTCCGGATTCAGCACAGGTTTGACTTTTCCGAGCCGCAAAATGCGGAATGCTTCCGAATCAGCAAAAGACTGTGTTTTGGTCACCGGAAAATGCTGGGCCGTCCACTTGAGGGAAGATACAAACTCTTAGCCACAGGAAAACCTTGAATATTGGCCTCTTTGTACATTCTCCTCTATTCCCGTGTTTCTTTCACCGTTTGTAACATCTGTCCTTTTGCGACCGCTCGCAAAATTCCAAGTTCTTTCCTGTGCGTGGAGCCATCAGCGACCTGTCTTTTAGGCGACGTAGTTGACATTCTGGCCGTGGCCGACCGTGGTGGCCTATCATGCACCAATCCGGATGCTTATGAGATCACGACAGAAAGGTATCCGGGGTCCAGTGCGATATTCGCAGCGACCCTGACCAAGATGCCCGGCGCCACCGGATCGGGGCAAAGTTGATTCCCTCGTGAGAACGTCCCGAAGAGATCCGGTCAGGCTGTAGCACGGCGACGCGAAGGGATTCTTTTGGCAAGTCGGATGAAAGAATCCACGGAAGCTGTGAGGGCGCCTCACTCAAAGAAGGTTGATGCGGCCATAGACGATTACGTGAGGGCTCTCGTTGGGGAATCTCAGATGCGAATTGGCGGCGGCTGACAGCTTCCCGGTGGGACGTGAATTTAGATCCAGCGTCATCTCACAATCCTCCCTCGGGAGTGGCCTGACGATTTGGGAGGCTTCTGTTCCCAGCCCTACGGCGCAGCTGGCATCTGTGCACGTTGCGTTTTTTTGGGAAGGCTCGAGAAGCCCGGATCCATGGGACAATGCAGGCCACGACGACGCAGGTCACAATAAGAACGATGGGTGCAACGGATACATGACTCGGCCGCTTGTTGAGCGAACAACAGAGCGCACAACGCCCTCATTCAACGAGGAAGTACCTCAGCAGCCGCGTCTTTTTGTTTGGGCGCTCCCTGTCTGAGTGCTTGGCCGTGAAGTGCGCCATGAGGACGTTGGCGTCCTCGTCCTTCACGTCGCAGCACGGACAAACCCAGCGGCGCCGCTCCGTGCTGCCCTCCTGCGTCATCTGGAAGTCGGCGAGGAAATTGCCCACCCGCCACGCAAATGGAGATGCCTGCGAAATGTAGTCGTGCGCGAGCACGGGCTCGAGCACGGGCGGGCGCGTGGGGCGGCGCGCGCCAGGCGGCGAGGCGCTTCCGCCCGATCCCCCGAAGATTTCGTCCCATAGCGCTCTCGAATTCGGGTCTATGGGCGGGGGCGTGTTCCTCCTGCCGTGCTCGGGCGTCCTGGGACGGATGAGAGTCCGCGCGCCCTGGGATACGGCCAGCCCTGGGTGCGCCTGCACGGCTGCGCGATGGAAGTTAATCGCGGCGGCAATGGGCGCTGGGCAATGCTCACCGCTCGTCTGCGCCGGGCTCATGAGGTACGCCGTGCGCGCGGGGCGGACAGCGGGGCGGCCAGCGGGGCGGCGCGCGCCAGGCGGCGTGGCGCTTCCGCCCGATCCCCCGAAGATTTCGTCCCATAGCGCTCTCGAATTCGGGTCTATGGGCGGGGGCGTGTTCCCCCTGCCGTGCTCGGGCGTCCTGGGACGGATGAGAGTCCGCGCGCCCAGGGATACGGCCAGCCCTGGGTGCGCCTGCACGGCTGCGCGATGGAAGTTAATCGCGGCGGCGATGGGCGCTGGGCAATGCTCACCGCTCGTCTGCGCCGGGCTCACGAGGTACGCCATGCTGACTGGCATAGACGCAAGCGCGGGCTGGCCCTGATGTGCGCCAAGTGCTGATGCCTGCTGTCGAGGCTGCTGCGTTCCCCGCGGCTCCCAGCGGTTGGCCGACATGATCGGTACGCGTGGATCGAAAGTGCTTGAGCGCAGTTCATCTGAGCAGACGTTGCGCGTTATAGACATCCCTGGTGTAGCTCAACAATCGCCCTGGTCAACGAAGAGAAGCAGGCAGCGCGCAGAAAGAAGGGGAAGCGGGGATTCATCTCACGCAAAAATCTCAAACAAACAATAGAACTTCGAACGTCAGTTCGCCCGAGATCCATCGCTTTGAGCGCTACGGAGCGTGAATCCAGCTCAATCACGCACGTTTCCAGACAGACATAACCCTGCGGGGTGCTGTCGGAAGCTGTGCGATTAGGCTTGACCCGGACAGCCTGGATCCTCATCGGGCGGCGCCCGATCGACAGCGTGTATGCGCGGGGCGTACCCGCGGCTGTGATCTGCAAGATGTCCCGTGTGGCGCACGAGGGTGGAGACTTCGGCGCGGATCCCCAGGCGCGAACGCATGGTCGCACAGATTTGATTGACGGCTGCAAACGCTGCAGCCGACGCACGGCGCCGAATTGCACATGCGTGGACAGACGCCGCCCGAGCCCGTTGTTGTGCCTGAGGGGCGAGCCCTGCTTGATCGAGTCATCGGAATGTGGATGCGCCCTAGAGCCGGTTCCCTTAAGCCGGGGGCATGGGGAGCAGTACGTCGCTGCTGGGCTCGGGTGCTGAGGAGGCGCATCGCATAAATTGACCGCTTCACCGCAAGCGCACAGCATCACCAGCCATGAAGATCATTGCCCTCCTCCTCGGTGTCTTTGTCGCATCCGTGGGTAGTTTGTGTTTATGATGGGCTCTCGGCATCCACATGCTGACAACACGCGCAGACGGCGGCTGAGGCGATGGCGGAGACGGCGACGGCGGAGACGGCGGAGACGGCGACGACGGAGACGGCGGAGACGGCGAGGATCTGCGCAGTGGCCGCACGGGGCGTTAGGGTACGTAGCAACTTTCACGATCGGAAGAACGTCATCAAGCATCTGCAGTACCCGCCAATGAAATGCGGCAATCCGGCGGCGTGAGCCGCCTCCCGCCTGCCTCGGCCTCGTTAGCACCTTATGCCTCCGCCTGCGCTCTTTGAGGAGTTTTGTACGACGAGCTTGCGCCTCGCGATGCAACACAATGCGGACCATCCGCCCATTTACTAAGAAACGAAAATTCTCCATGAACTAACCGCAGCCATGAGCCCGTAAGCTCGATAAAGTGCTTTCGCGTGAACGAGCCCCGTTTCAACGCAAAGCTCACTCGTGAGGCCAAGAAGGCAGTTGTTAAGGCCACCATCACTGACCTCAAGGTCGATGGTAAGGCTTCTCGCCGTTATCGCGCTCTTATCCGGAATCTCGGCTGCCTCGGAGCGGCCTTCAAGAAGGCCTTCATAGTCGTCCGCGCCTGCGCAAAGGCCTTTGGCCTGACACTGAACGGTTCATTCTCTCATGGACTCATGTCACTGTGAATCAAGGAGGCTGGCGCTGCCGCGGATATCCAGGTGGCTGAAGCTGTGTTGCAAGACGCCGACGGTGAGAGGTATATTCTTTTGTAGCATATGAGCCTGCTTTTTCATGGATCCCAGGTATTGTTTACTCATGTGACTGGACCTCCGACCGTGGACGGCGCTGCCAGGTGCATCTAACCAACGTGCCGCAGCATAGCGCAGCTGCGAGGATGTACTTCCTCGGCGTCAAACGCCAGTTCTCTCACACAGCGGAGGCAAACTTCGAGACTTGTCGCTCGCGTACGGGCTCTATCTGGGCCTCCTGTTACCTCAAGAGGACATTATCTACGTGCGTTATCCATGTCGTGCTCGCGGGGACGCTTCGGAGTGCGACGGAGGGGCGCTGCTGTCAGTTAGTACGATATTCCACAAGAGCAACGGCTCGTTTAAGCTGAGAATATTCATAATCAATGTTCTAAAAAAGACTGAGGCATGATTTTCTCTTGAGCGAGCGGAATGAGTCGAGCGGTGCGGTGGGGACTTCTCCCGGGAGCAGGTCGGGCACAGCCGGTGCACTGTTTTGAATCGCTCCTTGCCTCTCGACCCGCGCGCGCCCACCCGCCTCCTACCGCTCGAGCGCCCTCCATCTGCCACGCCGCTTTTGTTGACCATCCCTAACCCCGGGCCTTTTTTTTATCCCCTTCGCCTCTTCGCTGCGGCGGTGCACGCTCGAGCTGGGGCCAGTCCTCTCATTTACTGCCTCCCCTTTCCTCTGCCCTTTTTACGCCTGTGCGACATTGCATGACAGCCCCTCCTCCTTTTGGTTCTTCCCAGGCCAGCTCTTTCAGCTCGCCGACTGTCGCCGTTGACTCCGATGCCCTCGACGCTTCGGAGCACGAGTACGACCTGGCCCTCTCTGCTGCCAAGGAAGTGTCTTCCTAGCGAGTATTGCTCCTCTCCCTGCGGCGCTTTTATTCATAGTTCGCTAACTCGCCCTTAGCTTCCCGCAGGGCCAACACCCAGGCGACCACACTGTCCGGGTCGTCAACTTTGACATCAGCCACCCCATTCTTGCTCACGCGCTCAGCTGTAACGACGCCGACATGAACCCTGATATTGAGGTCCCCGTTCCTGACCGCATTGCCGGACGAGTTGTCCGGCGCAGTCGTCGCGTCGCTGGCCTGCCGCCCGGTTCCCCCCACCGCGAGCTGCCGCGAAGCGCCGAGCTCCTTCGCCTTCGCCTTCGCCAGCTCGCGCCGAATCTCCGTCCAATAGAAGCAGGCGGGCTCCGTCGAGCGCCGCGTCCCGTGGAGCAAACAAGTCGGCGGCCGACTGGTCCTCTCCGCCGGTCCCCCACTTCGCCACCGTGCCAGCTCCCACAGCTGCCCCTGCCCCTCCCTCTTCAAGGCCCCAGATTGCACAGCCTGGTTCAACGGGCCAGGTTCCCGAGCTCGCCGTCGCCGCCGCCCGCCGAGGCGTTATCCGAGTCGAGCTCAAAGCGAAAGAAGCCCAAAAGAATAGACAGCGCTGGCGCCGCAGTGCCACGTGGCCCGGACGCCCGCGCCGCTGTCGTTGAGCAGGACGGCCTCACGGACAAGCAATGAGACCAGCCAGACAAGTACGACTACGTGGTGGCCGACTTCGCCGCAGCCCGCTCTGGAGCCCCCATCCCACCGGTTACCCCGCTCCATCATCGATCTCCTCGCCCCGCCCGCCAGGCCATCACTCCGCCGAGCACCACGCCCGTCGCGCTGCCGGGTACAGGCGGTCTCTGCTCGTCCAGCAGGTTCGGCCCGACCAGGTGCTTGGCGCGGATGGGGCTCCAACGTTGGCCATCAAGAACGCCAACCGCACCGTGCCCGGCTGGCGCGGCCTCGTTCCCGGGCTGCGTATCAAGCGCGTTCGCGAGCTCTGGGAGACCCCGCTCCTCAAGGAGCTGCTCCAGCTCCTGAAGAACGTCCCCTATCTCGGCTACAACACCTCCATCGCCGACATGAACGGCCGCACCGTCATGTACCAAGCAACCCCGCTTCGCTACCAGCTTACACCGACGCTACGAGGAGCAGGTCAATTGGTACTTCCGGGCCAACGGACCCGCTGCACGCGTGACGTCCGTGGGTCTTTGCTTTGGCTCATAGCATGCTCTGATCCCGCGTTCTCCCACAGAAATTATCTGACAGGCATCATCAACATGCGCTTTCCGGCCATCGCTGAGCGCATGCGCGCCAACTATGCATGGCACTATGAGCGCACGAAGGCGTCTGGCCGGCCTCTCCATCCCCAGTTGGGTTTGTGCTGGAACTTCTGCATCAACCTCCCCGCGCCCGAGGCCGGCGTGCTGCGAATGCCATGAACTGCGCCATCCTCATCTGTGCTCTCTTCTTGTTCTGGTGGAAAGGCGCGTCCGCCTTCCCTCACTTTCTTCCCTGCCTCCCTTTTCTAACCAGTGATGTAGGCTGGGTGGGCGAGGAAGAGCAATCCTGGCTTGTTATCTGGGAGCTCGGGGTCATAGCGGAATGCCCGCGGGGCTCTTTCCTCCTCTACCCCTCCGCCCTGCTCTTTCACTTCAATGCCCGCATAGTCAAGTGCAAGCGGGGCGAAAAGCCGACGCCGGAAAACACGGAGGAGCTGCCGAGGACCGGTGCCTTCCTCATTGGCGGCCGTGGGAGTGGCGTCTGGTTCACCCAGGCGTCAATGCACTCTCACACATCGGAAAAGGATGCCCGGGGAAGGCTTGATGACTACGAGGCCCTGGCTCGCCCCTTCTTTCCTGAGATGGCTCCCATTGATGTGCCTCCAACTGCAATGGATGCCCCGGCTCTGGCAAAAGAGTCTCCTTTTCTATCCCAGTTGTAGCATCCTTCGCCCACCTTGCTCTGCCCTCGCTCCTTTAGCTTGCTTTTTGTCCTCTTCTGCTGCCCAATTGACATGATGAGCCTCAGCACAAATGCCACTGGAGGCCAGTTGTCATCCCCAATAAGGCATCATAGGCGAGCAAGCATGTACAGCCGCTCATGCTTCTTGACGTTTGCAGTGAGGCGGGGCGGGCCCATTTCCGTTCATGTCAAGCAACTCCATCGCGGCCCCGCGCCAGTTGGCTCATGAGATTCACGCCACTTTGGAGCTGCAATCCCTGCCTTCCGAGCCATGCCAGAGACTCCGAGACGTGATGTGAATCGATGAACGTACTCAGTGACCGGAAAGGCTCAGCTTGTCGGACGGCGCGGAGCACAGCAAAGCATTCTCCTCGCTCGTTCGTCTGTGCAGGGCCAAGGCCGCGTAGCACGCTGCTTTTTTTTTTTCTTTCTTTCTTGACACTTATATCCCCAGAATACTCACGCTCTTGCTGTCGCAGCTGACGCAGTGCTGCTCGAATTGGCCCCGTCGGTATACACAGTCACCTCAGGGGAGCCTCCTCAATCAGGTTAGCTTTATATTTTGAGGTTTTTAGACCAATCCGGCTTCTCTTATTGAGGTTGTAGACCATGTGTATGAGCAAGATAGCCAAATGAGATTTTACAAGACACACCTCAATCAGGATAGTACCTCAGAGCAAGAGGCGACGGGATCAGCCCAGGTAAAATGAGAAGAAGGCGCATGGGACATATTGGGACGAAACAGTGGGTTGAAGAGAGTGAGAGGAGCGAAAGGAACGAAGGGGAAATAAGCAGAAGGTCAGAAAAGGTAATGCGAGTAGCTCAGAGCGCCGCACGCATCTTGCACTGTCCCATCCTGGTGGGCTTCGCGTAGAGCGTCAGAATAATACAGCGAGAATACCGCCGCGAATGTGGCGGCGTCGGCGAGAATGGTTGGTGCTGCTCCAAGCCGCGAGAAGGCTGAAAGACTCGCCGCGATGGTGCCAGGGTGGCGTGCTAACAACGGCGGCTGCGTGGCGAGGGCTCGGGCACGCGGATAGGTGCGGTTGTGTTCCGTCTTGGATCCGTTCCATCGATGCAACTCACGCATCCGTCTCGGCTTCCAGCAGCTGGCGGCTGGCGCCCTATCCTACCACCTGTGCCATCCCTCTCGTCGTTGATAGCATAGCGTTAAATTTGCTTGAATTCTGCGCGTTGCCGCATCGTGGGGCCCAAGTGGGGCCATTGCGCCACGCCCACCTTTCGTGTATGCAGGCAGGCTGTGCCCCGAGGCGTGGGCCCGCAGCCGTCCGTCGCTCACGGCGTGCGTCCCAAGCACGTCCACGCGCCTCCTCAGGCCCTGTGACCCTGGTATTCCTGCATCTGCGCCTATAAATTCTCGTGAAATTTGCTTCCAGTACTTTCAAAGACGGTCCCTGGCCCTGATAAACATTCGGGCGGCCCTGAATGCTCAAGGAAGTGTACCCGTGGGCAAGCGTTAGCAACAAGGGCCGTTGAGCCACGGACAAATCAGACTGCTGCGGTGAGTGGGCCTTCTCGGAGATCTACTCGAACCTCACGGCGTTGCGCAGAGGCCCTTGGACTCGGTATATGGCAGCAAACGAGTCTTGAAAGCCTAGGACCTTAAAAGGATTATCTCTCGAGGCCTGTGGGCCTCGAAAAGATAATCCCGGCTGACTGAGGTAGTTGGTCAGGGGTACCGTTTTGATAACTGATCCAGTGCGTCGAGGTCGAGGGAATGCGTCTATGCAAGTGCATTTGCAAAGGTCGATCAATGAGCTGCCTTGCGGCCGGAATGAGGTGAAATCTCCTGCACGCGGGCAAAGCTCGACCCGCCGTTCATCAACCGGAAGTCTGGCACGGACGCACGCCGGAGGAGATATAAGCCTCCGAAATTCCTAGTAGTGTCCCGTGAGACACCGTCTTCGTGCGGCAGGGCGGGCGCGGGGCTCCCCAACCCGGCCGTTGACGTCTTCGCCGATCCAGAGAGACGCTGAGCCTTATGCTTCGTGCAGGGCTGACGTTGCTTTTCTCCAATAGCCTCTCAAAAGGGCGACTTGGGAATTATTCTATCCATGTCCCATCGTGAGACTGGAGTATATACGCAGCAAGGAAGATGCTGTTGCCGGACTCCAAGCAGAGTATGCCCGGCCCGGACGCATCAGCACGTTCGCGGAGCCGCAGTGTTTCTCGCGAAAGATCCCGTCTGCCTACCCATTGTCGTCGTAGGCCATGTGGTGCCGGACGAAATAGCACAAATAGTTGATAGCCATCCGGGACCGAGAGCGATGCATGCTCATCTAGTCCGAGATGCGGGCCAAGGAAGAATCTGATGGAGCATGGCTTCAAAGCTTATGATGCACCGTAAAAAGCCTGGGCAGAGCTGGGCAGTCAGTCTGAACCCTCAGCTTCCCTTGAGTTCGCTCTGGCGCGCGCTGGAGATTGGTGTGGAGCTCAGAAGCGCTCCATCGCCTCTCAATACGTCTCTGGCGCGCTTTCATGCTCTTCTATGGACCCGCCGCAGCTCTATGTAAAAGTTGCAGACCGATTTTTACAGAAAGAAACGGGAGCAAGAACAAGATTTAATCAGTGGAATGCCTAGAATTGGTCCCATTTCAGAGCATATCCAAGTCGGAGACTTGGTGCTCCCATAGCCCGCCATCGTCGTCCTCTCGTGAACCACGCCCTGAGAATGCGCGGAGGTGCGTCGTTGACACAACCTGACTGAGCAGCTCGTGAGCGACTGGCGCGGCAAAACTTAAGCCGACAAGAACCAATGTGGTCCTTTCTCCTTCGGGACGCTCCAACTGGCCGAGAGCGTGAGCCAGGAAAGCGACGCTACGCGAATCGGCGTCTACGATCGGTTCACGCAGCGCAAAGATCCTGATCGTACAGAGCGCAGGGCACGGTGCCCAGACGCGGGGTGAATTTGTCGAGTCGGGAATAGACTGCGCAGAAAGGAACGATTCAATAGCGGGATACGTGCGGTAGTCCGGTAGATCGAGAGTTAAGGGACCGAACTCGACGTCGATATGAAGATCTCTCAGAGCTGAGAGCGTGAGACACAGCGCCAGGAAGTCGGAGATGAGTTCGGCATCGAGACGCATGTATGCCATGTGAGTGCCAACGCTAGGCACTTTTGCGAGGCCCAAGGAGGCAGTTGCCGCGTAATATGACGTATCCACAATGAGCCGCTGCCAGCACCGCTGTGTAGCGGTCGCTGTTGCGGTAATCCCTCCACCCCAGCTTTCGCTGGACGAAAGACGCATTGCGAAGGGAGTACGCAGCGACATGACTGCGCAGGCCGATCTCGCTATGATTCCGTTGAATCGGAGATGTGCGATCGTGGATAAGTCCACTGAGCGAGCAACCGAGTCCAGGAGGCCGGCAGAAAACTCGTCGCGTACAACGAGCTTGTGGAGAGTGACTCCACCCAGATCAAGCCTGCTGCGTATCCGGCTTTCCTGGCAGAACTGAGCATCGCACTCCAGCACCAAGCTCGTCAATTGGGGGAAATGCCGCTTGAACGCGACAGTCGGGAATGCGGGCGCAAACACGAGCTTGGCGCGGGAAACAGCTCCAAACGCAGGGACTGGGTTGTCAGGGAGTTTCGCGGTGACCAGGCTCAAACTGCGCAGCAGAGGGGCGCGCCCGGTAAAAAGGCCGTAGGGCAGTGGAATGTCGCAAGGGCCCTGGCGTCCGATGCGCTCTATTGCAAGCGTACGCAATAGAGGTGCCGGATGACGGCAGAAGTCGCTATAAAGCCGAGGCAGTAGTTGATCAGGTATTGCGACCGTTAGGTGGACGATAGCCGGCAGCGCTGCGGTAACGACGGGCATCGTCAGGTTAAGGGCGGGGATGAAGCCGTCGTAAAGCCCAGGGCATCTATCTGAGTCGACCTCTATGAAATGGCGGCATCTCAACGATAAGCTGAGACTGAGCGCCTTCTGCTGAGCGTGCGCAGAAATATGGGCAAAGAGATCAAGCTGACGAGGATAGCGCGAATGAGGGCTGAATACGAGCGTCCTATGGATGATTAGACCTGCGGCCCAGGCAGCACGATAGAACTGCCGCGAAACATGTGCAGGGCCCCAGAGCTCGTCGGGCGCCAGCCATTCCAGAATGGCTATAACGAGCTCACTCGGAAGCGGGACAGCGTGCCCATGGAGAACCGTGTGGCGGCCACGGGTCGCCTGCAATCTCGGCGGTGAAGCGAGGACGACAGGCATCGTAAAGCGTGCTGGGGGAGGCTGGGAAAGACGTTGTTAGGCCAGGTTAGCCGGCCCCGGCTCATGGCATCAGCCGAGCCTTAGGCGTATGTCAGAATCAGAAACTCAATGAAATGAGCGCGGATGCGGTGCGGCTGACAGGTGCCGGGGTGCAGTGGTGTCCACTAGCCACTGGCTGACATACGGTCGGCGCAATCAACCGCGCCAGCACCAGCCAGCTGGCGCCGTATAGTTGGCTCAATCAGCCGCGCCAGCACATGCCAGCTGGCGCGGGAGGTGCACTATCCGAAACGCCACCGGGAAGTGGTGCTCGTCGTCGCCGACGATAGCCACACAAACACGGCCGTTCCACCAAGACTTCTGTGTATCGGGTCAGCTCACCCTTTTGCATAGGAGCATTCGCAAGGCGCGAGTAGGAGCAGAATTCCTTTCACGCTTCGCTGCGGACTGTGTCTCTCTTCTCTTAGTCACTCTCATTCTCCTGCTCACATTCCTTAGATCTCTTACGACATCTGCCTGAGGGGAAGTTTCGGTGCTTCTATAGTATAGGCGCGGTATAGAGCTGACTCCGACGCGCGCGGTAACCGGTATCAGAGACGATTACGATTTTCTGAAGAAAAATTGCCCGAGATGTTTCACCGCTCTCCAGGATCGAAATTTCCACATGTGTGCGTCCAGGGTTGCTCTCCATTTGGCCCTCCGGACGTCCACAGACCACCAGTTGATTTAGTAGAAGGTCCCAACGGCCGGGGCTGCTCTCAAAGCTTTCTAAGCGATGCGATGCTCATGAAGCTTGAAAACATTTGGGTCTACTTGACAGTAGAATGCATGGGCACGGTCGCGGCCAACTGCACCGTGCTCTGCGTACCATCGTAGAGAGCACTCCCCGTTGTGCACCCATCGACCTATGGAGTAGTTGCTGACGTGCGTCTGCAACTTGCATCGAGGCGCGAGTTCGACTCATGTGCTTTGGTCAGTGTGCAACTCCTGCTTTCACTTTCTTGCGCGCGGTCTTGTCGAGCTCCGAGTCCTTTTTGGTAGATAGGCTCTTGTATGGCAGCAGCAGCGGCTGGTGAAGCAGGTGGAGCTGAATCAGGCGGAGAAACTTCACCAGGCTGGGCAGTAGCGTAAGAAACGACAGTGCGAGCAAACCTCTTGTAGGCTCCCGGTTTCTACAGCGTGGGCCGGGTCGGGCTTGGGCTTTCCCGGGTGGGTTCGGGTGGCCTTTGGGCTTGAAGCCCGAGCCAGGCCAGCCCTAAACTTGACTCGTTTCGGCGGTGGTCCATCTTCTTCCGTCTCGCGTTTGACAGCCGTTTGTGTCTCCGGCGATGTCCAGTATGTTGACTCAACAAAGAGAACTGCGGCTGCTTGCGCTTCGCGGTCACAACCTGCGCGCCATAAGCTTTAGTAAACGCTGCCATGTCGCAGCCCTGCTGAGGTGAGCCAGGGTGCTCAGCAGACAACGTACGAGCCCCGCCTGGTCATCGCCGAGCATGCCCCCGGGGATCATCCCCTCCTTCGGATCCTCGAGTTTCTGGGCCTTAGGCTCGTCAGTCATTTCAGAGAAAAACGAGCATGCTTTGTCGCGGTGGTGGATCGATAGGCGGGGCAATCTTGCTGTTAATGGCCGCCATGAGGTGTGGGGTGTCGAGCATAGCATCAGGGATGGCAGCGTTGCAGAGCAATGTAAGGAAGGCCTGCCAAGTGGCAAACACAGAGCACCACGCCAGTAAGAGTTTTAAAACGCGTGCTGGTCGACTCTATGCCCTGAGGAAAAGGCTGCGTGACTAGAGCCGGGGCGGGCGCGCGAGCAGCGGCGTCTGGCGCATGGCCGGCACCGGGCACTTGGTCGCTTGCACGCGCGTCAACGGGAACATTACTGATTAATGCCATCGTAGCAGCGGAGATCGCGGGTTGGAGGAATAGACTCGTGATTTAGACCGAGACACGCTGAGTCATCGGGCGCTTCACAAGTGCCGCCGGTGGTGCTTCCGTTACGTCCGGGTGGTCCTTTCGACAAACACCGGAGGTAGCGGAAGCACCCTTGGTGCTGACAGTCGAGCGCGAGCGGCCGAGGAGTCAGTCCTTGGTTTGATGATGCTCGACCGAGCCGCGAGAGAGAGACGCCCGAGGCTGCCAGACGACTGGATCCGAGCCCGTAAACGCGGTCTTGCGATCGTCCCCGACAAGACGGGCGGACGGCGCAGCTTGGGATTGTAAAAAGATGCTGTGTGCAAGAAAAGCAGGAAGCGGGAGGAACGCAGAGAGACGCGAAGCGGACCAAGGAGTCATGCGTCCCTTAGGTCCGCTTCGTCGGCACATGGCGGGCTTCTCGTGTCCCTTTGGATCCCTAGTGTTGGATAACTGCCGTGCCCAGGCTTGCAATGCCGGCCGCGAGCGGCTAGACAGTCACGTCCGTGAGACGGCATGAACAGGTGTCCTCCCTAGAGATGCAGCAGAAGCATGACGGTCTCGGAGAGCAGAAGAAACACGGATGAGCAATAACTGTCGTTCTTCTTCTGCAAGTCAGACATGAAGCTGCCTAGATGACCGCGATACTCACCTGCACCACGCCAATGGCAGGCCGACAATGGCCCACAAGTACGACCGAACAGGTGGAGGTGATAGTGGTATATTACAGGCCTGTTCATGAGAGACGTGAGCGTGAGATCCAGGTGTCTCGGCACCAGCATTGTAGAGTTGTACGAGGCGGGATACCAGCCACAGAGGACTTAGTGGCCGCCCTGTAGCCGTGCGAGCCGCCCGATGGACGGGCGACTGACCGCAGACGATGGCCAGAGCCCTTCGCCGCGGCCATGTCTTTGCCCAAGGCGAAGGCAGGTCCGGGGAAGAGGGCTGGCGCCAGTTAAAGTCCGACTCACCCATCGAACCACTTTTGAAGCGGAACGTGCCGCTGGTTGGATCCTCGCAGATCCTCGCTGTCTGAATGGACTTCGCTAGCTCCCCCGATCACAGTTCAGTAAATCGCAGCCCCCCCCACGTCCGTGCTTCGTCACCGGTTGAGAAAAGTTGCAAACAGCCTCAAGAGTGGGTTAGTGACGCTGTGAAGTACAGTACTCCATGTGGTCTTCTACGCCTTGTTTACCAAACGCGTGCAGTCCCGGTCAGATCCGGGCTGTGCACCTGATAGAGAATCCTCCAGATAATAGTATGATGCGTGCGAATGCCCCTGGATGGGCCATTTATGCTTGGGAGCCGTCCCAGTAAAACGTGTCAGCAGTGGCGAGGGAGCGGCACGCGACGAGGCCGAGGGGGACAAGAGGCAAGGTGGGCATTGGGAACCCGATGAGGTATATGTACACCGTGAGACAATGTATGAAGGGGATAATGTATGGAATGGATAATGCTAACAAAACGCACTACAAGCTGATAAGGTAGGCCGTTGTTGTTCATAGAATTGTTGATGTATATTGGCGCCTGGTGAGCTCTCCGACGCATTGCAACTCATCTACGGCGAGTGTAGATTGCTAGCATGTGATTATTCAAGTCCACCGATGACCCATCGTTGGAATTTCGCAGCGCCACGAAACCGGAGAACTGGCCTACGTTGCGGACTGTGTGCCTGAGCTGGACGGATTCCTTTCTGTGCAGAGCATGGGCGCAGGTGATTCGCGATCGGGCGGAGGAGCCACCCCCACGTCAGTCGTGACGCCGTCGTCCTCGTCGTTTGACTGAAAATCATGGGTTTCTAATATCATAGCTCGCACAAGACATACGATTGATGGCGTCGCATGTATGAGGTGCGTAAACTCCCTGACGTCGCAGTGTCTGAGCATGGCGTTGCCGGCGACCTGGAGATTCCGTTCGATGACGTCCAGTCGGTTTTGGACGCTTTCTAAGGCGCGCCGGAGCTCCTCGAGGTTGGCTTCTGTGTCCTGTTTCCTCCGCCGATCGCCCTCCTTGGAATACTCGCACTAAGGCCGCCGTGATTCACGTCATTCGAGGAATTCATGATAGTGCGTACCGTCATCCCATGCGCGGCGCAAGTTCCACAGGTAGGTTCGGCCCCATCGCACTTGGTCTTTCTATGTCACGTGGTAAAGCGGCGTATAGGGCAGCTAGGTATGTCATTCACTCACCTGTTCCTGCATGTGACGCATGCGCGGCTGACGTGCCGAGTGCGGCGACCGTCCATCCGATGGGGCCTCGCGTTGACTGATGTGGGTGCTTTCATGTAGAGAGAAAATAGGGGTGGAGGACAGAAAGAAAGCCTGCGCCACGGGCGCAGCGTTTTATACACCTCAAAATTGGCCGCAATTCCGTGCGCTCACTGTCATTCCATTTTCCGGCCCCGCACTGCTTACAATCACACACATACCACGTCTATCGTGCCTAATATCCCCCTTTCCGGTCCCCGGGATTGACGTCCCGTGTCCGTCTTCCTGTGCGCACCAAAAGGCTCTGTCGGAATTGCCGTGTCGTCCCAGACAAACCCGGCTCCAGATCACGGATCTATCATTTACTTTCACACTAGAGCACGCCGGCGGAATATGCATGCTCATACGCCATTCCCAGCACGATTTCCGAGCCTACACAAGCGGGGAAGGAGCTTAGCTGACGCGTTCCGCATCCACATTTGCGTCGCCGAACCGCCTTTCCGTACCGCGAGGCTACCAATCCACCTGAATCAGGCATGAACGTTGATTTGCTGTGTAGAGGTGAGTGCTCAGGGGGCAGTGCGCTGCGCACAGCTAGAGAGACGGAATCCGGGCCATTCCAGCCACTCTCCTGGCCGATCATCCTTCCGGTAAAATTGCACGGGCCGCGGCAGCCTGCTCTAACCCACGCTTCAATGACAGAGACGAGGTTGCCGGGAGTGACTTTGACAGGATGCAGTGCTTCGTACGGGTTCCAACTTTGAGATGCCCTGGAGGTTGGCGACATCGCTTCCTCTCGTGTGGCGGTACGACCGCGCCGCGCCAACTCGGTTGCGTTTCCCGGTGCATCAATCCCGAGTTTATTCACGCTCTGGTCTGGACTTTGGTGGGTGGTATCCTTTAATTTAGAGTGTCCGGGAAACGCAACCTCCGTGACCGTTCGATGTCAGGATGAATACAATTGAGCTGAGGCCGGCCCCGGCCGCGCATTGAACGCGGTCTGATATGCACGAGCTGACCACCGGACCGTCAAAGAATACCTAACACCTCCTCGACGGTCTCGTGCCGTGGGACGCAGCGGATTCTAAAAGGCACAGGGCTCCTTCCAGACATGCCATCGTACTCCTGCAGGTCGATAGGCTCGCCAGGTATGGATTCGATGCGGAAGCCCCACAACAAGCGCGATATCGCCAGAAAGATCTCGCGTTGTGCTACCTGAATCCCAGGGCATGTTCTGAAACTGAAATGAAAGCGGAAGAACGTCAGCATGCTGCTATTGTAGAGGACGAAAGGGAAACGACGTACCCCGCACCGAACATCCAGTGCTCTCTTTCCCAGGGATCCAGATTGCGATCAAGATAGCGCGCCGGGTGGAACGAATGTGGGTCAGGGTAGAGCCCCGGGTCATGATGAATGCCGTCTAGCGGAGAAAGTCAATACTGCAAAGGAATCGATAATTCGTATGGGTGCGCTTACAGGTATTGAGTACAACGAGCGTGCCCTTGGGAATATAGTGCCCCGCTGCTGTCGTAAAGTTGTCCGTGGAGTAGTGAGGCGTTCCGAGCCAAAACGGATTCCTGGTTCGTTCGACCTGGGAGCCGATGTAACTGCGTCATGACAGCAAGTAATTCGCGCGGGGTGATCCACCCACTTCATTGATGATGGCCTGTAAAATAGGTCAGCGTCTTTGAAGCATTGAGAGTCTCACCTGCGAGGGTGCTCACCGCGATATAAGGCAGGTTGGGCTTATCGGCAACCACAGGCAATCGGTCCCTACCCACGACTTCGTCAAGTTCGGCGTGAGCTTGCTTCTGAATATCAGGATATGCCGGGATTAGGGCTAGGAACCACTGCATGATAGCCGCCGTCTAATGCGAGGCAGACCAGTCAATGCTCAACGTCAGAAAACGACGACAGCGCACCACTCACTGACTCTACTCCACCAACCATGAACGCGCTCGCCAGCATACACATGTCCGTCCAGTCAAGATTCTCGTCGCCGGACGATTTTACCATAGTTTTTGCCAGGCACTCGGGCACGTCCTCCCCCTGGTCGAGCTGCACTTGGATGGTTTTGATCATCCCACCGTACAGTGACATGAGCTCGGCGTGCAGTCTTTTTGCCCTGGACTTGATTGGCGATGGGAAGGACTGAAGGAATTCAAAAAAGTCAACCGTGCTACCGGGTGATGATCATTAGCGGGTATCGCCCAAGACACAGCACTCGCTTACTTTGAAACTGGCCCGGTGCAGTTCATGAACTCGCGAGACAGCCCTAGCGCTTTTTTGGCGAGGTTGTCGTCGAGGTCGTTGATGCGCCTCGCGAATACAAGCTCAAGCATGCTGTTGAGGGAGCAGATAGTGTTGCCGGGGTTCGGTTCGGTTCGGTTCGGAGGCCTTTTTTCCCGAACCCCGAACCGAACTTAAGGTTCGGTTCAGGGTGGCTGTGTGAACCCGAACCTGAACCTTCCGAACCGGTTCGGCAGGTTCGGTTCAGGTTCGGTTCGGGGTTCGAACCCTGAACCTGACATTCATTACCAAGTAAAGCTTTCATAGTATCTTATTCATGTGCAGCTAGGTTGATATTCATGCCTGTGTGCGTCTCGCAGCTCCCTGAAATGTTTTTCCCGTAATTGGTGCTGATTCAGCCCACTGATGTGTAATAACATCTGATATCAGGAACGAGAGTGCGAAGGGAACACTGAACATCATGCTTACTGGTATTCGTCAACTATTTCTTGTACTGAAATGGATATTTACATGAGTACCAGGCAAAAGCTCGGACAGTTGATGGTGCAGTCCTGATGAAATCATTCAGTTTTAGCAAGCAGGATATCAAGAGACTGAGGCGAAGGAGCTCACATGGCAATATAATTGGCACAGTTCCTATTTCATATGCTTGAGATTGTATCTAAAGTGTTACAAGCGCTGCAAATTATATATATTGATGGCAGGTTCGGTTCAGGTTCGAACCCGGTTCACGAGGTTCGGGAGATTTTCTGGAACCTCCGAACCTCGAACCGAACCTCAGGTTCGGTTCAGTGGCTGTGTCCTGAACCGAACCTGAACCTCGGTTCGGTTCAGGTTCGGTTCGGGGTTCGGGAGGTTCGGTGAACCGAACACCGGCAACACTAGGAGCAGAGGCCAGCGTGAGACTAATACGCGCTCGTCAGGGCATCAGCTTCGCGCTGGGACGTGATCCGCACACCTGTGGGTTGATCGGTAACTTGCCAGCGCCGCCTTTGACGAAAAGAGACGCGACGAAGAGGCGGGATTCCCGGTCGAATACGGGCGTAAGTTGCCGGACCGCAAAATTGAGCATACCAACAGCGATGCGCCGGTGCGTCTTCCAGCGCTCGTTGTCTGGGCTGGCAGTAATGCCCCGCCCGGAGAAGATGATCTTGCTTTTCACAAACATCTCCTTGCGAGAGGAGAATATGCGGGCGTTCGTGATGAGCAATTCAGTTGCTATTTCAGGAGACGAGACGACGATGGTGAGCTGGCTGCCGAGCCACAGGCTGTAAATGGGGCCAAATTGGCGTTGCCAGCGGGTGAGTGTGAGCTCGGGATAGGCACTGAGCTCGGGAAAGGCGCCTGCGATGAGACGCATCAGCGACTCTGACTTATAAGAACCGAGCACGGGGGCGTCGATCGACAGCACCAATAATTGGGAGTCCACGGGGACCGCGGGGTATCGTGTGTCCATTCGAGCTTTGAAGTGTGTCGTGAGGGCGGACGAAGATATAGTGGAAGCCGACGAAGACGGCGGCGACGAGAATCAACAGTGCTGTCCAAGTGGCGCCGGCGCTGGTCAGCCTCCACATGAGGGAGACGCCTATGCCCCCGTCTGAGGCTGTCTCGCCAGAGATATCGACTGGCAAATGTGAGACCATCGTCGTTGGTGGGGATGAATCGCTCATCGGGAAATGACGGGCTGTATTAGTAGACACAGGAAGGCCCCGTTTCCAGCTGTTTTCCTCCGGGATTTACGGTTTTTAGAGCCATGGCCTCGTCAATCAACCGTGGACAGGCTGCCATGTTGGCTGCAAACCGGCCAAGACAAGTATCCGCCCGGACTTAGGCGGCGACTTGACGGCAGTACATACCAGGCGCCCAGTGAATGCAGTGCGGATGCACGCGTCCGTTGCTAACCCTTCCGATTGGGCCGCATTCCCGCTCGGGGCGTATCCGCCCATTGGAGGCGCCTGCAACTCTAGAGAGCGATCCAGCTGTCATGAGTTGCCACAATTTGTGAGTTGCCACACGTTCCATACGGAAGAAACGTCAGATCCAGATCACAATCTGGGCGTCAACGAAGATCCACAACGGCATTACTTCCGTTGTTTGGGTCGTCAGGACTCCGTTCTTGGAGGACAGGCCCTGCGAGGGAGGCGGGAAACGACGTGCAGAGCCAGATACAGAAGAGAGCAAGTAAATGACTAGAGCTTGCGCGCCACTGGACGCGGGGCGGACGATATGTACGGTTGAGCGCCCAGACCGTGAGAATCGGCGGAAGTGTTCCGGGTTCGGGATCAGAGCACTGTGGATCCTCCGCGCAACCTGCTGTCTTTTACGTCAGGCTTTGACTGCGCGCGGCTGTTCACTACGGGTGTTTTGCCTGGGCGCAAGTGCTACGGACCGTTTTGCGTTCTGCGAGCAATCCATAGAGCATTCTGACGCCGCACAGCCGGATCTGATCGAGTCGAGGCGGCCATCTGAGATCGAGAATGTTCTCTTTGGAATCAACCTTAGCGGCTGCAATCCAACCGAACGGCGGCTTCTTCCCTGCAGGGTTCGTTGACTCCTTCGGATTCTCCGGGGTCCCCGCGCCGAGCGCGCCCATAATGGGCCAGTGGCTGCAATCCAGGCAAATGGTGGCTTCTTCCCTGCAGGGCTTGCTGACTCCTTCGGATTGTCCGGGGTCCCCACGCAGAGCGCGCCCATGGTGGGCTAAATGCAGCATGCCGTATCGGGACCTGTCTGCCCTTCTTCGGGCATCATTTCATTGCAGCCGTGACAGCCTGGGATAATCGGGATGACATTCCGTTTCTCATATTCCTGTCCATCACTCGATGGTCAACCGCGTTCGCCAGAAATACCTTCGACGATGACCACGCGGAACTCCAGCGTGGGCTACTCCTGAGGTCCTCGTTTTGCTCCCCTGGCCGTACGCCGCCCGCGCCTCAACCCCTGGAAGATATCAAGTCAATCGCAGATAGAACTTTCCGCGGACAATAAACACTAACTGTGTTGCACCATTCAGGGTCGAGCGCCGGGCTGTTGACTCCTTCTGTTGATTACGCGCTTCAGCATCCCACCGCTTTCGACCAAGTTAGTATGGAGGCTGCGAGGAGGCGCCGAACCGGGAACTGGGCGGGTCGCGAGACTCAAAAGCAACGCTCACATGTTTGGCGATTCTGCACTTTCTTTCGCGTCGCCTATCCTCCCCTGTGATGTCGCAGCCACGCCGTGCTCTCCAACCGACACTGGAGCACGCCCCTTCCACGCGCGCGCAGCCGACGACGACACGCGCCAGCCCGCCGTCCAGGGCTCAGTACGGTTCACGCTCGGTCCCGGTGCCTCCCTACGGCGTCGACGCGCCGTCCTGGCGCAATGGGCCCGGCGCTCTCTCGACGGCCGCGCACGTCCACGGCGGCTCGTCCAACATCGCCGCCCTCGACGCGACGGTGGAGCAGGGGCTCCCGGAGACCGAGCGTCCGATCGCCTGCGCGCAACTTCGTGCACAAGCCAACGCCAGGCGTGCGGCGCGCGACATTGCGGACACGACCCTCCCGTCGCAGCCAGACGTTTCGTTCGCTGCCCCCGGAAGCTCGATGGTGGCGCCGCACGGCCAAGGCTCCGACCCGGTCGCCACGCTGCCCAGCGGCCCGGTCCCTCCGATACCGACGCTCGCGTTCAGGCTCACTTCGCGTCTCACCCTCGCACTGGCGTATATGCCCACGCCCACGCCGGCGCTCAAACTGATGCTCACCCTCAAGCTGGCATCATCCCTCTCGATCACTCTCGCCCTCACGCTCACGCGGGCGCGCGTACTCAGGCTCAGGCCCACGCTCACGATCACTGTCGGCGCCCAGTCCCCGTCGGCCGAAAGCCCAGCGACGCGTTCGGTCACCGCGCCCTCGCAGTGAGGAGCTCCGAGGCGTGGGAGTTTGTGCTAGGAAGGTCCCAATGCTTGCTCCCTCATCTTGAAACTGTGCGCATTCCCTCTCGAATCTCATGTCGTACATATATGCCCCCACGCCCCGCTCATTTGTGCTCTAATGTGATGTCATTCTGTGATCTTTATGTCCCTGCACTGCGTGAGATCGCCGTACGGGTCTTCCGAAAGACCTGAAGCAGTGTGAGCATTTCTGCGATGCCAATATCAAGCCGTCAAAAGGCTCTACGACCTATTCTCATGCATTAGATATGGCCTGATGGATGTACCCAAGCTCTGATCGGTCGCTTGGGCGGAAAACGATCGTGTTTTGTCGCCAAAGCGCACTCTCGCTCACGGGGATGCGAGCAGACTCGAAGAACACTGCGCGTTAACTAGAGAGTAGGATGTGTGTGAGGACTGAGACGATGGCTGGAAGCCAATAAAAACTCAGACGAGACAGAAAAGAAGACCGGGAACTAATAGTTGCAAAGCGACTCTAGACCTCTTGCGGCAAATCTTGGCCCCAGACAGAATCCCATATTTGCCGGCTAGAACTATCCCTGAACTGCAACGCGCCTTACATTAGCAAAGTTAGTACCGGGTTGCGCGCTCTCACGAGTCCCGACGAGTCTCACGAGCATGCAAAGCACGCCACCTGATGAAGCAAAACGTCCGCTTGATGATGATGATGATGGTGGTGGTGTCCAATTTCTAGCTAGCTCTGCAGACATAAAGACGTGCTTAGCCACGGTTCGTGCCCTTCCGTATGTGCTCAGCCTCCTTTGTCCGTGTTCGAGCTTGGGCACTCAGTTTCCAGCGGGGCCGCATAGATAAGCCAGCAGGAAGCGGGTGAGCGGCGGTGTAACATGCTTGTCACTGCGAGGTCTCTGCGAGCTCAGGAGCCCGGTCCGGGCCTGCCCGCAGGCTTGCAATGGTTACTTCAGGATCATTGTATACTGCTGGCGGCAATTGTATTTCGATGCTGCTGACGGGGTCGGACAATTTTCCGTTCATTTTCGAACTAACCTGGGGGTGCGTATAAACCAAAATAGTGTGTTGAGGACGTAACTACAGATACAGGCAGATGAACAACTATGCAAGGACATGAGACAGCGGTGCGTAGGTTGAGGCGCGGGCCGGACGGCGATGTAATACACAGGAGGAGTGGAAGTGCCTCTCAATGAAGCGAACGACGGAGCCGGTCAGCCTCGCACAGAGACGAATGAGAGCGTTTCTCTAGAAAAATAGAAGGCGTTCGATTCAACGAGCCTGCAGTTTCGTCGACGAGATCGATGGGATAGGGAGCCCGGCCGTCCGACTGACGGCGGCTTCCACTCGGACAACACGCGACACACAACCAAAACAAACGTGCGACTGGTTCAGATTTGGGCCTGTGCAGAAGCACTAAGAAATGGATTCACGCATGGAATCTTTGGGTTTCTTTACGTACTCGCGGGATTCGCACCGTGGTCAAGCGATGACTCTTCGGAGGTGTGTCGTGCTCCATTTACTCCACCCTTACGTAGCCGAACCAACCAAGAACCAACGCTGCTGAGCCGCCCCTGCCCCATTTCCGTACACTCATAGGCACTGTTGGCCTACCCGGCCCATCCAATGCACCGGGGATGTGCGGGAGCGCTTCCGATCCGAAGACCCACGCAATGGCGCCACGCTCCGGTGGTGGGTCGTCTGCGCAGTTCCCGTGTAATCCTTGGGCGATCCTTCCTGTCATCGCGTGGAAATCACTTGAGGTCGTGCATCAGGGGTACACAGAGGCACTCCCAGCGGTCGCAACTAGAAGGCGGTTCCGATGCCGCGGGTCGAGAATGGATCTCATCCAAGAGTCGCATTTCGTCGTAAATCACCTACTCAGATGCATTTCCCATGCATTGGGGGACGTGGGATGACGCCCTCGCGTCTCCCCACAACCGGGTGGCGCAATACTCGCCCCGCCCGGTCCCACTTGAATTTGGTTCCGATGTTGACAGCGGTTTGTCTGGATCTCCCTCCCTCACGCCCACCCGATACAGCGTAGCAACACGCCCGTTCTTCGAGCCTTCTCGAAATCAGGTAGATGGACACTGCACGGTGACATGATGCTTTCTGAGTTTAGTTCCAGGATCTGGCCGTCGCTCCAACTGCCCACGACGTTCTTGCACGACCATGGGCGATAAGTCGGTGAGCATATGTTTTTCCCGAGTCTTTGCCATCATGGAAGCTCATACGCCGCAGAGTGTGTGTCTTACCGCGTAGATCTACCGTTTCAAATGCCCCTCCTAGAGTCTGTCCGACTCAGCCTTGGTGACCAGTCGATTTCGTCACTTCGAGCCGCGTACACTAGGGCTATTCACGTGTCTGACAGCGAAGTTGATCAGTACGCACATTGAGTACTCATTGACTTGTGTTTCTGGCGTCTGACCGAGTCGTCAGTGTGATCGCCAACCCTCGACTGCTCGTCGTCGGCCAGATTGCCTGGAGACCAGGTTCCGCCGTCCCCAGTGCGGCACGAGGTGATCTGGACCGCGTTCGTCTCATGGCCGGCCTACCACCTCTTCAGGTCATGGCTCCTGCGAACCAGCCAAGTTCTGGGCCTACAGCGTCATCGTCCTCGGTCAATGCTGCGCCTGGTGACACGTTCCAGGTGGCTGACCAGGCCGGTACTGTGCGCGCCTTCCTGCATCTCGAGAAGATGCTGTCTACCAGCCGTGCGCGATTTCGCGTCGATTCTGATCTGGAGTACGCCCCTCTGGCGGATCGCGCGCGCCTTCGGGAGGACGCTCCGGGACGCAATAGGCGGTCGGATATCAACGTCACCGATTTCGCAACGTCTGTTTTCGACGCGCAGAGCTCGTCCTTGTCTCCCTGGCTATCAGTCGTTCGGGAAAGCAGGCATATGCTTCGGTTCTACCGCGTTTTCCGAGATCGCTTGATCGTCATTTCTAACGTCCCGTTTGTACCGAACCTCCCCCCGAGTCGAAAGGCACCCGTGTTGGTTTACAACGATGGTCGCCGCGGGTACGCAGAGGCTTCGTTGTACCCTCAGCTCCATGTAGACGGCAAACACCACATGGCGTTTATACCCGCGTCTTCGGAGCGGCATTCCAGCCTCAGCCGTGACTTCGCTTCGTACAACCTCGATTTTGATCGGCACATGGAATGTGTTGGACACGTTTCCATGCCATTATATCGTGCTTCTGCGGCTCTTCGATCTGTTCTGGCTGAAGTGCGGATATGGGCACTGAAGGACTTCGGGTACCCAGCGCCGGTAGTGCTCGATGCGCCCTATTCTTCGAGGGAAGCCCTCAACCATGCTATATCGCACGCATGCACCCATGCGATGACTCGCATGCAAGCTCTCCTTGTTGTGGCGGACATCCAGCGTTCGATGTTGGAGCTGCGAGGTTGGGCGGTGTACAGAAGCGCTCTTCGCCAGCAGGCAGCCGACGAGGGCGTAATTCAAAACGATTGGACACGTGTAATGGTCCCTACAGCTCAGGGCTTCGTGGATTCATCGTTAAGGGGAGTCTTTGTTTCTGACACGGAAACGTGTAAGGTGTACGGACACTTCGGGGTGCCGACTTGGTGGATTCGTCGCTATACCGCGGACCTGCTCGATCGGCTTCGCACGCTGTGCTATGAGGAAGTCGGAGCGAGGCCTGTGCCCGAGCCGGACCTGACGCTGGCGCGTTTCAGTTACGAGGACATGGCCACCGTGTTCGATTCATTTTCGGAACCTCTGGCGTTCCAAATCGGCGTAGATGACGAAAGCAGGGCACCTTTGGGTGGAAATACACCAACCACAGTCGGCGAAGGTCTGTATCTTGGTCCTGGTCATTTTTTCTCGGTGCTCGCTTTCTCAACATTGCACAGATGATTCCGCCGACGCTCCCTTTTCGCTAAATGCGAGCGGAAAGCGTACCGGTGCGTCAACTCAATGACCACATTACGTGGTGCTTGATACTCTCGCAGCTCAGTCTGTGTCTCTCATCGCGCCCCCTTCTGCCTCCAAGAGGAAGCGACTGCACAACACGAACCGCGCGTACCGCAGCAACCGACCAGCGCAGCCTAAAACGGGAAACCCGTCGTGGTTCCCCCATCCTGGCCGATGGAGCCTGGACGAGGGCACTGGCATGACCGTCGATACCAGCGACGCACGCGCCGATGCTTTGTTCCATTCCGACCATTTCCCCGTGCCCAGAAACATTATTCGTCAGAAACGTGCACACCGGGTGCCACTGGTGGCTTTCTTTGCCAACATGGATCAGGCGAACCTGGCTCGGGCTTTTTTTGTCTGGTTAACCATCAGGCTATCTTACCTCCGCGTCCTGGCTGTCACGGCCTTATGGTCGTCTCGCGGGTTCGACCGCTCGCTGTGGAGACGGATACTGAAAGCCCTCGTAGTGAACCAGGATGCCGATAGAACTCTCAAATTGCTTGGCCTCATTCGCGTAGAGTCCGCTGTGGATCTGGGGGCCACACGCGCCGATAGCCCGGGTCTTCAATCGGACGACGACCTGGCGGACGACGAAGTCGACTGCCACAGCGCCACCGGCACGGATCTTACTGCCCATTCTGTACATCCGCACCCAGAGGACGATGCCGTGAAGCCCGGGCATTCGCTCGAGTCTACTCCGTTTACAGCAGAATGTCCACCCAGTGGCGGCTGTTTCGCGTGCGAATATCTCGACAGTCCTGTTCGCGGGGAGCAGATCTGTCTATCTGAGGCACATCGAGGCGTCGTTGCGTCGAGAAACTGTTCTGAACGTGTCACCTCCCTCGACCACTTCTGGGAGAACTCGCCCGGAGTTATGAAAGCCGTGAACCTCGGACAGGATTCTCTATCGGACTACGTTGACTGGGTCGACTACGAACTCGGCCGTGTTCTGCATTTCAGGAACTGGGCTTATTGCGATATCCACGAGTCCACCGTGGGAGGAGAGAAGTTACTTAGGCGCCTACAGTTCACGGGCGCAGATGGGCATCAGCTGCGCCCCACACGACGCATGTGGATTGCGACTCGGCAAGTGGGCTCACAGTCCAGTATATTCCCTCACTAAATCGGTTTTCTGGTGTCAACAGATCATGTGTGGCACACGCCGAGCCCGCGCCGGGCCACCCTGTCCTTTCTCCACTGACGGATCGCTCATTCGCCGGCCGAGCTCTTCCGTCACCGGACACACCTGCGGCTCCCGCAGAAGCCTCGCCGTCTATTCCCCACCCCACGCACGGAATCGAGAGGTATGACATATTCCGCAAGTACCTGACGCAAACCGGTGCGGATTTCGATGGCGTCGACCTGCCCCCGTTTCAGTGGGAGGACGATGGCTGGCTCTCGGACGAAGTCCGGTGCCTTGTGCTGTGGGAGCTGGCGGAGCTAGAGTTCAGGCACGAGCTGTTTGCCTTGGATGAATTGCTTCGCGCGCTCTACCCGGATGCACGCGAGTTGCATGGCATTTCTGCGTATGAACGCCGCTCGCAGTTGGCCGCTTGTCTGGGCGGTGGCGATCTCAAGCCTGACCTCAAGCGCCAGGCGGTGTTCGGCGGTAGTTTCGAAACACCCGAGTCCTTCGACGCTCTGTGCGCACTCTTTGATTTCATGACGGTTTGGCCGCGATCCGAGACCGCCCTTCGCGTGCCGACCGGTGGCTGGACACAGGATAATATGAAGGCGTTGGGAGATTCGGTATGGGGCTTTTACGCGCAAACGTACTATGATTATCGTCGCCAATATCCCCCCATGCCACTCAGGCAGCCATTTATTGTCGTAGCCGGTAACCCTCCATAGAATACGAACGCCCTTGTCTTCGGGATCATGGTATGCTATATTATATTGCTTAGGCTTGGCCGACAGACTCAAATCGATCATGGCCGATCCGCCCCGCATCAGCCAATCTCCTTTCTTCCCGTCCCCCTCGTGATGCGCAGCATCCTCCACGTACTTATCCGCCGAGTGATGTACAGGAGAGGAAGGTGAGTCTGACGGGTTCAGGTTCTGTATGTTCCGTGAGAGGTGTTCTTCGTAATCTACTTGAAGTTGGGTTCAGCGGAGCTGTTCCGAATGCTAAGGCTATAAGTGGTCCGCTTAAGTCTTGTGTACGTCTAGCATCACTCGTCACCATGTGTCTTCTCGGCAGTCCGTTTCGCATGCTCCCATTTGTTCCGCTTTTTGGCCGCTGCTAAATGTGCTTTGGGAGGTGTTTATGCGCGGCTGGGCGGCAAGATCTCGTGACGCTCGCCTCAGACTGAGGCTTGTATGACCGGCCGGACGGTTATCGCGAATCAGCTTCCGAGAACCCGGCGCACGTGTGGTCGATGCACGAAGCAGCGGAGCTTGAAAGAACTCGGTCTATGAGGTGAGCTGATGGTCAGGGACACAGGGAAATTCTCGAGGGAAAGCACCTGTGCTTATTTTCAAGACAAAAGACGAGTTACATTGAAGGAAAAAGAACTGGTGGGCCTTCAGGAGGAATAGGAGGAAGATGGGGAAGCTGTAAGGCCGAGCCGCCGAAGGCCGAGCCGCCGAAGGCCGAGCCGCCATGGACGGGCGAAGACTATAGCTCAATAAGATATCTTTATTCACCAATGACTTGGGCCTTTAGACGGTTCAAGCTGCCTATAAGACTTAAGTTCCCTCGATACTGAATGGGACTTGTCTCTCTGCTAAGCGGACTGAGGGAGCTGGGCCTCCCTCCGAGCATATTTATATAATGCCCCAAGGGCCCTTCCAGGGCAACTCCCGCTACCTACCTACCATTGACTACTTACTTGACGCGGAGGCATAGATTATTGGAAGCCAGCTTTTTAATTCTGGATGCCTATTTCCGCGGACTGTCGAGATAGGCCCGTGGGTGGACTATGAGATCAGACGAAGGGGGATAGTCGTGTGTGTAAAAAGGATGTTCACGTTGGCGGGAGGCCATTGCAGCTGGGATGCAGAGGCTTGACGTTTCCGCATTCTCACAGACTGGCAATGGCGAGCATGATCCCGGGGGTGTATTCTTTTTCGCCCTTCGAACCGTACCTACACGTAGCACCACCCGGTGCCTAACACCTCATCGTCCTTGTCCCGGTTGTGTCGATGTCGATGAGATCTCAGCCGCTCAACATGTCCACGACTCCTCCGATCACCCGTCCAACTCGACCTCGTTGAGCTCGAGCCTCAGCGGAAAGCCTGTGTCCGGCAGGGACCTGCGGGTAGATGACGCGACCGCCGCGAAGTCGACGGCCGGGCGGATATCCCACCAGCCGCCAAGGCGTGGACACGAGAGACGTGAAGCGTCCGGGGCGTCCTCAACGAGCGTGAGGATGGGGACTTCCAGCGCGGGGAACGCCGCGCAGGCCGACAACCGCGTCCCAGTTGCCTGGCGCGTGCACGAGCCGCACTATACTCGCATACTCTCATGTAGGTACTACGAGCATCGCCTTCTCAACCAGCCCCGCCCAGCTCGTGGCGCCATCAGCTTCCTGTTCGCACAGTACTAGGGTTCCCAAAGAGCTCCAGCACCTGTCAATGAATGTCATCGAACTTGCCGGTTGTCAGAGTCGTTTCGCCGCCAAGCGCATAGCAAGTCATACTTGAGAACAAACGGTCCAGACTAGCATCGTCGGATGGCAGACTAGAGCACGTCCAGTGGTACGTCGACGCTGCATGGCTTGAGGGGATTTGATGAGTGCGACGCGAAGGAAACCAAGGGGATGCCACGGTCGACCAGCCGCGAGCGCGGGGGAGCGTAAGCGCGATCGAGGCTCCTCAAGCTCGTCGTCAACGGGAGAGCGCGAGCTGGAGTCGAAGGCTTGCTCTACAGGAGAACGAGCCGACAGGCTCTTCGCAAAGTACCGCAGACGGAATTAGAGGTCACTGTCGTAGCGTCTGCGTTTCGTAGACTACACGCAGGCCAACGCTTGGGGAACGGAGCGCAATTAACTCATCAGAGTAGAGCAGGACGCTGAGCACGGTATCTCAGTGCAGGAGGAAGTACTCGAGGCGCACGAGCAGGCCAGACATGTTGCGACAAGATGATGGTGTCGCATTTGTCGGACGGGACGGAGTAGCAGGGGTTCCAGAATCTCCTGCACATGTTCCGCAGGTACCATGCGCACGCTAAACGGTCCTGGACCGACGTTGACACGCCCTGAGACTGCCGCCGGACTCGCCGTTCCAGCCGCGCCAGTCTGAGAGCCATAGCTTGAATATTTGTGAGCGTGTTTAGGATCGCGGAGCGACCGTTACACATCGCCGTGGCATGCTGCTCCGCGGGATTACGCAACGGCAGACTCGCGAGACCAATTTGTGCCGCATTTACGCTCCAGACTGAGAGCATGTGGAGTATGAGGGCCGCAAAATGATTCTAGACACTGTGAGAGAGAAGCCCTGGATTCCGAGTAAGTGGATAGGATGACCGGCGCTGAGCAGGGCAGGACAACGGAGCACGTGGGAAGTAGTACTTGATGCTCGTATGTAGGCTGGCGCAGCTTGGGCGCAGCGATGCAAGGAGACAGAGCACGGACCGCCATCCACCAAATCGGGAAAGGTTCCGGGAAGGCACCCGGATGTAAGATAACTCCTTTTTGGGTAAAATAAAATAATTCCCTCGCATATTCCCGCGACCAGGCACTATGCCAAAGTAGCTACTAGTGCACGTGATGAGCTTGCGCGTCTCTCTCCGTTCTGTCCGTCGACCTGCGCAGCTCAACAGCACCCGCGCTTCTGTACACCGCGTATACACGCGCTATGACCACCTTTGTCTTCAAGAACTCCACCAATGAGACCGCGCGCGTAGAGTACGCGTCGAAAAACGCGCCCAAGACCCAGGGAAAGCGCGGTCGGAAGCTCGACGCGCGCGTGCTCGCCGGCAGCATCAACACCGCGCACCTCTGCCTTACCGCCGAACAATCCGCGGCCATAGACGCGAGACAAGCGGACGTCACGGAGAAGATCTTCTCGACGAGCGCTCAGGATCAAGACGCCGCCCACGCGCTTCTCGGTTCCTTCAAACTGCAACCGAGTCAGCTCGCCGAGGTCGGAAGTCGTTGGAGTATTCGCTGGAGCGATAAGATAGGGAAGGAGGGCGGCCAACACGTGCTTTATCAATGGTATGTGCAGTTTTTCCCTTCGCAGTGCCTTCCCGAGGGGTGCTGACGTTCACAAGCAATTGTGGCTATCAGCATACGCTCAACGGGGCCGAGAAGCGTCATACCCCATTCCCGTTCACCGCCTGCCTGGCGCATGTCGAAGTTACTTACTGGCCGACTAAAGATACAGTACTGCGCGTCCGTGGGCTCACCGAGCATAACGATGCCTGTTCTCAGGCTGCACTCTGTGCTGCACCCAAAATTCCGCTCCATCCGGCAGTCTTCGAGGCCGCACTTCAGCAGCTTCGTCTCGGCGCCGCCCTGACGGACATTCAGGAGCAGAATCGCCGCATGTTTCTTGCACGCGCCTATCGCGACCAACCTCCAGATCTCCGGGAGTCCAACTTCCGCTGGATTCTTCAGCAGAGTGACATGCGGACGCTCTACCGGCAGTATGGCCGACTTCACGGCGTCAACCTCAACGACCGCCCTGAACAGAACGTGCAGAACTGGCTGGACCCCGCGTCGCCGACGTACCATCGCGCGCTGGCAGATTCTGTATCACAAGCAACTCGCCTTCGAGTCCTCGGATATCGCGGGCGCGCGATTCAGCTGCTTCTCGTCCTTGGCCACCACTGTCGACAAGTCGCCCGTGAAATACGACATCCTGCTGCGCTTCGACGGGCTGGCAAGCTGCACGTGCGCTGATTTTCGGAAAGTGGGCGGTGCGTGCAAGCATCTTCGTGCGGCACTTGTCCGTTACGAGCAGATTCGTGAGGAGCTCCTTGTAAAGGGCAAGGAGCTACCTCGCATCCCGTTTCCGTACACCGAAGCCGAGGCACGAGAGCTCGTCGCTATCGCCAGCGCTGCCGAGTTGTGCCCCGACACACCTTCGATTCCGGATGCGCTACACCGTGTTGTCATCGACGTTGCCGAGGTGCTCGAACATGGCGAGGACGTCTTCGAGCCCGAGGACGCCGTAGACGAAGCCCTGGGCGCTGTAGACGACGACGACGACGACGGGGAGCCGGATGATGCGGCCGCCGTTGTGTCCGAGCATGACACAGACGAGTATGACTTTGTGAGTTCACGCCCGCCCAGCAGTCCGGCCGTACTCACTCGGGTTCGATCTTTACATCGTACAGTTGCCGCCCACGTCTGCGCAACGCGGCCTCGAGCAGCAGTCCGCTGCCCGGCTTGAGTACCATCTTGGACGGTTGGTACCCAAGCTGGGCGACATGCTCGAGCTGGCCCAGTCGGTCCGAGAGCCGGCCCATATCCTAACGGAGCTCGCGGCGCATGCGGCAACCGCCTTTGCCTCGCTGACGGCAGAAATGCGCCGGATCGCTGACTTGCACGAGGCCGCGCACCCCGGCGAGCCCCGCGCACCACCTTGCGCGCCCCAGACCCCTCTTCCGCTCAATAGGAAGCGGCGGCGTCTGGACACCGACGGCGACGAGAACAGGGCGCCGTTCCGCCCGTTGTCAGTCTCCCCAGAGCCCAAGCAGCTTCGTAAGAAATCGTACGGCACATTCTAATACCCTATGATTTTTTTGTATTATGCAGTTCTTTGTCATTTTCTCTGCACCCAATTCAACACTTTGTTATGCACACTCAAAACCGCGGCGCTGAATCACTGCTGCTCGCCGCCTGTCACAGCCTCCGGACTTGACCCCCAGGATGGCTTGGTGTGCCTTGACACCGATTGACAGTGGGCTTGGCAGTGGATAACCCGTTTGCGGACTTCCGAGATACCTTTCCCGATTTGGTGGATGGCGGTCCGTGCTCGGTTGCCGCGATGCAAGGGCCCGCCGGCGCCGCTGGCCACCGGTGCCGTGACTCCGCAACATTGTCGGCTGATTCGGCGCCTAGCCTCCGTCGGAGAGCCCTATAAAAGGAAAAAACGATCAATCGACGAATCTTGTATCAAAACGCGAAGTACTGGATTTGGGGGAGGATGACACGCACAGACCCACTACCAAGGTAGCGGGAATATAAAGGAATCCTACGAGTCATAAATCATTCTAAAGCGCGTCTCTGAGGTGACATACCTCTCAAATTCATTTTACGAGTCATATTTCGAGTCAAAGCATGGCCCCGCGTCGTCTGTCACGCGGGGCAAATGGTGCAGCAGCTTAACCAACGAAGAGCGCAAGGCATCGATGACAAACTTGTGCGAACGGCACATGACTTCTTGATGTCCTTGTTGTGTGATCTTGTAATCGGTTTAAGGAGCATCTCCGTGGTTCTTATCCTGGAATCCGCGAACCTTACACAGCGCGGGATGGTCGCAGATGACGGCGATTAAGACAGCTCTGACGGGACGACCTAGCGAAAGTGAGCATCATCATAAAGCCGCAGACGACGTGCTGACCTTCAGGGTGCTCCGGCGAGTACACACACGCGTACGCCACGCTCAGAAAGATCTACGAGATCGCTGACAGGAAGCACCAGATGTTCTTGTGGTTGTTCAGCGGTCGGTTCGTTGGGTCCGGGGATGACGCTCGTGGCGATGAGACGCTCATAGCGTAACGCAACATCGAGACTATCAAAGGCTTAATTGATCCCTAGGGAGAGTCTTCGAGAAGCATGCGCAAAAAGCCCAGTTCAGCGAGGCCGCGAAGACCACAGTGGCCCATGCGCACAGAAAATTGATCCCCGTCCGGCTCGCCGGGTAGCCGATTGCACCACTTACCTACCTACCTCCCCATACTCGGCTACAACCTACGCTGTGTAGTTTACCACCCTATTCAACGCCTGTGATCTGTGCAACGTTCTTGCAGAGGGAGAATGGGGTAATCGGAAGCGAGCCGCTAATAGCTATTCCCAGCTTCACCTGGTACTGCGTTGCCGCATGGCGTTCGTAACGTCCAATCAGCCAGAAACAACCAAACGGAACGCCTCTAGCAGCCTTGGTTGCAAACATGGAATCGGACAATGTGTCCGAGGCCTTGTTCGTGCGGTTGTCGGCGCGCCAGGCCTACTAGCGAGTTATCGCCGCGACCTCGCCGTGGGTCAGCCGCAGTTTCACGCAAGCGCAGAGGCGTGCCATTGAGAATGGACTGGTGCTCAACGAGCGTGCGAACCAAGTCTTGCAGCTACTCGGCGTCTCCGGCCCCGATCCCCTACCGCGGAGCACGCAATTCTCCGTTCTGATTGCCGGTCACCGCTTCGCCTGTACGATATTCTCCTGAGCGGAGAGCTCTTAGGTTTTGCGGGCCACGCGACATGCTTTGGATGCCCATACCACGACTACCCTGCGCCTGGAGAGCGGCCATGTCCCTCCGAAGCAGCGCGCGGTGGTATCGTCCCGCTGACCTGGTCAGAGCCAAACGTGTCAATGGCATACTTCTGCGAAGAACAGGGCTGTGTGATGGAGGTCTTCAATGGGATCAAAGCCGATATCGGAGAGAACTTCGCAGCCTTGTGGAAATCCTGCAACGTGCACGAGAAGCATCTCGGCGGGAAAAAGCTCCTCAGGCGATGGCCGTTCTTCGATGTCTCAGGGAGTGTTACCCGCTCGTCAAAGCAAGGCGGTTATGGTCACGAAAGAAGCACAGTAGGTGATTCCCGCTACCTTGTAGTGGGTCTGTGCATGTCAACACCCCGCAGATCCACTACTTCGCGTTTAGATACGAGATTCGTCGATTGATCTTTTTTTTTTCCCCCTTTTATAGGGATCTCGGGCGGAGGATAGACGCCGAATCAGCCGACAATGTTGCGGAGTCAGGGCACCAGCGGCTTCGCTCAGGCTACATACGAAGCATAGTCTCCTGCGACAAGCATTACTTCAATATGCCGGAGGCCTCTTCATGACCTAGTCGCTTCTCCTCATCCTCTCTCGTGTGCTTTACTGTTTTTCCCGGGCATGCCAGCCTTCCACCACAGGCGCTCCCTCGTCCTGCTCTGCTCAGCACCTCTCATCCTGCACACTTGTTCATACTCCAAGGCTTCTCTCAGTTTCATAAAGCATTCTACGGCTCTCCCAGGCTACCTATATCGAGCGCCGTCAACGTGACTGCGACTGTCAGCAATGTCCTGCCGCGATGCTTGCATTCGCATCCTTTGGCTGCCGCCAGAGGCCGTCCTTCCGCTCGTGTACGCGCAAGCTTGTGCTACAATAGGGGAGCTCTCCTGCGGTTTTTATCCGCTGTGCCTTCCAGGGAGTCGGTCTCCAGTTTCTTGCCGCCCACGCGCAAATCCAAGCCCTTTACATTTACGGGCCACTGCCGACCCCATGCCCAACCAGCACCGCGTCCCGTAGCACATCTCGGGCCATCTGGTTCGCACTACATGATCTCGCTCACCTCGGATGTGAATCCGTTCTTGTCTTTCCCAAGTCTTTCCTGTACCTTTCTCTGTGCCACTGTTCCTCGTCCAGTGGTTAATAGGACAGCTGTTCTAACAGTGCCTGGGAATACTCACCCTCGTGCTTGCATGGGCGCACCCGCAGTCCCGCATCCCATACTTGGATACCGACCCTGGGTGTGGCGCCCTGTCAATCCACGTGTGGGTGGCTGGTCTGGACAGGTTCGGCGCGGCAGGATGGCGATGCTGGATGACGAGCGCGACAACTGTCGACCAGCGTGCGACGAGTTCCTGCGCATGTGTGCCATCGACATCAGCTCTGGCGGGGACGCAGCGTGGGTTATGTACAGCTCAGTGCACCCGTGTGCTCGTGCAGAGCACTTTCTCCTTAAACAATTCAGGCGCGCTTGCGACACTGTCCATTACCTGAAGCTCAATCAAATCAGCATTCCCACTCATTTCACTGGCTGTCTGGCACCGGCAGCATGCTATTGACTCCGCGCTGCGTGTGTCGCTGGCTGCTTGTGAGTTCTTGCAGTCGCCGGGCGTACTAAAAGCCGATGATTGGGCAAGGCCTCACCGCCGGAGACTTGGCCACGTCGAGTTCTGAGCGCCGGCACCGCTGCGCGCGGGTTTCTAGTGTCGTGCGGGGCAAGACGTGCCCAAAACGAATTGCATTTGCCACCTACCGCAATGACACTCTGTACCCGCTGCCGCTGCACGTCGGCGGCTGGGTTTGAGGGCGCGCCATTCCCAGGAGAGGCGCTTTCAGCTCGTTGTCTCGTGAGGAGGAGATGGTTTGGAACCGGACATGCGGAGGCTAGCCGTCTTCGGCGGGGACTGTATGTCTGACGAAATGTAAGCTGCGCTGCATGCGCGCTCTTCGAGTTCATGACGCCATGGCCCCGCACGCGTAAAAGGGTATAAGTGACACGACAGTGGCTACACAGCGCGGCTCAGCTACGCGGAGTCTGGGTGTACCTGTGGGTATATTTGTTCGCAGTGCTTGTGCAACCTGGTGGATCAAGAATACACCAAGTTGCGATACCCCGAAGTTTCGCAGAAACGCGCGTACCGGAGCGTAGATGAGGTACGCGCTGCAGGCGTAGGGGAGTGTAATTCTTATACTGCGTCTACGCGCAGAAATGCGACACCAGCTGATTCCGGGGGCGAAGCGGCGTGTAATTCTTGTACCCGAGGTAACTCACTGTCGTGTAGACATACCCTTTCCGCAGTGGTACTGCGCGTGCCAGATGGTCAGATGGTGGGCAGACTGTGGGGCAAAAAGCGAGCCTGAGGACGTCGGTTTGGATGTCTACGCGCAGACGTACCATGACTACCGGCACCAGTGCCCTCCGATGCCACACAGACAGTCATAACATATTGATCCGAACGTACCTTCCGGACAGGGCAGTATGGAAATCAATCTTTATATCACAACGCCACGAAGCAGGAGGCGTACGAGGGAAGGATCTTTGAAGACATGACGAGCAGAAGATTAGCGCTGCCAAGGACTCGTTCTTAACTGGAGCGAGTACGTCAGTCAGACTGCCCACGAGCGGAGCCAATCAGCCGAGCCAGGAGGACCTATTCCGACGCGGACCGCTTGCTGGTGACTAGGATGAAATAATGACGAATTCATGGATAGGGGCGGCCGCAGGGGAGGCGCCTCGCTCAGACGAGCGTGCCCCGGGGTCTCCTACACGATTTCCGACCAGGGTGACAGTAGCAAGATCGAGCTTATAGCCTATACGGATACGCTCATCTGGCGAACGAGCCGGTAGGGATGTGGATGATGGAGTTGGAGTGATGGATTGGGGGGTGATCATCCTTCTTGGCTGTAACTTTCGTACACATTTAGCACAGAGCAGGCCTAGAATTCAGTCTGACCCGCTCTAAGGCGCGATAGGGGACACGCCCTCCGAGGTGTCGCTATTTCGGTGCTTGGTGCAAGGGGATTGTGGATTCGGCAGAGCGAATTGGAGAAAGGAAGAATGTATTCGACGTAGCAAACACACGACCGCTATCACATGCGCAGCACGGCAACAGCTGGCAGCATTGCGCCTGTACAGCCTGTGGGATTTGGCTGTCGCAAACGATATGAAGGAAGGGCGGGGCAACGATGGAACGATGGGCATAACCAGCGCGGAATTATAGGCTGGGTATAGCGCAATGCGAGACGTCCCGCGAGAGTATGCAGCGTGGAGGGTAGGCTGACGCCTGACCGTGTCCGCGTCGACGGCTCGTCAACTGGACTGCGGCCAGGCTCGCGCCGGCTGTGGGGGAGCGGAAAAAAAAACGAATCAAGTTCCGAAAGTCCGCCATATGGCATCTGCGTCATTTCCCGGTCGTCGGCCACACTGCCTCCTTATCTCTCCCTTGCGGCAGAACCAATCGTGTGTGTGTGTGACGTGCGTGCGGGATGCCGAATTGTCTACGCGACTTATTGTACTTAATAGCTCCTGCGACGGGAACCCGCAAGAGCTTGACAAGAGCCGCAAGAGAAGCCCTCGGCATGCCACATGCGATGTCCAATCAGCAGATAGTAATTTTCACGGGGTCCATTTTGGGAGCATCTTGATGGGTGCCGGGATTGAACGCCTCGAAATGGGTTGCCGATAACATCAGCGTCCTCTGTCAAGACCTCCAAACGTTCTAGCCCTAGGTTCCATTTCTATAGAGTATTTTCTCAGTGAGTCGGAACCTATCGAAACTAGTCCTCACATGACACGTTTAATCAGCCCATTCCACGTACAATCGGGCCAAAAGCAGACAGGTCGGCCTCTGCGAGTTTTGCATTCAGTAGAAACGCCCAATCAGTCGAAACCGCGAGTTTGGGTCTCAGACCAGGGTGCCGTTCGTGAGACATCGAGTGTAGGGCCCTGTGGGGAAAGGATATTAACTAACTCACCAAGCGCTGGTTGCAGGTGGTTAGAAACGTCGGAGCATATTCAGCAACGCCCTCGGCTCACTTGAAAAACGCAATCAACCTACCGTGTCAATATAAAACATTGCGTGCCATGATGAGTCTAAGGGAGACAGGGTCGCGTTCCCAGACCGCCGAAAATGTCGACCTTGAGTCTCCAATGCTCCTCAACCTGCTCTCTAGTTCTAACGGGTCGTCTCCGCAGTGCCAACCGAGTCTGAGTGAGAGAGATGATGCTTGACCAGAGTCTCCGCAGTTGGGTGGGAGAAGACGGCCGCCGCTTTGGCCGGGCTGACCTCCGGGTGCGCGTGGAGGGCGCCTGTATGCGCCCCTACGCCCGCTTGCCGGTCAAAGGGACGGCTGTATAGTCGTCTAGCTGAGGTAGACTACCTAACTCCTGACGCGAATAGGAGATGCCCAACGCGGCGGCGAGTCTTCGAGTGTGTGGCGGACCCGAAACGCCAGACACTAAGAGGGAGGGGCGGATGGGTGACGAAAAACGAAGACGAGCGGCGGCCGAGCGGGTTCGAGCACAACGTGTCGGAGCTCCGCTCTGCGCCGCCTTCCCTAAAGCTAGACCTCGTTCGGGGTGAGGTACGAACCCCGAACTCACCTTGAGTTCCCCGTTATGTATCTGTGCGACGTTCAAGGCGGCCGGAAAGGCGGTGACAGCGCAATAGAAACGCTCTCAACCTCTTGACGTTGCCTCTGTTGACTTCTCACTGCAGGTTCTGTATCCAAGCATCGCGGCATGGTATCAGAGTTATAAGCCTTGTTATCAACACGGTGTTAGTAACACATCTCGTTACTAATGTCAGATCCCTAACTCGAGTTTGTCAGCAGTCCGCTCGCTGGAATCACGACAGTTCTTTCAAAAATAAGCCGCGAGCACATCAGACAGTAGGAGTGCTAGTCCAGGCCGCGCCATCGTCGTAGTCATAGATCCTGCACATTGAACATCTGTGCATGCTGCAACGAGAGCGGCACTGCAGCGCAGAAAGTTGGCGTCGTTCCGCGTTTTGAGCACAGGCAAATGTAAGTGAACGTCGGCCCAGCATGTATACGAGAGCCCCACTGCAGCCGCTTCTTGGTCCTGTCTTGGTCGCTTCGAAACTTCCGGGTGTCATCGGAGCTCGTATTCGTTTCAGGCTCCGCCTTCCCATCTTGCTCTTTCATTCTACGCTGTCATGGCGAACGATAAGCGACCGCGGTCCAAGAGCGATGACTCCGAGATGGGGTCCCCCAAGCGGGTGCGCTTTGCGCCGGTCCACTTTACAGGCCGTGACCAGGGGCCCGAGCGCCAGCCTCAAACCCAGAGCGAGAGCAGAAGCCAGCTGCTTGCCGTGGGCAGAAAGCGCATGTGGCAGCTCACTGCCCAGGAACTTGCGCTGGAGGAAGAGAAGTTTGAGCTCCTCCAGAGCACGCGCATGAAGGCCATCATCGAGCGGCCGCAGCAACGGATGGGTGTACGTGCTGTGCTGTGCCACCCATGTTGCGTTCATCGCATCTTACCCCACCATTAGGCCGTCGCAGACTGCGGAGTCTTTGCGTCTCTCGTGATGAAAAACTTCATGTGTCACTCGCACCTTGCACTAGAATTCAACTTGCAGTGCAACTTCGTGGCAGGTGCAGCGCTGCACTGGGTCCATACGAACTAGGCTCACGCCCATATGCACAGGCATCAACGGGAGTACGTGCGGCACCGATTTCTTCAGAAATCTAGCAGTTTTTGAACATATCAGGCGGGAAGAGCGCCATCCTCTCCGGGCTTACTATCGCGTTAGGCGGCCAGGCGGTCACAACCGGCCGTGGAATAGGACTGACCTCTTTGATCAAAGAGGGAGCTGCGTTTGTTGTGCTTTCGATGACGGGATACATCTGAACTGACGAGAACCAGGCAGGCAGAGGTTACAGTGGGTATACTGAACAAGGGAGAAGACGCATACCAGCCTATGCTATACGGCGACATGATTTATGTATCGCGAACGATTCCTCGCCGGGGCTGGTCCACATACAAAATCCAGAATTCCTCGAGGAAAATCCTGGTTTCGCGGTCAAAGAAGGATCTCTTAGCGATCTGCTCACATTTCAACATCCAAGTTGACAACCCTTTGACCGTCCTTACGCAGGGTGAGTCACCTGTGCATGGTTTGACTGCCCTTCAGTGAATCTAACGTGCAGAACCCGCCGCAGACCACTCCCGGTAGTGTCAATTCTTTTCAGACCGGACGCCCGTACTCACAACAACCGTACAGCCAATTTCTGGCATCATTCGACCCCCGCGACATGTACGCATTTTTCATGAAGGGCACGCTACTCACGCAGCTTGCGAATGAATACGACGTCATCGACGAAAAGATCAGCCAAGCTAGGCGTCTCGCGGACGGCGGCCGAAAAATCCTTGTCGACCTCAAGTTCAAGGAGGAACTCGCGAGTGCGCGGTCTGCACGGGCAGAGGGCGTGCGAAAATTGGAGGACGTGAAAGCCAATGTGGAAATCAAGCTGGCATGGGCGCACGTTTCCGCGAAGGAGGCAGACCTGAAAGACGTCGACAAACGGCTGTCGCTAGCGAAGGCAGACCTTAGGCGACTTGACCAGAGGCTCGAGGGCTTACAGGTGGGTTGCACTCTCAATATAGGCACCGGCGGTCAAGAAGCTGATGAGTTATCTCATTTTTCCTTTCTCATATGGGGTCACGGGCGTAGATGCAGCATGGGATGGCGGAGGCAAAGCTGCGTGCTGCAGCGGCCGAAATTCACGACCCGGAGGCGCGTCTCACGCTTGAGCTCAGTAAGACAGCCCTCGACAAAGAAATTCGTACCCTCAATGTCGAGATTAGCACGATTCGGGTGAGTTCCGGGTGGTCCACTGGCTAGGACCGACCCCCGGTGATGTTCTCTGACGCACCAGGGACAGGACGACCTGATTCAGCTCGAGCGCAGGCGTCAACAGCACCGCAAGCGCATACTGGAGCTACAGCTTCGGATTGAGGACGAGGCGTTCAATTCTGCCGCGCAGTCGCAGAAGATGTCTGCCGCGGTTCAGACGCGCATCGACGAGCACAGGGCACAAGTCGTGGCCGCAGAGGCGATGCTTCGTGAAGCGACCGTCGCACTGAATCAGTACACCGCGACCGCCGACGCCTCGGATGGGCACATACAGGCGAGCGCCAGGACGGATGCAATGCTCTTCAACAAGCAATCGGCGCTCACCAAGCACTTGAACGATTTGAAGGCGCAGCAGGCAAGCGGCTTAACTGCCTATGGCACTGACATACGGCTTGTTATCCAGACCATCGCCGATTCGCACGCATGGGCAACCCGGATGAAACCCATGGGCCCGCTGGGTTTATTTGTTACCCTCAAGGACACGACGTGGGCGCCCGTGCTGAGGTCCTATCTGGGTCAGGCGATGCTGTCCTTTGCTGTCGCAGACGCAAGAGACATGCCAATTCTCAAGAGGATTTTCATGAAGACCGGGAAGCACGTCACCATATCATCACCTGGACTGTAAAAGCTGACTGCAGTCAGTGGACACATACCCATTATCATTTCTCCGGTGGACACCTTCGACTACACGGACGGGGAGCCCGAGAAAGATGTGCCGACCGTACTGAGGGCGTTGGAGGTTAGTCTTGAGAGGATCTTCCTTTCCCATGGTGCTCACACCCTGCAGATTTCGAACGAATGGGCTCTGCGCATACTCATTAACTCTCACAAGATCGAGCGCATGGGCTTGACGAAGACACAGGCCCAGGCGCAGAAAATCTGCGAGAACGCCAAGTTACCCGCTGCGCTCGCAGCTCAAGACATGCTTTTGGTCCGCAGCTACGAGTGCGTGGCTTATTCCGCCCCTTGGGAGTCTTCCGTCCTGATGGGCGATTCCCAGCGATGGCGGTGGATCAGTAACGTGCTTGACGGAGTTAAGTACGACGGACAGGCGCCAGAGGCTCTTCATCAGCAACCTGTATCACAAGATCTGGTATGTCTTCCTTTGTCAAGAATCTGACAAATTTGAAGGAGTCCGTCCATTCCGCGCAGTGACATCAGAGAGGAGATAGGGGAGTTACGGCAAAAGCGCGAGGGCATCCACGCCGTCGGTGGGGAGCATAAGGCTGCTGCAGGGGAAGCCAAAGCGCAGATCCAGCGCGTGCAGGTGAGCCAGGTGCCTGATCCAACTGACTCGGAGTGCGTACTCATGAAACGATGCAGACTCTCGAACGGAGACTCAGGTTAGAACTCCGTGAGTCGGAGGGCAAGCTCCATCGCCTGCAAGAGGAGCAGGCCCGTGACCTGCCTCTTAGCGTCGACGCCTTGAAGGAGGCGAAAGCAGTCAGTACCTACACTGTCGAATTTCGACCACATATCTTTACTTGCCCCACAGGAGCATATGGCGGCAATCCAGTCTGTCGAGCGAGACTATGTCTCATCTCAACTCCGCATGCGAGACACGGAGGCCAAGCTTGAGTCCCTGTACAGAAAGGCTGCCGATATGAAGGAAGAAATCGATATTCAAGATGCGGAAATGTTCGACCTGCAGGTCTCCCCGGTCAATCCACATGTGGGGTTTACCGTACTCACCGGGATCCGCAGGTATGCGTGGGGGAGAAGTTAGATAAAGCCACAAAGCTCGAGAACCAGGTGGCCGCACTGTCGCGGCAGCGTGAAGCCGCACAGGTCGAAATCGAGCGACTCCAGGCGGCCTCCGACCGGCGAGAGAGCGAGCTTGCGGTACGTCGTTCTATCCCTTCCTGATACCAGATATTTAGGCGTGATCAGGAATGGACAGAGATGGCGACGATGATATCTCCTCGGGTTGAAACAACCAGCAGCATCGTCGACCTCGAGCTCGAACTCACCCGTATAGCAAATAGGCTTGCAGAAGAAAAAGAGCAGTTCGTCTTTCGTCAAAAGGGCTTATATACAATGGGATTTCTCACCATCACCTAGACTTTGTGCAACCACTGATACCATTATGCGCGACCTGGCGGAGGCCCGCGATGACCTCACACGCACGACGCGCTTCTACGAGGATTTACGGAAACTGGTAGAAGTAGGCCCCTCTCTCTCATCACTCGGGCAATTGCACGTGCTGACCCACCGTAAGACTGCCGAATGTGCGCTTGATGAGCGCCGTGACAAGTGGTGCATGTTTCGCATGTTCATGAGTCTGCGCTGCAAGATGCAATTCGCGTACCATCTGTCATGTCGCTCCTTCCACGGCAAGATGATGTTGAAACACTCGACGGGTGTTCTCACGCTTCAGGTGAGTATACGTCATGTCTATTTTCGCGGTATATTCCTTGAACCTGTGAAGGTGCAGTCTGGGGACAAGAAGAATGCGCCCATGAATGACCCTCGAGCCTTGAGCGGCGGAGAAAAGTCGTTCTCTACCACCTGCTTTCTTCTATCGCTTTGGGACTGCGTCGGAGGTCCTGTTCGCTGCCTAGGTGAGACTACCGGACTTGGAAATCATAATGTGTCTCTTAACACTTCTCATAGATGAGTTCGATGTCTTTATGGATGAAGTAAATCGCGGTGTCTCAATGCGAATGCTTGTACGTTGCCGTCGTGTGATGAGCTACCAAAAGCGATTGATTCCTCTTCACAGATGACTGCAGCTCAAGAGGCCGATCAGAAACAATTTATCATTATGAGCCCTCAAGGGCTGTACGGGATAAAGGCGGGGGACAGTGTCAAAATGCTCGCACTGTCTGACCCAGAACGGGCTGGAAGCCAGGCGTAGGATCTCATTGGAGATGTTCCCTATTTACAGCGCTTCCACAAAAGCTTGTCACCAGCGCTTTTTTTTCGGAAGTCATTTTTTCTGCTATCGTATGAGCTATATGGCGCAGGTCCTAAGGAGCCCACCAGCCGATTCTTCGGTGGGTGTGACATCACCTTCCGAGCACGCTACCAAGCTCTCGGATGGGGCTACATCTAACTGGAAAAACTGTCTTTCAACTAGAGTCCGCCAAGGAGACTAGGGCTACATGCACATTCTCTCCATTGGAAATGCCACGGAAGTGGTGTGTGACGCGCGGCACAGTGTCTCAACCCTCACCAGACCTCAGATCTAAGAATCGTCGAGCATCACCTTCCCAGCGCGTCGCCACTTGATTTTATGCCATCGTCGTTGAGAAGCGCGCCCTCACCCTGGTCAACTCAGGGCCCGCCAAGGGCTTCGCACTCCGGGGAGGAGGAGAAGCAGGAGGCCGAGTCCCCTGGACCTGGGTCAGAGTCACGTATACCCTGAGAGCTCGGGTGCCTTGCTGCCAGGATGTCGAACAGGGGGCGCGTATGTACAAAATACTCGCCGATTTCGCGCCGTGAGTTTCAGGCGCACTCTGCGGTAGCGTGGCACGAGTGAGCGAGCTGGAAGGGCGCGCAGGTCTTTGGGGACGCCAGGGTGCAATCGGCATTTTCAGATAATCGCTCGCCCAGTGCCAGTGGCAAGTTTTACCTCCCGACCTCATGCGGTCTCCGCGTTGTGATGGCGATGTTTGCAAGCGACCGAGAAGACTGGTGGCATGGCATGATGGCGCCCACATGCAATGGACTCCTCCAGGGCCGCCAGGTGACATGTATCGAGGTCTATTCTCAGATCTCACGCGACACGAGACATACAGGGTCGACGTGCAGACTGACGGCGTCCTGATGTGCGCGTCATTGCGGGTCCCCATGTAAATCGGTTTACAACTTTACCAGTCAGTCCTGGAGGACGATAGAGAACACGCATAGGCGTAGCCCTGTTCAATTGCATTGTGCACGGGCGATGTGCTGTGTGGTCCAGCCGATATGAGAGAGTAGACTACTCAGCGAGAGTCAACGCGTCGTGGCTGTCTATCCAATGCGCCAATCATGTTGGAGAGCACGACAGGGCACCAAGTTGTTTGCGGAGATGATAGGCGAGTTATAATCTCATGACGACTGAGGCACGAAGCTGCGAGGGGAAAGAAGGAAAGGGAGTTTCCAGGCAGCGCGAGGAGACTGTTGGAGAGTCTCCGCAGAAACCTGCGACCTGCGAAGCCAGTCAGGTCACCCCAGAGTGACAAGATGCTGTGGACAGAGAGCCGATGGTGGGCGTGCTCAACACGTCGGTTGCGGCGCAGGAACGTGTCAAGCGGCAGGCAGAAAAGCATTCGCTCAGACTCAAGTGATCAGCAAAGCCCTGCCTGGATTCCGGACGGGGCTGCAGATTGCAGAGGAGATGTTCACGGCGTGCCCGGGCGAGCGCCAAAGACTGCTGGACGTGATGCCCTAAGTTTTGCGGTTGAGCAGGATTGGGTCTCATACGTGAAATGGAGGACAGTTGTAGCGTATTTCGCTACGATACGGTGGGTATATGGCGATGTGAGAAATTCACTCGTAGCGAAATTCGCGAGGAGCGTGGAATGTGCAGCAAGGGATTTGGAGCGGAATGTGCCACGAGGTACTCGAGATACCGCGGGGGAAGCGCGAGTGCCGGGGCTGACGGGAACAGCGCCTCATAGTCGAGAGATTGTAGCGTATTTCGCTACGAGGACGTGGCTAGGAGATTGTGTGGGAGACTGGAGCCAGCGCTACGAGAGATCGAGGAGGCGTGCCTGTGAGCATTTGAATGCGCTGAGTTGATAATTTCGCGAGATTTCTCGTCTATTACAATGCGTACCTTGGTCTGGTCTGCCAAGAAGCCTTTCCAGTACTTCTGAGAATGCCCAGGGATGTCGGCGGGCGTGGTAGAAGATACAGCCGAGGCCGGTCCCAAGCTTTGAGCTTCAAAAGTCGATGCTCTTCCATCCGACCTTGGGCAAGTCGGTGAGCTGAGAGATCATATCAGGACCACGTGCTCATTTGGCGGCCTTCTGTCAAACTGTTCCCTTTGCACCCATGCCACTGGGAGTCAATAAAGGGCAAAACAATAGCAGGCGATAAACATTGTGTAGGTCAAAACGATTGGACTCATCCATCGACTATGCTACAGCACGTGAGCCTTACGCAGAACTTTGGCTTGTACACCGGATCCGCTGCCCTCCAGACCGAAGGTCATCGGGAGGCCGTGCGCGAGATGCTGGTGGTTCTCCGAGCCCGGCCGCGTGCCTGGCGGCAGCGGCTGGCGCAGCACCTGCTCCGTGGGCAGGTCGCCCGTGCAGCCCACGTACAGCACGCGGTAGTTGAACGGAAAATTCCCGTTGAGCGCGTCGTCCTGCCAGTCAAGCGCGAGCGCGATCATCCCCTGCACTTCATTCCCCACGGCCCACTTGGTGGCCGCATCGCCCGGCGAGTCGCAGAACACGTCCAGGAGGTTGGTGAGGACGTTGGTGAGCTCGTAGGTAATTTGGATGCTGAGCCTGTCCGTCGCGTTCTTATGCGCCATGGCGAGGAAGTACGCGTAGTGCTCTTTTAGCTCTGCGTGTGGAGCGCATTAGTCGGCCCCAACTTCACGCAATATGCCGAGACTACGGACCGATGACGTGCACGCCCGCCTTCAACTCTTTCAGGACCGCGCTCTTAGCCGCCTCCAACTCCTTCAGGACCGGGCTCTTAGACGCCTCCAGCCCGGGCGCAAAAGGCGCAAAGATCGAGAGCCACAGCGTCCGCACGAACAGCGCCTGCACAGCCAGCATCAGAATAATGTGGGTTGGGCGCTGCCACTCTTTAGCGTCAAGGAGCAGCTCTTCGATATGCTCGTATGGCGTGCCGGCCTTGCACAAGAGCGCGTCCACGTTTATGTCATCCCAGGTGCTGTGGATGACAACCTGCTGGATAAGGTCGCAGGGGGCGCAGTCCAGGTCGTAGTTCAAGTCTTCAAGCCTGGTGATGAATGCTGCCGCCAGGTGATGTCAGGCGCTCTTCATGGTGATGCCAACCCAGGGACACATGCCTGGGATATCAATGCTCCTCTCCGCAGTGAAGCGGAGGACGGGTGGCCTGTCCACGGAAGGACGCTTCAAGTTCACGGCGAGCCGCAGGTTTTCCTGTTCCAGCTCGAAAATGCGGCGGTCCTTCTCCTCGAGTTCTCGGCGTGCAAATACGAGCTGCTCCTCGAGGGCAGCGCCATTATGGCTGCAAACGCCGTATGCGTCGCGTCAGTCATACGATGGCAGGTCAGCTGCGAAAAAGCAACCGGACGTGCCTGCCCGAGGTTTCTGTCCGCCCTCCTGGCGACCGGGTGGCATTGCGTGTGCTGCGTCTGGCGGGCTGGGTTGCGTCTGCGTCGTCGCGCGATCAGCATTCGCGGTCACATACGGCACACGATGGCAGGCAAAAGGGTCGTATACCATCGTCGTCCGTGGCCATCGGGCTGCGCGACCGTTTCTTGCCGCGACGCATGCTTTATGGGAGCACGCGCGCAGTTGCGGAGGTCTGCTTGTCGGTGTTTGGTCGAGCGGCTGAGCTGGAATCTTGCGACGCTATCGGGATTGTCCGGATGATTTGCGTCCATGGACGTGTTGACAGATCTTGCTCAATCAATCCTCAGCTGAACAAACGTGAGCTACAATTTGCCAAGCTTCGCGATAAGAATCCCACGTCAGCCGCAGACGAGTCTATTGGATGGTAGTGGCCTCCACAGGAGCAGCATCTCGGTCTTTGGCGCTGTGCAGGCCCCAGGGAGGACGCAGGCAGCTTGGATACGCTGCGGGACACAACTCTGCGCGGCAAAACAAGGTCAGCGATCGTAGGCGAGGAGAAAGAGGCCGGTCTCATTTCCAGCAAAATAGGCGGAACGATCGATAACTGGACTTTGAGGTGGTTGGAGGAGGTTACTGCTGTTTGCAGTACGGAAGGCGCCGGCGGAAATCGGCGTTTTTCCGGCCGTTTTAGCCGCATCCGCAATTCCTCGGCCAAAGAACTTCCCCTTCGGCTTATGTTTTCAGAGTAATATCTTTGTGACATAAGGCACCTGTTCGCAGCGATAGATCCCGGAACGAGGTGCGATTTCGGCCCCTCGAGCTCAGCCGACCAATTTAGCCACTTGAGAGCCAGTGCACATGGACCACAGTCCCTTGAGCGGGTATAAGCGCGCATAATAGGTTTAACTCAGTGAATCTGAGTTGATACCCGGTTTTCAGTACGGCCCGAAGTTGGTACAGCCCGCTGGAGGCTCACGGAACAACACCGGAGTCTCAATTGCTCTCCGCGGGTTGGACCTGCAGCCGCCGAGGGCATCAACGTTGATTTTTCGGCCACTTAAACGGTCTCAAAGCATGTAATAGAGTAATACAGTGTCTAAAAGGCGTGAGACTCGCTCAAGGAACTGTGGTCCATGTGCACTGGCTCTCCAGTGGCTAAATTGGTCGGCTGAGCTCGAGGGGCCGAAATCGCACCTCGTTCCAGGATCTATCGCAGCGAACAGGTGCCTTATGTAACAAAGATATTACTCTGAAAAAATAAGCCGAAGGGGAAGTTCTTTGGCCGAGGAATTGCGGATGCGGCTCAAACGGCCGGAAAAACGCCGGGCGCCTTCCGTACTGCAAACAGCAGTAAGAAGGAATCAAAATCCGACACGGAAAATTCTGACACCCCCTTGATCCGACTCAACCGTCGAACGGTTATGACGCACCGATGGTTGTATTGCCCGACGCTGTCAAACGGACTTGTCCGCATGCTCGACACGACTGGGTCCGATTGGTGCACGTTTCTCCAATTCCCCTGGCCCATAACAGACTGAGAGAATGGCCGCACTGCTGGGTCACGTCTAGGACTAGTCGCGACTACAATTCCAGGCACACAAAGATTAAAAACACTGCAAGCCAGGGAAACACGTCAGCATTGAATAACATGAACTCGAGATTGCTGATGAGTGCCAGCGAGATCCTGAGCAGCAGGTGGGAGGTTCGGCAGCACAACATCCAAAGCATGTTAGAGCGCTGCGCCGTGGCCCTGAAGCATCGGAAGGCAGCATAACCGGGCTCTTAGACGTCAGATCAGTGCAGGTTAAGATCTGAGCTTCCTGAGTGTTTCATGACGCGTTGTGGGGCTCCGAACGTGCCGCGGACGCTATATGTTCTCTGATCGTCCGGCCAACGTCGAAGGCACGAGGCGACTCCACCGTGCTTCCTGAACGCGGCTTCTTGCCGGAATGCAGATCGCGTTTTACTGATGCGCGGTACGCGCGTTCGCTCAGGGTTCTCAGAAAGTGCAAGAGCCGAACTGTCGGTCTGAATGCACTTTGAGTTATGTGCACCGCAAACTTACAGCGACCGGAGCGCGAGTCGGCTGTCTTCATCATGTGTCACAAGCTACACCCTTGTGCCTGCCTGCTGGTTCTAGGAAATTTCTACTGTGGCCGGTGTGCGACCCTAGTGCCCGCTTTTTCGGCGCACATTCCCTTTCAGGGAGCACCGGAAGGCAGGCTTCTGTGCCCAGAAGGAATATTGTTCGTTGGCCACATGCACTTTGTGCCTCAAGTGCTGCCGGTCGCAGACACTATCAATCACCGTACATAGACAGCGGCTTGGCCGATTCCCAGGGGTCCTGCCAACTTGAGCGTAAAATAAGCATTGGGAGCGGCGCGGGCGCGCAGACGAAAGCGGGCGCTGCATGCCTGATGGAGGTCACGAGCAGTGCCAGATGGCACATGCGGGATCACTTTCCTGTCACCCGGTTTCTGCGAAAGAACCCGATCACGGAGCGTTGCACATGCTGTACTGAAGTCTCAGCTCAGTTGGAACCACGGGGGTGTATCTCGATAACGGCTCCCGGACGATCTCAGATGAAAGAAGCACAAGTGCACCTCTGGTGAAAGCCCACTGAGGGTATGTTCGGATTGCACCCGCATGTGTTGCGGGTTCGGTTTGAGGACGAGCGGCCCGGCTGTTTCGAGGTCCCCGCCACATTTTTTGTCGTCGCCGTGCAGGCTCATCGAGAGGGCAACACCCATCCAACACACCTCCAATGATTCAGGATATGGGAAGGCAGCTTGAGGGAAAATACAAGTGGCGAATCGAGGCGATTAGTATCAGCGTCGAGCATACGACTGGCCGGCCCATCCAGGCCCCGCCGCGGCAGGGGGTCCACCTGCTTCACATTCCTACGCACACAGCGACCGTGGCACGACCTTTCGGACTCAGGGCTTAGAAATCAGCCGCCGAGGTTGCTACTCGCGCGAGAACGCAATACAACCCCTATCGGCGCCGTAGCGGCTCCGCCATCTGCAGCTCCAAGGGTCGCGGTATGGGAAGATTTGGAAACGCGGGGGCACTTTCTAAGAGGGTGGCCGAGACCCTGTCGCCCAGATTGAGTTTGAGCTGCAACGGGGCGCGCGCATTTCAACCGGTGACGCGCGACCGAATGTCACTATGACTGGGAGCCCGGTCCCGAACGGGCCGACGAATCCGTTGTTCCTTTGGAAAATCGCTGTGCCCGTCAACGCCCGGCTTCGCGTTTCCCCTTTGCTGGACGCTGCCTACACACTAGGACTCTGAGTCCGCACGCTTTTCGCGACTTCATGCGTGGCCACGGCAAGCAATTCAGAAGACTCGCGGAGGCGTCCGCCCCACAAGCGGCGCCGGCTCACGCTGGATCGTCCGGAGCCTCGTCCACGCACGCCCCGGACCAGTTCTACGGCCACAAAGACACAGCAACGATTTGTGCGCGTTTTATTACCGACAAGTTCCTTTGTCCGGAGTCTGCTGTCGCCGCCGCCCCCGCGCAGGAAAGCGCGGCCGTGCGGCTGACAGCGCCGCCACTGGCCAACTTCATCGCGTATGCGCTGTACCGGACGAAATTGCATGCCTTCGTCACCACCTCGGCCCTTTTCTTGCTCCAGCGCCTCAAGGAGCGCCTTCCGGGGTGCACTGCGTCTTCAGGGCACCGCCTATTTATCTCGGCCTTCATGATCGCGAGCAAGGTCGTCTGCGACGACACCTACTCCAACAAGTCCTGGTGCGTCGTCGCCCAGAACGTGTTCTCCCTCAAGGATATCAACCGAATGGAGCGGGAGTTGTGTTACTACCTCGAGTGGAAGCTCAACTTGCCCGTCAACTTCGACGACTTCGAGACCAAATTCCTCAGCAAGTACACGCATTCTGGCCGGCCGTCAGTGGCGCCCATGGTCACCGAGACCCAGCAGCAGCAGCAGGAGGGGAGGGGGTCGTTGCCGTCGCCGCCCGACTCGCCGAACACCCCCGCGTCGTCTCATTCCATGAACCCTTCGCCGCAGAGCGCCAGCGTCGTCACGCCGCCGTCGACACCGGACACATCTGCGTCTACGCTCGCCACATCGACGGCCTCCTCGTCGATCAGCGGCCACGCCGCGCAGCAGCAGCAGCCCGGCGGCAAAACGGGCGGCGAGCCGGGGTGTACGCCTTCGCGACCCGCTCCCCGTGGTAGCCACGCTGCGCACGGGAGTCGATGCGTCGCCTGCCTCGGCCCATTCTGCCGCACCAAGCATCCGAGCAGGAACTCGAGAACAACATACGCGCGGTCTGTATATGTTTCTCCTCCCATATGCCCCGTACCAGTGACGTCTCTCCGATGTCTGTTGCGCCATCGCGTCCCCAGGCCCCAGTGACTCTTTCCATGTAACGCAGCGGGCTCGCCGCCATATTGCCGTGTAAAATTGCGTAGCCTTGTGCGACGCTCTTGCCCCCCACGCTAGCCCTGGCCCAACGTACGCGCGAGACAGCAACTGCAAATCAATGCGTAAATAAGACAGGGACCTGTCGTATCGGAGTTTTTGGACCGCTGGATATGTAAACGTCGAATAGGGCTGTGCGTTCCTTATGAACCTACCTGACCGCGTCGTGCACGATGTCATATTCTCGTGATATCCACTTCAAGCCCATCCATGGTGCACGGCGATTAATAGTGCAAGTGTGCTGATTGAGAATCACGAGCAGGTTATCAATATCAAGGAGCACTGGCCGAGGGGACAGGGTCAACGTCGGGAGATGTAGGCATAATAATTGTCTGTGGCGTATATTTGCGTCAGGATGGCCCGGCAGGTTCAGCGACTCTTTGGTGCAGTGTGTAGTTTGGATAGGGCCACTCAATCGACTGACGGGAGGATGATTCCATGTTGACACAGCAGACAGAAATTGAGGCACTGAACCAGGTCCACGAGAACAAAGTGCGCCTACGGCGGCGAGATGAGGGGCCCTTATTACCGCGAGCGTTCGGCTCCGGCGCCGACGGGTGGGCGCGCGCCGGCCCAAACGCAACTAACCTTTTAAACTCTGCTTCGTACCCCCACGTAGACTACATGGACGTATCAGACGACGATCGCGCGCAAGCTGAGGTTGACAAGGTCCTTGGGCGGTCTCGAGAGCAGCGAAGAGGACTTGCTCCGCGAGCGGCTGCTCGCGATCGAGGTCATGATCGCGAACATGCCGGCGGGTACAAACGCGAGCGCCAAGAGGTTGATGGTGAGTGAGGTAAAGAACAGAGCACATGTGGGCTAACTGTGAGCTATTCAGCGCGGCAAGAAAGACAAGGCCGTAGAGTTTGCGGCTCACTCGAAGTCGGTGAGTTTTTCGACAGGGGCCAAGGTTGCAGGGGCGCGAACGGCGCACCTTTGAGACTGCACTCAGACAGTCCACAAGGCGATCATGTGCATTATTTTCCTGGAGACCATGGAGTTGCCTTAGGCGTGAGTGATACGACGGTACGGGTCGCTCGGGCAACATTAACGGGTAATATTTCACAGGTTGGCCGATTGCGGCCATAGCTTCTGCGAACTGTGCATCAAGCAGCTCCCCGCTGTGTGGCACCGCCATCCTCGGCGCGCCCGTAGGGAATCGGGCAGCGGAGGATGTGTCTGCCGCTGTGAGAGGACGTACTGGAGAGATTGGTATTGGGTTGGACATGGAAGGTGTCATGGATGCGTTCAAAACGGCCTTTGGGATGGAGGAGGGCGAAATTGAGGTGTAGTAGGCAGTGAACGTACGGTACGAACATATTACAACGGATTACATGCGTTTTTTGTGGGGGTGTGAGCCGCAAGTTGGGATAGAATACGGGAGAACTAATGAGAATGCTCCCGTATACCACAATGATGAATGGACAAAACGTGTGGCCCGGCTAGCCGCGGAGTTCGAAAGCGTTCCTCAGCTTCCGGTTCAGCCGCGTCCCGGACAGCGGATGTCGGTGAGCCGGATGGACGCTGGGGGGTGCGTTAATTTCTAAAAACCACGCGTTGAGCGGTCCATGCACGGGAAAGCGCTGTGTGCACCGCGTCGAGCGTGGGCCGTCGCACGGATCAAGTGGGAATGGGAGATTGGGGAGGCGCACGCTGGAGACGGCGCTGGCAGAGCTGAGCGTATTGATCGAGACGTCCGGCGGGCTTGCCAGGAGAGCTCTGGAGACAAGACAAGGTCGTCGAATCGACGAAGGCTGGTGAACATGTACAACGAGCACTACGAGGCGATGCTGAAGCTCGGGCTGTCGGAGGACGATAAGAGGTATCGGCAATGCTGAATGCACAAATCTGTGCCTTTGAGGCCTCAGTGGCAGGGCGTCGGACGTGGCAAGACCGACGACGCGTGGTTCTTGCTGGGCGAGATCTCACCCGTGGACAGCAGGAAAATCGCCGAGTTTAACGATGACGGTGAGTGAGATCTCATAGAACGTTGAGCGCAGAGTATGACCCGGTCTATACGAGCAGAGCTCCGCGTGTAATACTTCAGGCTGATGGGGCATCACCGGCGTTCGGTCGATCAACAAGCCAGGGCGTTTCACAGTGCGTTTTTTGTTCTGGCGTTTTGATGCAAGCCACATTTCCTTTTCGAAACAAAAACGTCTGAAAAACGCCGGAATGAGCCGAAAAAAGTGAAATTGGAAACGTCCCAGACCTCGTTTTCTGCCCTCCGCTCCGATGGTCCGTGCGCGGCTTCTCATCCCGACCACAGAGCCCGTTTCTCGTGGGTGCCGATGATTCCTGGAATGCCTACTGTATATTCTGAGGCTACAGTCTGGCCCCAGAGTCAGGACCAGAAGCAAACCAGTGCCTGCAGGGGGGGGGGTCCACCGGAAGAAAACGCGTTTTACAACGTGTTAAAACGCCGGCACGTTTAATTTTATATATATATATATAAAACGTCGCCGTGAAACGCCCTATTGTCAGTACCCAGTTCGGAAGGACGGAAAGGCATTTCTGCAAGATGAAGAAGCTCGCTAGAGAGTTCAACACCAGGGGCGCAGATTAGAGCCGGAAGGTCGCAGAGAGTCGCGCTTTGTTGATAAGGGAGGATGTGTCGGTGGAGATGCAGGTGCCCGTGCACCTGAAGGCGATCGAAAGGGAGCTGCGTGGTTCGGCAGCGTATGCGTGTCAGACGGCCTAGTTTTTAAAAGGGTTGGAGGTCAAGACGAGAGCGCTGCGGGAAAAGGCGGCGGCTGAGTGGGATACGGAGGGGAAGTGGGCGAAGTTTGACGGCGAGGGTACGTCTGGCTGGAAACGAAGACTCCGCAGGAGACGAGAGAGCTTCGAAGTGGGCTAGAGAGGCTTAACGAGATGTATGATGTGGATTTGTAGTTCATTATGGGTGAGAAATGGGACTAGGCGAAAGGACATGCGAGAGACGCGCGTCGGACAATGGCATCCAGTGGCTGTGCACCGCGGACGTCGTGCCAAACCCGGACGCCGGCGAGATGCGGCGCATGTACTGCGCCTGGAGAGTCGCGCGCGCCGTTGCCAAAAATACGTTTCTTCACTCGGCTTGGAAGTCCGCCAAGCAAATGTGCTCCCAGAGCCCGTGTACGTCGCGCATGACAAATCGGAAACTTCAGCGCAACCTCCCGACCGCGTTTGTCCAGGAAACGCAACCTCTAGAGTTACAGGATGAACCACAAAAATACACACTATGGGCGGGAATACGATCATCAACTATTCACGGCTGCGGAAGCCGCATACTGTACAGATCGCAAACCACGCGCAGGCGACGCCCGTTAGAAACCATCACTGCCAGGAGAAGGTGCGTCTGCCGTCGATTCGTGGAAGTAAACAATCCAGTCATCAATATCGCCCGCCTCGCAAGCGCTTTGATCGTGCGACTCGGCGAAGCAGATGGCACAGTCCCAGTCCAAGTTCTGTCCGAGACCGCCTCGGTCTTCGAGCATGACGGAGCGGAGGACGCGACGCAGATGGATGAACAAGGTCTCGCCCATGTCAGGCACAGACAAATACATCTGGAGGCGGATTGCAGAAGCGCCCGATGGGGTCACGACGTTGATTGTGCGGGAGGTTACGCTCCGCATAAGCCTGTCGGCTGCGGCCTGAAGCGTTGTTCCCGTGGCGGCCGCATATGCGACAGCGACCTCTTGTACGGGCTCCGAGAGCGACCAGGCCCGGAGAATGTTCTCCATTGTATCCGCTCCTATGTTGTCGATATCGCAGATGGTGAGGAGGAACGGCGAGCGCGGGTGCGTGATCGGGAAGACGACACATTGCAAAGTTGCCAGAATCCAGAAGCGGGCGGAGAGCAAGATATCGCGCGACGTCGGAGTAAGATTAGAGAGTGCAAAGATCCACCTTGGGAGGTCATCGTGTCCCCCGCCGGCCCCCGGTTGGAGTGCTGTGAATTCGATGGATGCCCCGCTTTGGGCCGCATACAGCGCGCCGGATACGAACTTATCGAGGAGCGCAGTGACGGCTTTCAATGTCAGGCAGCCAGCATGACCGTAGCCAAGAACCCCGTAGACGAAGAGGACGACGGAGGTGCCGGCCTGGGATTCGAACCTGGCTCTTTGCTGCTCACACACGTTTGTCCAGATCCCGTCCTCGTGCATGCCCTCGATCGGAGTGGTGGTGTTGCCCGCCCATGAGATCTTATATGGCGAATGGCCAAGAGCAGGATGCAGAGCACTATAGCTCGCGCGCTCGCTCTCGGTAGCCAACGGCGCTTCGACCCGTCGGAAGACTTCGGATTCGTCATCCGCCTCGACCCTCTCGAGCGCCGAGCGCGCCCCGGAGAAGGGCGAGGCGGGATTGCAGTCGAGGGCGCTTAGCCCGTGCGGGGCCATAGAGCCGTGTTCTGCAATGTGTGCATAAACAACTCGGCACTTTAGTCGGCTCATAAACGCTACATACCATCGTCCTGCTGAGCTCCGCGGACTCTGCTCTAGGCGTTAATTCAATTCTTTGTCTCGTGATACCGTCTCACATGCAGATAATACTTGGCGAAGAACCAGAGCCCGAGTCGCTGGTCAGTTCGGCAGATGCTGGAGTGCCGTGGGCCATGGCGACTAGCACCCGTTCAGCCAACTTCCATGCCTGCACCCGCAAGGGGATAGTGAACAGGTATGCTCACCTTTACTTCAAGAGGAGAGGGGAAGCGGCGCGAGGGTTCTCGGGTAAACGAGTGCAGGAGAAACAAGCTCATATCGCCCTGAAGCTGCTCGGCGGCAAGAATACGGTCGCACCGCCGACACAATAACGCGCTAATGCTTGTACATCTTCCGCCGACTTTGCGCCGCCTGACGGAGATGCTCCAAGGACGGCAGAATTCCGCGGTTTGCAACCCTGAGTCGAATCTCGATCACGACAGATCGGGAAGTTTCAAATCTACAGCCAGCGCTCCTTGGGGCGTGAGACTGTAGACCGCAGATGCCGGTCCGGGGGCTGGGTACTAATAGTCTGCTTCGGACGACCCTATTACCGCCGCGCCCCACATGGCCCGGTACAGGTAGGCCCCCGGAATGCTCCTATAAACACTATATGCTGCGAGGCCCCCAAGGGACGAGTGACCCCGGGCGATACCGGGTCCAAAGTGTGTGAAGGCGGTTCACATGGTCGGCCCCAATGGGTGCGAAAGTACCTGGCGACGCTGTCGCCGTATCAGCGACCCCATATCGGAGGCCCTCAACGCCCATTTGACATATAATGTTGCCTGGTGGCAAAGCACCGTCCAGTTTCGTAAGCCAAGAACATATATATTTTCCACCGCCGGGGATTGTCGCCGTGTCAATGGTCTGGGGGGCCGGCAGTGCAGTAATATGACACTTCTTGGTCGAGACGCGACCAAAGAAGTACGTCTTGTTGCCGACGGAGCGGACCTACCGGAAGCATAGCCGCTTGCGTCCGCTCAGTCACCACCCTGTGGACACACAGGATCTCGCACCCGCAATCCCACCCTTCAGATCCTCTTTCCTGATAATGCGTCGTACTGAGACTCTAGCTGGTCCTGGGAGGTCCTGGGTACCAACTCCGTCTCGACCTGCTGGCTTGAGATCCGCAAACTCAAAGGCGGACCCTCAAGAGAGCACCACCCACACGCATGTAAGAGACATGCCCAGGAAAGGACAACAAGAAGGGGCATTTAGTGCTGATCACGGGAGCCCTTCGGGTCACACCACGCCACGCATTTCGCACTCAATGACGCACTCAAATAGGCATGAAAATTAAAATAAAAAAGCACAAATTTTGTCTGTCGCTCCGCGTAGGCGGAAAGGCAGCCTATTTGTGCCCGTTCACGAAGCCTCAGCGACAGTAAAAATAAATCCAAAATCGAACAGAAATCCAGGCCAAACGCCGAGCAAGAATCCATCGCCAAGAGGAGTAAAACCCTCCGCCCGACGCGTCTGAAGTGCGAGGAAACGTGAAAATCCGAGGTTTCAGCAATCCTCAAAGCGGCCCCGGAGCACAACCGCACGACTTGCGCGAAATCAGACGGCGGTTTCTGGGGTCCGTTTTCGACTCGGATTGTGGCTTGGATTTCGGTCGGATTTGGCCTGCGTTGAAAGAGATGATTCGATTCAGAAACCCCCTTTCCGCAGGCGCGGGGAAACGGGTTTCCATCACGGTGATAGGCGTATCGCCCGATGATCCGATTCTGTCGGTGATTGGGATGTTCACACCGAAGTCGCACCTGACCCGATGCTCGCAATTGTTCTCAGCAATGTGGCTAGACGTCCTCCGGCGGGATTGCGACTTCCAAACGGATGAGACAAATCAATCTCACTACAGGAGTCGGAGTTTAGCTACCCCCCTACGCTGTGCATCCATTCTTGAATACCTACGCGACCATGCCCAGCGTGTCTAGCGCCGGTCGCACCGCTCCACTGATGACGGCGCCTATTCCCGCCCCTTCCCGCCCCTTCCCGCCCCGTGTAACGATCCATGGACGTCTCTCCCTGTTATCTGAGCAATCCCGGAGCCTCCGGCGCATTGTGTGTAGTGCTGTCCAAATCCCAAATTCTGGCCTTCGCACCCTGTATATTCTGATCAGATACATCAGTATCTGGCGCTCTCCTGTAGGTGGTGTGTCAATGTGTCGTTCAGGCTCTGCAAGATACAATTATTGTATCCACCAACGTCGAGGCTTGAGGGGTCTATAGGCGATCGCTTCCATTAGCTTGGCATCAAGCCGGATATGAGGTCCGTTGCGTCCGGCGTACTTGATATCTCCTAAAGGCCCACGAAGAACGAGAAGTAGAGCATAAGGAAGTGCGCACACCATCTAAACTCGACAAACACCTGTTTGAAAGGGGAAACTCCCGAGAATCGCTCTGAAAATTTCTCATGGCCCATCGGCACTGGGCAGGATTCACCTAAGTTCGGCTGTTGCGGCGGAGAGAAAGGGTTGCTAGGGAAGACATTGCAACGTAAATACAAGCCATAAAGGGTCACATAACAGCCGCATGGGTTAAAACGTCTCCCTGCGCTGTGACCTCGAGAGTTGCAGAGCCTAATAGTAGGGCGCACAGGAACTTGGGATTACACGAAAACGGACTAGTCATAATGAGAAATACATTCCTACTAATATGCCGGCGTTGACGGGCACACTAGACTGCCTGTGCGCAGAGGGCGGGTATCTCCACAGATACGCCCGGCAACGAGGCCGCAAGTGCCGCAAAGTCCATGTGAGCGATTGTCTGAAGACTGAATGTGGGTCAAGTATTGCGGCAAATGAAGCGATGATGGATCATTCCCATATGTGATCGCCCCTCACGTATCAAGATGGCGCCGAGCGGAGTATCACGCCGCTCCCAGCTTCCAGAGCGCTTGGATCTCGCCCATCACACGACCGTCTCTCCACCACGCCGTATGCCCAACTATATCTTCATGAAGAACCTGCGCCACGAATGGCAGGACAGAAACAGAATCGCGGCGGCTAGTCCACATCCCAACGCTGCTTTCGCCGAGCCAGGAGCACAGTTGAGTTCAAAGGATGGCGAGCATGCCACTGCCATGGCCCAATCACCTCCTGCGGACAGCCATTACTGCAAGGCGCAACTTAGCGGCTCATGGGAGACCTGCCGAAAGACCAACCCCGAGTCTGCCGAGTCTGGAGCGCAGCCGGTGCAGCCTAGTTCCCCGCATGTGAATCCGCCCCGCGAGCCTGTGTCGCACACGCCCGCTCCGACTTATCCCGACGTCGGTGGGGCGGGGCCGCGCGCGAAATTATTCATCAAGATACCGTCCATGAAACAGAAACCTGCGCCAGCAGGTCTCCAGATATCTACAACTCCTCCCGCATCACGTCCAGCAGGCGAAAGACTCGGGGCGCTAGAGGTGCCCCAGGCCCAGTGCGTCGCCCTCCTCATAATGATGTGCTGCGGTTTAGGTCTAACATGTTCCATGCGGCAGTGCGGCCGCCGTGCCAGACGCGCGCTCAAACCATCAAATGCAGTACGCACATAAAGTCGATGAGCGAGACGAGGCAGGCAGCTCAAAGTCTTAATTTTTCCAACACACAGGTCGATGGCGGCATGCAGCCTGCCTGTCCTCAGCGCGAGAGTGGCAACGTCCGCGATCGCGAAAGCCTCCGGCGAGCCGCAGTCTGTCACCCAATTCCCCGATCATTCGCACCAGACCTCTCCATTCTCGCATCGCCCTGCACGTAGCACTATGGGACGATCCGTCGCCCCAGAGCTGCTAGCGGCCTTTGACACGGTCGAATCACCCAACGTATCACCTGCATCGGCCCGTGTACAGAACCTTTTGCGGGATTTAGCTCCAGATTGCAGTGACGACGAGCGCGTATCACACTACGATCACAAATCTGCGCTGCCAATCCAATCTCCCGCGGAACGGATCGGAGACATGGGCGGGGTCCTGCGCCCGGCATTAGACCGTTCAGCAATCCCACCCAAAACTTCGCCACTGGAGCACTTCGTGATGGGACCCGAAACGGATTCGTCTTCCAACTCTAATTCAAAGATGGACGCGCCCTTGAAACTTCCGCAGGAGATGGAGAACGTGCTGGAGCTGGATCTATCATTGTTGAGCCCGCCCGTGTTCAAACCATTGGCCGCCCCGGAAGTCGACGATTCGGGCGAATGCGACGCGGCCGTTGGGAATACGAATCCTGCCGGCTACCGGTCTGGGATCGCCTTGGAACATGACGACACCGAGAGCAAGTTAATCGACACCGAAGCTATGCATTTGGAGGACGATGAGAAGAAAAGCGCCCGAGACGAAGACCTCAGCCGGCTTTCGCCCGTCCAGCAGGTTGCATCCAAAGCTCCGGCAAGCGCCCATGCGATGAAACGCGCGCGGCACGTGCATGTTAACGACGAGGAAGACCCCATGGTCATTAAGCCACATAAACAGCTGGTGCCTATTTTGCGTCTCCTCTCTTCCTCAGAACCCCGTAACACCATCACAGACCACTCCCGAATCAAAAGACGAAGTCTCCTCGAGGCCCACACCCGCGTCTCGGACGCGCAATCAGACCGCATCGGCGCACGATATCGCTGTCCCGTTGAAGCGCAAAGCCGATGCCACCGCATCGTCATCGAACAAACGTCCTCGCAGAGAGGATTTCACAACGGCGAGCCGAAAGCGCAAGACTGGTCAAGGGACCGCACCCGGCGCTAGCTCCGAGCCACTCAGACGCTCAGATCGCTCTGCCCGGAATCGTAACCCCAACTACGGTGCCCCAGAGCCCAGGAGGTCCCAGATCAGGTCACAGCAGTCAGTAAGTCAGACTCCTGGCAACGCAGGGTCGCAAGCCTGGCAGACCGTATTCACTGGGGGCAGAACCGAAAATCTCTAGAGTAACTCAAGAGTGTCTCAGCTCGTCTTTGTGCTACATTGCTAGAGTATCCTCCGCATATTCTTGAGAACTGTGGGGATACTCTGACACTCTGGGGATACTCTTGCAATGTAGCACAAAAACAAGCTCATATAATCTGGATATACTCTAGGGATTCTCATTTCTGCCCCCAGTGATTAGTGATCATGAACAGCCCTTGGATGTCCAGAACTGCATATACCTGTCGTTCGCTCCCGCGCTTACGCTCGTGATAACCTGTTCCTCTAGATGAAATAATGCGTTGGATTAGCGAGTACACAGTGCCAGATTGATCTGGTTGCTCAATTGGGAACCAGTCCCATTGCGTACATAGAAGTCGAGGACGTTTCGTCGCACGGACGACTACACGCCGGCCCACATGTCCCAGTGCTTGTGATACAGAGTCACAGGGGCTCGAGAACAACGGTCTTGTCTTACGGGTCGTAAAACTCAGACCTCCGTCCCGTGGGCCTGTTCCATCCCGAAGGATACCGGACCCTTTTGACCAATGAGATGTCGTAGCCAAGGGGTCCTCACAGTTTGACCCGGTCCAGTGGCCACATGGGAAATCTTTTTATACGGACCAAACTGACACTGCCAGAGTGTTCAAAACCTGAACTAAGATGATAAAGTAGCTATATGAGGGTGTATGTGTATGAGGCCCCATAGATTTAGCATACCACCCCTAGGAGCTCATTTGGGATCTGAGCAGGATCCCAATGCGTCATTGACGGGCGGATCTCATAGCTCAACTCCGGGTCCGTGAGCAAATCAGTTAGTCCAGCTCAAAGCTCGCTTACTGGAAAAAAGACGTGATATCCTTGATTAAAAATAGTGAAGACCCCTTGGTCGTAACGCCTGATGCCTAACGTGAAATATTTGGCGAGTAGAGGAGTCCCTGAGAAAATCTCGGCACAGGTCACGGATTTTGTTGCTGCCTATACAGTGGTCAAGAACTTCAAGGAGCCGTAAAAGCACACAGCAATCATGAAGCGGCGACTGAGTGTAGGGGGTCGGTCCGCTGCCGATGTAGAAGCTCAGCCTATGTAACGAACGACCCATCCCCATCGGTTTAACTTATGGTAAGTATACGCGGACCATGCAGATATAAACGGTTACTGCGGGCAAGCATGTCACCTGTGGTGTCCGGGATGCTGGTAACAAGCGCCAATACATCCGGTCGAAATTAGCGCGCACTTACCGCTGCATCGCTAACATAACACTGTTGATACCACGGTGCGGCGGAAACTCACAGTCTGCGAGGCACATTTCCTCTACATACACGAGCGCCAACGAAAGCCGGAGAAAAGTACCCGCAACTTCCAGACTGCCGGTAAACACAGGACCGACCGAGCAACGTCGATGCTAACCCTGATCACATCGGTGGCTCGATTCGCTGGCATGTTTGGGGGCCGGGTCCTTTTGCTAGACTAGCCGCGTGATACACCCCGGCGACGTGCTCGATCTTTGGTTTCTTACTCTCATTCTCTCTCTCTCCCCGCTCTTATACCGGCGCCTGGTCGAGATCACGAGGCTTCTCGAAATGACGGTCGCTATCCAGGTCTCGTCTGGTACGTCCCTGGCCCTTCGCTGCAGCAAAGGATACAACCTTCAAGTCAGCTTCACTGGCTGTGCTATGCACAGCAAAAGGACGTCGCTCGCCCGCCGATGATAGACTCGGACGGATCCTTAAGGCAGTTGGCCAGCGCTCTCTCCAGTGCGCCATCACAAGAGCCCTGGACGCTCGCGAGATTGAAGCGGTGAGCGGGCACCGTGGCTCACATGTCAAGTATTTCCCTCTGATTTTCGCAGGAGGCAGCTGGCGACAGATCCTCCCACGGTATCGGGGCGCCGTGCGAGGTGCGTGCTGCGTATGCGTCCGAGTCCTGCTTGCTTATTTAGGCTGGAGGATGTTGCCAAACTTCTCGAAAGCGCAAAACTCGCAGAGTGGGCCAGCGCGTACGGCCTTCCGGATTCCCTACAGCGGACACTCAACAATGACGACAAGGCAAAATGGGAGGATCAACTTGCGGACGCGTTCACGGCCTACCTTGGAGCGGTCGACCTCGAATTCGGATTCAACATTGTGGAGAACATAATCGCCGACCTAATCAAGGACCCGGAGCCAGTCGCTGTCCAGGCGCCCCCAAAGCGTGCACAGAACCCTCGCCTGCCTTTCAAGTTGCCACAAGGCTACTACTCGTCCATCCTGCACGACGACGCCAATATGAGGCATCGCAGGCTGTCCTTCAAATATATGATGTCGGGACCCGACCACACTGCCACTTGGACGGCCATCATATACGGTGAGTATTATAGATTGCGAGATATGCTCTCTCTGATGACAGGGATCTCAGTCGATGGCTTTGAGAGAGCTAGTTCGACAGGGAGGACACAAAGGGAGGCAAAAGACAACGCTTGCAAAGCGTGCCATTTCCGCTTCGGATGGCAAAATCCCTCGTTCTGAAATCGCTGTATGTGCAGGCAGTCAGATTGAATATCACAATCCTGTCCGCTAGCGATGTTTAATCGGCCGTGGCCGCAACGTGACACGTGGGAGCCGAGGTCGCAGAGAGGCCGAGGCGCGTGCATTTAGTTGATTTACTGTAGGTAACCACACGAGCTATTATAAGCCCCCGAGGGCCCTTCGGGCAAATCACGCTACCTTGGGACATATGCAACCATCATATTTACAAAGCGAATTCCCCTACGAGTAAGTAAGTCATCATCCAATCTGGAAGGATGGCAGACTCAATCACGCGTGCTAGAGGGAGGGCAAACGATCCGTGAGGTCAACGGGCTAGTTGTCCTCGCGCCGCGACAAACTGTGGCAGGCCGGCGGACTTCCCTGCGGCAGATCGTGCCGATGTGCACAATCTGTGGTGGACGCTCCCTTGATGCTGAGCGGTTACAGGGGCTCTGGGCGATGTTTACTAGGTGGTGTGGATAGGCGCGAAGCCTACGGAGGCAACCTTGAACAATTCTCACGGTCTCCACGCCCTGAAAATGCAGTTGAAACACCTACCACGATTATTGAGAGTCAATTACAATCGCGGGCATGATAATTAGCTTCTGCCTTTGCACTTTCATTCCCTGTCAGGAGTCATGCATCCCGATGCACCCACCTGGGCTCGGGCTCGGGCTATCAACGACTGGACTCGGAGCTCGGCTTCCGAGGCTGCTGCTGTGGAGGTACTTAGAGTCGACAATCGTTGGAGCTCACAAATGTTTGTGGATAGGTCCTGATGGCGTGTTGCATGGCAGGTATTAGTAACAGTCTTACTCTGGCCTTACTAATAGATATGCACCTTCGGCGCTTGTCCGTTGCTGTGTTCGGCACAGGTTCGACATCCATAAGTATTCTCCGTCCGGAAGGACGCGTGTCCCACCTTGACGCTTCCCGCCTTGGCTTGACTTCACTCGCATGCTCTCGAGCGCGGTTCGCGGCGACTTTCATCCAAAGGTGTGTCCACGCAGTCCAGGCAGACACAGCCTGACAGAGCCTTCGTTGGCACAACCATTCTCTTTGCTTCCACTCACGGCCATGCCCCGCGCCTCTATCTTCCTGGAAGCACCGCCGTCAGCTCCCTTTGCAACGTCTCCGCTCGCTTATCCCATCGCAGTCGCCGTTGCTCTTTCCCCCTCCCTTTCCCCATCAAAAGAAAAACAAAATAGGCATTTCGGTCTTCCCTGGGCTCCACTTCACCCATATGCCCCTTGCCATCTCTCAACATCGACATTGCATGATGTCCCTTGTGGCCCGCAGGCGCCTGTCTCTGCCCTGCGGTCATTCGCACTGTGCTGCTGCGGTGTCTCCGGACCCGAGCACCGCTGCAGCAGGGCGCATGACCGCTAGGTAGTAACCAGCGACCAAGCGCTTTCCCCCTCCCTTTCCCCGTCAAAAGAAAAACAAAATAGGCATTTCGGTCTTCCCTAGGCTCCACTCCACCCATGTTCCCCCTTACCGTCTCTCAATATTGACATTGCATGACGCCCCTTGTGGCCTGCAGGCGCCTGTGTCTGCCTTGCGGTCATTCGCACTGTGCTGCTGCGGTGTCTCCGAACCCGAGCACCGCAGCAGCAGGGCGCATGACCGCCAGGTAGTCACCAGCGATCAAGCTTCCACTTATTGCCCCATCTCCTTTCCGACATACCTACTTACCCTGTTACGCCTTTGGTCTTTCCCAGAATGGACTGTAGGTTGTGTGGAAGAGTTACCCGGGCTGCCCTTTAACCAGCAAGATATCCTCGAAATTGCCGTTCCCGCGCCAAGCGCATGGTTATCTTACATCAAGGCGAATGAACGCATCGGGGAACTTTCCAATAGCCCAAGTATTAGAGACTCCTGGCTAATGCGTATATGCGCTTGCTTGTCCACATCGCTGTTCCCAGACTTGCGGAAATCAGCCAGCCTAGATACCGGCATGACGGGAGGTGCGCGTAACGCATCCACACTGGTATTTCTGGGGTGCTCCGCGTACTTGGCATGCGCATCAATTTGGTGACAGGCTTTGACGCCACATCCAGGCTTCACGCGATCGCGTTCCCGAGCTCGTCCTGGACCCAGCGCACATAGGTTGCGTCCTTGATGAGCTTGCCCTCAAGTGAGCAGCTATGCTCTGGGCCGTAGACGTTCGCTGCACCTCGCACCCCGTTCAAAACTGCGGATCATCGCGCGGACGAGTGCCATGCTGCGGTGAGGAAGGAAGGAAGGAAGTACAGGGTATGTGGGCCAACTTACCGCGAGTGATGCTGGGGAACAGTGAAGATAGGATCCAGGATCGCGCGAAACGGTCAACGGGGTGCGTCCTTCACGGGGTTAGAGAGAGCGTCCCAGAGCGCGCCGCCTGTTATACCCATCACAGGCTGCAGCGATTCCTTTTCTAACCGTTTTCGGTGGCACAAAAGGCATTGAAAACGCTAAAATAGCCAAAAAAAAAAAAAAAAAAAAAAAAAGCTTACCAGTGCGTTTTCAATGCCTTTTGTGCCACCGAAAACGGTTAGAAAAGGACTCGCTGCAGCCTGTGCATGGCGCTTTCAGGCTGACTTGTCCCATGGGTCGTAAGCAGAAGTAGCTTCCGCTGGTTTCCAGGGCATGAGGCATGGGATATTGGCCTGGAAGTCGCTCAGATTCGCTCAGGACCCATAAACAGCGTAGCAGCAGTGTCTAGAGCGGCAGGTACTATACAAAAGCCGGTTCTTCGTATTTACATCCAATGTACCAGTGGGCCGGGGAATCTTTAACGCGGACCCCACCGCTGCCATGCGGTGAGCCAAGTTGGAGAGAGGTGAAGACAGGCTTTGCATCCCGGATCCGCAAAGCCCGAAGCCCGGCCATAGCGGACTCTCAGCGCGACAGAAGCCCTGCCCAGCCCGCGGTGATGGCAGCTCAGGCCGTGGCTTTCCTCTTGCCAAGTATTGAGCTTGTATCACCCTAGGAGCGCATCGGCGTGGCACGTCGCGTGATACACCTAAGAGGATCATTAGAAATGAGATGCTAGGTGAAGACCAGACAGACGAACATGCATTGTCATTCGCGCGCACGGCGTTTCTCCAGACCCATGTTTCATTTGATTCCTGAAACCCACAACTGAGGCACTCCCTGAAGACCGGGCATTGCACAGGCGCCGCTTCTTTACCGGGAGGGACTACAACGAATGCGGTGCGCAGCTTAGCTTCGCGCTTTGCGCTGGCTGCATTGGCCGCGTTAGCCTTGCCCCCGTTCGACTCGGCAACAAGCGCCTCCTGGCTCCAATTCTACAGCGACGTTCAGGTCGTAATCACGCAGGGATCATTGGAAAAGCAACTCACCTCAAAGCCGACGCACCAGCTGCGGCTGTGGCCGCGGCCAGGGCTCTGGCTGGCCTTCATGTTTTTTTCGGAAATGAAGATCAAGGTGATCCTGGAGCCTCTTCTTGCCGAAGTTATTGCTCTCAATGAGAAGGGCGCATTGAGAGCACTGCGATGATAGCCTCTTGTGGAAGAGAAAAGGAATAGGCCGCTGTTTGCTGCTGATCATGAGACAGAGCAGTGTCCGTCGAGTCGGCGACACGGACTGGGACGTCTCCGTGCTTGAGGTCGCGATGTCCAAGATCATGATTTGCTCATCGTAGCAGCTTTACCGGGGACTTTAGCTGAAGCGGAACCCCGCACTTTTGGTCATTCCCGCAAGCCCTGCGGTTTCCATCTACATACCTATACCCCTCTGTATGACCAGAATAAACCGCTTAGAACCGCTGAGAACCGCTGGGAACAGCTGGGAACAGCTTTCGGTATTAACTGTATTCCGTTCAAGCCCGTGAATGTCTGCTCAAGACCTTCTTTTCCCATACTGTACGTTAAGGTGTACTAAGGTGGACAATTAATGCACAACTGTGGCAAAACCGCCGGGGCCGGAAGAGGTGTGAAGCGGATTGTTAACGGCCGTAATGATGGCTGAGTGTCTAACATGGCTGATCTCCGAGCAAGTGATTGGAAGTGGTTTCTGTGAAAAACGATTCCAAGCGGTCTGAGCGGGACGGGGGCCGGATCACCGAGCCCAAACCGAGCCACTGTACGACGAAGCGATTTCAAGCGGAATTTATTTATTGTTGCAGCTTGTACAACTGATACTCTTGAGACCACCATGGGCTCGTAAATGACCATTAGTGCGGTATTACTTAGCTGAAGCGGTTCATGGCACGATGTCCGGTTTCCGCTTGAGCGGAAACCCCCGATATTATTGATCGTAGCGACGCTCTGCCTCGAGTTCGAGGTCAACCTTGGATGCGGGAGTGGTCGGCTCGGAGCCGCCTTCAATAACGCCTGCCGCCAACATCGACCAATAGAGCTTCATGAGGACAGGTAGTTCTGCTGAGGCGGATGGCTGGACCAGGGTCGAGGTCGAGGGGACGATCGGATTGAGCGGAGGAGGGGAAAGGGTTGCCATCGAGAGCGGGAGGGCTGGTGTGGAAGTCATCGGCGCCGCCGCCGGTGGAGGCAATTAATGGTTGCGGCATGTGCGGCGGGTATGACGCCGGTAAGCTACGCAGCTGATACAGTATGGCGTTGAGATCCTGAGGCGAGACATCGGTCGAGTGAACAACGCTTCGAAGCTGTTATTAGGCGGATTGATCACTTGCCAAACGTTTGAACTACGACTCTTGGCTTACCTGCCGCAGCGTGGCGACCTGTTGAGCTGTCCTTGTGTCATGCGGGCTGTATTGCAAGACGCACTCCTTCTGAGAGAGTATGACTTCGAGTTCGGCGAGGACCTGCTTCTTCTTCGGGTGTGACGGAGTCGGTTGGCATATGTCGATCAAGCGGGAGTCAGCCATCGTGACGACAATCGGCGCTGTCACTTACCGGGCCACCGCCCCAGACGCTGCGCTCAAGGATGACCTGTGGCACGACGCCGAATAGCTCGCGCCCGTTCGGCGCTCCGGTTCGCCAGGTCACGAGCATTTCCTCCATTTTCCCCTGAGTCGATGGGTCCACGCTCCGATATGCGTCCAGAAACAGGCTCGTGACCAGGGGTGCGAAAACAGAGCTATATGGCTCGTGGACGTTTTTGCAGATAGAATCGAGCAAGTAGAAGGCGGGGAGCTTGAGGCTCGGATGAACCTTTGCGAGTGGGACGACATCAGCAGTCAGATCTGATAGGCAGAGACGCCGAGCAGCCCATGAAAACGTCGAAAACCATGCGGCGGCCGCATGAGTTTGTCGAGACAAATCCCCTGAGCATACCCGGCGCATCGGGGGACGAACAAGCTCGAATACTTACTCGACGGATGTGGGTTTCGAGACACTGCTCCACGATAGAGGCCCAGACCCAAAAATCCTGGGCCACCAGGGACAGGTTCTGGATAATCGGCCGGGAGTTGAATGTGAGCGCTGAGAGCTGATGTGCGTAAAACTGGCGGAACTCGTCGAGGTTCATGTGGGCCCGGTTGCTGAAGCCAGGCGGCGGCGGCGCAGGCGGGGGAAGGCCAGGGTAGCTCGGATGGTGTAGATAGGCCATGGAAGCAGGGTAGGCTTCTGGCGAACGCACAGAGCCGTGGTAGTAGAGCATTCAGAGAACGGCCTCGCGGGCTGCTTAGGTTAGGGACGCGGGCGGAGACGGGCAACAGGGCACTCTGGCGCGGGTACAGGCCTTCGGGACGCTCAACGGAGCTGACCTGGTCCGTTGCAAAGTGTCAGATCTCGTCTTAGTGCTCTGCGGAGCGGAGGCCGGGCAGGCTGGTAGTGGTTTAAGTCCAAGAGGTGCAGGGGCCGGATTGATCCGAGTTGAAAATTCCCTGTGCGAACTTGTTGTCCTGCATCGGCATATCGCGCACCACGCCCCCCGCCACTTGCAAACGGATAGGGCACACAGGATCAGGTCGTGCACGGCTCAGATTATGTCTGCTTCGAGCGCACGGCCGGTTAGTCTATGTTTTAACTCCGCTGGCTTATCGTCTGGGGCCCCCGGACTTTAGGGCCGGTCGGTTCGAATAAGCCTCCGAGTGAATACCCCTCATCCTCAAGGCCCAAAGTCCTCGCTAGATGAATGAAATACGCATAGGCGAGGCTATCCGTGACGTTTGATTTGGAGGTCGGTGATTTTGTTGCCTCCTGGAGTGCGTTGCTGTAAGAAGACCGAGTTTTATAGAGTCGGTTCTCGTATGTTCTATTGCATTCTCAATGATCCTCGATCGTTCTATCTCTTTCTCTTTCTCTGAGTCATTCTCGGCTCCGATGGCTCGCTCCAAAGCCTTAGGTAGTTAAATATCAGAACGTCGACCGTCGTTTTGCTCTGCTTTTTGCCAGCGCGTCCTGAGTCTCCCCTGATCAGTAAGATATCGAGTCCACTCCCAGTTTGTCGCCGGCCCTGTCCCGACCTGCCAAACTTGCGCGTCCGTGACCTTAAGCACCGAGCCGCTAGCATCTGCAATTGCCTGTTGGCCGCTCGCGGTGTGAATCGCAGCCCTCAATCGTCATTTGCACGTCGGTTTCCTTACAGTTGCGCATTCTGGAGCATTGCTTCCGGCTGGCGTCGAGTCCCTCGGGCCTCCGCTCCCGCGTCAAACGTCCACATCGACCAATTTTTGATAAATAGATAAGAGGAACTCCTGAGGGGAAGAGAGATATAATCCGGGGTTACCCAGATCTTAAGACTGGTTCCGTAGTTGTAGCTGCTGCATCTGTGACCCCGTCCGCTCCGCCGGAATAAGGGGTCACTGTAGCAGCGTCCGCGTCCCGTTGACTAACGGCCGGTGGCACGCCGACCTACCCCGTTCCCAGGGGCGAATACCGCGCAAATGAAGCTCGAGCACTTCTACATCGCCTCTGTTCGGGCCGCCTTCGAGTTCAACAAGCGATCTTCCCCCACCCAGTGCCCAGGATGCAAGAAAATCTCACCCGCAGCCCACAGAAGAGTCGAGCTCGAGCTCAAGCTAGCCGCCGACGTTATGATGACGGAGGAGGGCGCCAGACTCAACGTTCCTCAGGCTGCGCAGAACGAAGCCCGGCCCCAACGATTTTCGCACCGTCAAGTTGATCGGGGAAGGTGGGTTCAATGATGTGCGTGCGAAACCACACGACGCGTTTCTACCGCCCGCTTTACGACGGGAGTGAAGCACAGATGCGCCTGTTCCGGTCCAAGAAATTAACACTGGTAAGCTATATGCTATAAAGGGTACAGGTTTTCACTCTTCAGAGGAGGTCCCAAAAATGCGTGTGAATCCCGACCACGGCTCGGGAAGTACCACGTCCGCGCAGAACGGCGACGCTCTCGCAGAATCCAACTCGCCCTGGGTAGTCCAGCTTTTTTACTCCTTCCGGGACACGGCTCCCCGGTGGCGACCTCATGTGCACGCTGATCAAGTACGACGCCTTTTCCGAGAACCGGACGCTCGCCAGCGAGGCGGCTCACTTGAACCCGGACCGTTCAGCATGCACGTTTATCAGCTGGCGTTCCCGGCACCTGATGCATGATCTCCGGTGATATCGAGCCAACATACTGATCGATACAGACGGCCACGTCAAGCTCTTGGACTTCGGTTTCTCCATTGGCTTCCACAACTCAAGCCATTACCAACGGCTCATGGACTCGGCGGACGGCGTCGTCTCACCCACGTCCTCCGGGCAGGCCGGCACGAACGGCGTGATGGTCAACGCCATCTACCTGACCATATCGAAGCAGGAGACGATTGCGACCTAGAACGCCAACCGCAGGAAACTCACGTATTCGACCGTCGACACGCTCGGCGAGATCATTTTTGTTGGAATATGCTGGAATCATCCAGCGGGTTCCAGTCTCTGCCCCGGACGGATCAAGCAGAGCTGACTCAGCAGCCCGGAGAAGGGTATATAAAGCCTGTATTCATGTACCTAGGTTCCTCATGCGGTTTTAACGGACTGGTAGTCCCGACAAGCGCAACACCATTATCCGCTCGTAATCGCCCTCATGGACATTCTTACGACAATTTTCGAGGGCCTTTTTGGCTGCCCGCCATTCTGCTCGCCTACCCCGCACGAACCTTGCGTCAAGATCCTGGACCGGAGGAAGCATTTCATCTTCCCCGACGATGTTCACCTGAGACGCGAAGCCGAGAACAGGATTCGACTGCTTGTCCATCTAGCTCTTGAACGTGTCTCAAAGTTGCGCTCAGGAACGTGGACACAAGCACTGTCCGGGAATGAACAACAGAGGGACTCGCACAGGGATCGGTGGCACCGTAGCAACCAGCAAAAAGAGAGCCTTGATCGTCTGATTGCGGCAGAATCGCTACATGACTTCTGAAAATCGATCAATAAATGGCGCAAGTCTCCCACGGTTTACGTTGACGATGACCTGCTCTGAGATGCCTTCCACGCACGCTTGCATCCCCCGGAGATTCCACCGGTTGAATTTAGCACCCCCGCTTTGGAATCATGCGGAGTAGTTACTGGCTCAGTACGTTGAAACAGCTGGAAGAGGTAGACAGGGGATTGCGATGGTTATTGGGGCTACAAAGTGGTTCCAGTTGTGCGTACCAGCCACGGAGACGGGACTGTGGCATCTTGTCTATCCCTTTCTCGGCTTCCTGTCTCAGTCTCCTGACCTGTTCCTGTCCTGGCTCATGTTCTCTGTCTCTATCGTTGTGTCTGTCGCTGTGTGCGTGCTCTATAGTCTCTAGATTGCGCGGCCGGGCGTCTTGGTTCTACTATCATCAGCCTGTTGCTTCATATCATCATCGACATCGCATCTTGTCCATGCGGCTCTGAAAGACTGTCTCTCAGCGGCCGCTGCCTGGCATGGAGGATGGTTTTCCCAACTACAGGATGCGCTAAAGTCAGTTGGTATCGCTCCGCCAGTCTCACCGACGCAGTCGGATGTCGAGCAGCTTATACCCGCCACCAAGACAATCATGCATCGCCAACTGAAACGCGAGATGGAAACGAGCTCCCGGCAAGACCTGCTTCACAAACGGGAGGTCATGGAATGTGTATCTGCGTGTCCAGTAGGGTCTACGTCTGAAAGGCTCGCTACTCTCAGATCGCATCCTGGCAGTCGAGACAATTCAGAGACCCGACGAAAAAAAATCCATAGAAAACTGCGGCTCTGCCTCCTATGCCTTAAATTAACGGAGGACGCATTGCATGCCCTGTTTGTGTGGCTATCCGCCGCTATCTCTGGGACATCTATGACGCTTCGGCCGAGGAACAAACAAGTGGCTTCTCCGTTGCTGGTCGCAGCAATTGCGAAGGGCTCCTAGCATCGGATATTCCGACGGGTCTCACTCCCACACGCCGTCTATTCGCGCTTGATTGCTGCCGAGTGTCTGCTCGCTGATTGCGCCTGCACGGTAATTTCGTCCCAATAGCGAATATGATCCAGATTCAAACGCAATGGGGTGTTTTCATTCTCACAAAGAGACCAGACGGGTAATTTTCATTAGAGGTTTTATCTGGCTGTCTGCTCGTTCCCATCGAGTCGGCGTGTGCGGAATTACGGAGTAAAAAGGGGTATCTTTTGCAGCTGCTGCTGGTGGGAAAACCTACCGCGAGGGAGTTGAGCTACAATGGGTGGAAGGGTTCGTTTTCCGGTGAGTGAGATTACGTGTACACATGTATTTACTGGCCGAAGCGGAGGGAGTCCAAATGGGCCCCTCAGCCCAGAATCTACCTACCAGACTCCCCCTCGGTAATACATTAGTGGTTCAGGGAAGAAAACGAAAGCGGGGGATGTGGAGGTTGCATGGTAAGTTATAAAGTCCGCCCGTCGGAGCTTCATGCCAATCTTGCCTCTTATCTTCGAACTACCACCGTGTTCTCCGCTCCGGGTACTGTAAAGGACGTACCGCACGCTCTCGAAGTCCATTTTTCCGTCTGTGAAGAGGCTCGCCCCTGGCCTCCATTCAGTCCCTGCTCCTTGCCCCCTCCCCCCACCTACCCGCGCCCCGCCGCTCAGCATGGCGTCTGCGGTTCTGAATTGGGTAGACGCCTCCATAGGGCACAAGGAACTCAAAGACGACCTGACTGAGCTCCCGTCCGCATCCGTGGCCTCAACGAAGGGCAGCGAAAAAGTCGTGCACCGCAGGAGCTCAAAGGGTGCGTCGCGCCGTGCCAGTCCGACCCGCGCGCGCGACGCCTGCTGACAAAGCGCAGCCTGCGACCAGTGCCGCAAGTGCAAGTGCAAGTGCGAGCGCACCAGCCAGCACGAGCCGTGTCGCAGCTGCGTGCTGCTGGGAACAGGTGCGCCGCCGGCTCCAGTCCCGCCACCGGGCGCACTAACCGATCTCCCGCCACAGAATGCACGTTTCTGGGTGAGCCGCCCTGGACCGCGCCTATCGACGCGTCTCTCACCCCGCGCCGCAGGCCCCAGCAGGAAGCGCGGCCCGCCCAAGGGCTACATCGACGCGATTGAGAGCCGGCTGCACCAGCTCGAGGCGCTACTTGGCATCATCATCGCGTCCAACGACTCCCGCGCCCAGAGTCTCGTGGAAGACCTTTCGCAGGACACCTCGGCGCGCGAGATCATAGCGCACGTCGACGACAGCCCGTTCGGCCCTAAGGGCCGAAAGCAGGCGAGCATTTCCTCCGGGGACACCTACATGACAGAGCACGGTAATGACGGCCCCTCGACCTCGCGCACCAAGCGGCACCTGCTCACTCGCTTGGCGCTCGCCATACCCTCGGACGGTACGTGTGGCCTGTGTTTCATGGGCGGTTGCGGCCTGCGTGCGAAATGTTCCTCGGGGTCGTAATTCGTCGTGCCCGCACATGCTCACGTCATCTTTTAGGCAACGCAGGAAGTACACCAATCGTATCTCCCAACAATGACTGGCAGGATCGCCTCGGCAGGCGGTTGCTTGCCGCTGGTCTCGCCAGGAGCAGCGGCCAGCAACCGCCGAGTCTCACATACGGACTCTCCAACCCTTCCGCAGCCTACCCGGCCAGCACCCTAACACCATTACGGATCGACGTGGGTCCGTTCCCTGCCGCGTATTCCACCGAGGATGTTAGACCCAGCCCTACATCAACAACTTCGGTCGGCAGGCCGCTCTATGCATTCCGCTATGTCTCGGGCAGTCGGGGCCAGAACACCAGTATCAGTCCCACACGCCGTCAGCGTCGTAGGATCTACGAGCTCGATCCTGTGCAGCTCTCCCGCGCATGGAGTCCATCGCCTCAGCACTCCGATGGCTATCCTTCGTATGAGACAAGCGACTCAGACGACCTTACAGGTGTCGTGGGGCAGTTATCGCTCGATGAATATGAGCAACTACGTTTCCATGGCAAAGCGAGTGGGCTACATCTCTTGGCCACAAAGGACCGTTGCGACCACCAAATAGAGAACGGGATCTGGTACGTAATCCCCCATACAGCTTCCCACGGCTCGCTTATCACGGCCCAGGCGGTTTCCATCCGCACGTGTGTGCCCCCCGACATCGAACCATGTCGTTCTCTTCGAGGAGAAGGTCGCAACACGCGTGCAGCTGCCACCCCGCGATCAGCAGGAGCATCTTCTCGAGCTCTACTTTACGTACGTGCACCCACAATTGCCCATAGTGTGTGCAAAGGTTCAGTTTATGGAGGACTTTCGCGCGAGGTAAGTCCAACCGCCCTGACCTGCGTCCCTGAGATGGGCAGAGGCTTCCCCCGAGCCGTGATTGATTGGTCCTTTGTGAACCAGGTCAGAGTCGATGTGCAATAAAGTGGATTCGCCGGCTTCGATCCCGTCGACATCGTCCCGCAAGCCCCCCCTCAGGAATGTCCCGACATTGCTGTTGTTGGCCATTTTCGCCCTCGCATCGCGGTATTCCATGCTAGAGCAGCCTCTCCCACCGGAGGGCACCATGTGGGATGCAGGACAGACCTATCTCGAGGACGCAATGGCCGTCCTTGGTGCGAAACAGCCAGGCGTTTCTTTGATGCAAGTTTTCTGACCTTTGGCGCAGAAGAGGTCTATGCTTCCAGCCGCCTCAGCACTTGCCAGACCCTGCTGCTCATGAGTTACCGCCAGATTGGCATCGGCGCAATGGCACAGGCCTGGTCGTATGTCGGTGTGTGTCTGGTATCTGACATCTCGCACCGCGGATGCCCGGGCTGACATGGACTCTCCGTCAGGTATGGCTGTCCGAATGGTAGAGTCAATCCATTGTCCGGCGGACAACATACGGTGGAAGGAGGCTGACTCGCTCGGTAGGCCCAAGACCTCGGATTGAATCGCTCGTTCGAGGGGTGGCGCGGCGGAATCAGCCCCTTCACAGCTCCGGAAATCCAGGCGAGAAGACGAACGTGGTATGCATGTGTCATCATGGATAGATATACCTCTACATATATCGGTGAGAACCCACCCGATGCAGAGTGCATCGTGTCCGACGCCTTTGCAGGCCATCCCTTGGCCATTTGCGATCTCGACTTCGACACGCCTCTTCCGGCTGAGGATAAGGTACGCCTGCATCGAGTCATCCAGGACGTGGCTCGTCTGATGCTCCCGTTAGGCCGAGGAGGAAGAGGTTTGGGATCACCACCCCTCGTTCGCGGCACAGGACCTCGAGCACGACCAGTATATGGAGCAGTCGGAATACGTCCCGGTACCTTCGCGCCCGATCGCCTGCTTTAACGCAGCCGCGACGCTTGGTAAGAACAACACTTGACACCCTTCCGTGCAATGAATTGACCAAACCTCTTGCAGCGTCCTTAATCGGCTTCATCGTGCAGTCGCTATACTCGATCCGCTCCCCCAACCCGGCTGCCCGCCAGGACGAAGCGGGCAGCCTTGAGAATCGGTTAGACAAGTGGTACCTCGAGCTGCCCGACCACCTGCGATACGACCCGTCCGTGCGGAAGTTGCCCATCCCGCCCCCGCACGTCATGACACTCAATATGAATTACTGGACTGCGGTACTTCTCCTGCACCGACCCTTGTAAGTATTCTCGCTCGGTTGCACTGCGGCTGCGCGCGTGTTAACCGGCTACATTTTTTGATTCGCAGCATCCACTTCAAAACACGGTGAATTGAAGATAGATCTGTCGCCCGCGGTGGACCCTGACGCACTCCCACAGCAGCGAAGCCTCTGGCGATGCATCGTCTGGGAAGGCATGGGGACTATGCGAGAGGGCCGTCGCCCACATCTCGTCCATTTGTACGTGCATTCTGCACCTAACGCAGGCGTGTTATTTCATCCGTTTCAGTGGCCGTATATAAAAAGAGCTTCAGTATGAAGTGCAGTGCGGCGTTCTTGTCGTATTATATATTCAGCGCCGGGATTATGCACGTTGCAACGTGTCAGTCGTGACATCCGTTTCGGTGGCCATCATTGACCATCGCTGCAGTGACAAAGCGGCCTTCGAATGTCCAGTCCGGTCTGGGCTTGCTACATTTTCTGGATTCGCTCCAGGACATGAAAATCTTGTGGCCCAGTGCTGGTCGATCATGGGAGCTTTTGTACGGTTCGAACATCGATTTGTCCCAGGCTGAACTGGCCCGCTCAAGTCATGTCGATCGTCCAAACAAGCGGCCAGCCGCCGAGCAGGTGGAAGAAGAGGACCTGCCACTGTCCACGTCTGCTGCGGCAGGCACACATCCACATCGTGCGCAGCTGTTACCGCACGTGCCGCCTTCGCGCCCTCGTCCGGTCTCCCAATCGTTCACTAGCCTGGGCCCGACGACAACAGCATCGTCGGACAGCCTGTTCAATCCGTATTCTCGCAGGACCCACGGCATCCACCAGCAGCCGTCTCCTTCGCATGCGTACCCGAATTACTCGCAACCACATCATCAACATTCTCCCTACCCAGCCGGTTTTCCAAGTCCGTTACACATCGACATGGGTCCACTCACTGCCGCTTATTCCGCCGAGGATGTCAATGTCACCCCTGCCTCTTCTACCTCCCCAACCACCTCAACCGGCAGGCCGCGCCATGCGTTCTCCCCATTGTATGACGGTGATTCGGCGCCCGAGACAAGCCACTCGGATGATCTTGCGAGTGCCCTGGGGCCGTCATCGCACGTGCCGCCTTTGCGCCATCCCCCGGTCTCCTCGTCGTTCAGTGGCTTGGGCCCGACGACACCAGCATCTTCGGACAGCTTTTTCGGCCCGTATTCTCGCTGGGTGCACGGCATCTACGAGCGGCCGTCTCCTTCGCATGGGCACCCGAATTACTCGCAACCACACCATCAACATTCTCAACCTCCCGATCCCCCGCC